>CAUYUJ010017314.1:157500-175000 GCA_963575745.1 Prorocentrum cordatum
TCCTCCTCATCCGTCTCCTCCTCCTCCTCCTCCTCCTCTTCTTCCTCCTCCTCCTCATCCTCCTCCTCCTCCTCCCCCTCCTCCTCCTTCTTCTCCGCCTCCTCCTCCTCTTCCTCCTCCTCGTCATCCTCCTCCTCCTCCTCCTCCTCCTCCTCCTCTCCTCCCCCCCTCCTCCTCCTCCTCCTCCTCCTCCTCCTCCTCATCCTCCCTCCTCCTCCTCCTCCTCCTCCTCCTCCTCCTCCTCCTCCTCCTCCTCCTCCTCCTCCTCCTCCTCTTCGTCACCCACCTAGCAAGACTACACTAGCCGCGGCATTCCACCACGCGGTGAAGGCGGGCTGGCGGATGGCGACGACGGGCAGGCGTTCAGGAAGCGGCGGCAGGGGCGCGGGGCATGGCCACGGGCGGGACGGAGAGCACAGGATGGGGGAGGGCCGCAGGGGCATCAGCTTCCGAGGGCAGCGGGGGGCGAGAAGGGGAGCGAGGGGGGAAGGGCGGACGGAACGGGGGGGGGCGCGAGAAGGTGTACACCACACCCACGTGCCCCTCTCTGTTGCCCTGACCCTTCAAGCCCCCACAGTCCAGCATTCCATCCCAGTTGCCTCACTCATCCTTCGTCCCACTGCTCCGTTTCCTACGTTCCCCAACCATGTTGTGATTTGAAGTCCTTGTTTTGAAGAAACATCATCCCGCGTTTTCTGTCCTTCTCCTCCTCCCGCTGCCCCCCACACACACCTCGTGACCCCATAGGGAGCTCCACCCAAGGCCCCAGTGGCAGCACCCACGCGTGGTGCCACCCTCCATGTTGGTGCGCCCTTCACACGCTTCGTGGCCCCATAGGGAGCTCCACCGAAGGCCCCAGTAGCAGCGCCCGCATTCGGTCCCACCCTCCAGTTCGGCACACCTCTCACACGCCCCGTGGCCCCATAGGGATCTCCACCGAAGGCCCCAGCAGCAATGCCCGCATGCAGTTCCAACCCCATGTCGGTGCACACGTCGCACGTGTCGTGGCCCCAGAGGAGCTCCACCGAAGGCCCCAGGGGCAGCGGCACCCCTCAAACGTTTCTAGGCCCCATAGGGAACTCCACCGAAGGCCCCAGTGGCAGCGGCCGCATGCAGTTCCAACCTCATGTCGGTGCACCCCGTCGCACGGTTGGCGGCCCCGCAGAGATCCACCGAAGGCCTCAATGGCAGCGCCCGCATGCGGTTCCACCCTGATTTCGGCACACCTCTCACACGTTTCGTGGCGCCATAGGGAGCTCCACCGAGGGCCCCAGCTGCACCGCCCGCATGCAGTTCCACCCCCCATTCCGGTGCACCCCTCACACGTGTCGTGGCCCCATAAGGAGTTCCATTGAAGGCCCCAGGGGCAGCGCCCGCATGCAGGTCCACCCCCATTTCGGCACACCCCTCACACGCTTCGTGGCCTCATAGGGAGCTCCACCGAAGCGCCCGCATGCAGTTCCACCCCCTATTCCAGTGCACCTCTCACACGTGTCGTTGCAACACAAGAGCTCCGCCAAAGGCCCCAGGGGCAGTGGCCGCATGCAGTTCCACCCCCCTTTCGGCACAACCCGCACACGCTTCGTGGCTCCATAGGGGAGCTCCACCAAAGGCCCTAGTGGCAGCGCCCACACGCGGTTCCACCCTCCGTGGCGCCCCTCGCACGTTTCGTGGCCTCATCGGGAACTCTTCCGAAGGCCCCGAATGGCAGCGCCCGCACGCGGTTCCACCCGCCATGTCGGTGCACCGCTCACACGGTCAGTGGCCCCATGGGGAGCTCCCCAGAGGCAGCGTCCGAGAGCGGTTTCACCCGCCACTTCGGTGCACCCCTCGCATGCTTCATGACCCCATAGGGAGCTCCACCGAGGGCCCCAGTGGCAGCGCCCGCATGGGGTTCCACCTTCCATTTCGGCGATCCCCTCACACATTCGGTGGCCCCATAGGGCTACACAACATGGAGCTCCAACTAAGGCTCCAGGGGCAGCGCCCGCATGCGGTCCCACCCGCCATTGAGGCACACCTCTCACACGCTTCGTGGCCCCATAGGGAGCTCCTCCGAAGGCCCCCGTGGCCCCAGTGTTGCTGGCCTCCCTCCTTCATTTCATTTTCCTCGCGATGCTCGAGGACCCTAGTGGCAGCGCCTGCATAGTGGCCCCGCCAAATTTCGGCACACCCTTCACGCGCTTCGTGACCACATAAGGAGATCCACCGAAGACGATACTCACAACGACGGTACTCACAACTGCATATGGTTTGGTCCTTCGCCAGGCTGAGCTCGATCCCATTGTCCTTGCTCGGCAGCGCGCTAAGAGGGGCAGAGCGAGATGAGGGGCGTTGTAGAAAGGCACCGCGCAATTTCGACGCCCTCCTGCCTTCTACGACGTCTTCTTACCAGCCTCTGGGAGAGAAAAGGACCAATCTCCTTCAAGAAGGTTCTGCATCTTAAGGAGGGCGCCCCCTGGCCATCTTTCTGCGCGCAGCCAGTTTCCCCATCCCGTTTCGCACCGTCGGGCACCTCGTTTGTTCCAGTTGCTCTTCACGTGCCAGTTCTGGGCTGCATCCTGCAAATGTGATGTATTGCTTCTTCCCGGCCCTCTGGACGCCTGCAGCCCGTGTTCCCAAGGCGATGGCCCACCAGACTCCACCGCGGACTCGGCGCCAGCGCTGGCAGCTAAGGCGACAGAGGAGGCAGGCCATACTTCCATTTTGGCCGTTCCACATTGACAGACTTTATTGTTGTCCACATACATTTACGCTGAACCTTGTGGCGATGCGCCAACGCATGCAATAAGCGAGTCACGCTTTGCCGAGCGATTGTGGTCACCGCGGCAAGCATGATGACCAGAGCAGATTGCCAAGACACCTAAATATTGAGAGTGTTCGTTCGCCCGCGCATTCCTTCACAATACGACTTTTGATGGCATTGTTTCTTTAGTACGTTGGTTCGCAAACTTGTTCGCACAAGAGGTGAATCATATAAAGTGGCAGTGTTTTCCCCAAGCGATCGGATGTTTCGCAGGTCTCCAATATGAAAGCGGAGTGTTGATTGCACCATATTGATGTGTTTGCGTGTCCTTCTTCGGCATTCCTTCACAGGTTGTCCAATGTCTTCTGACACTGATTCCACCCACAGCGGCTGGCCGCGTGAATATTTCCGATAAATGAACCGGCACTTCAGCATGCGGCTCGCGATTGTAACGATATTGTTTCGATATTTGTCTCGAAGCATTCCAATAATCGTGAATATATTCCGGATACGTTTGGAGTCGCCAGCGACATGTTTGCAAGAATGGGCGGGCACGCGTTGGCCACGTGTCCACAAAAACGAATACATGTATACATGCATGGATGATTGAGATGCTCTGATGGAAATGATAAATGCGGATGGCACAAGTTTGAATTACTATGTGAATTCTCGGTTTGTCAAGTAATCAAAATTTCGTTGCTCAGTCGCACGCATCGGCCAAAACTCGCACTCCCACTATTCATTTTCAGAATGGTTCCATACTCCTCCCAGCTCGAAACGCGGACCGGGAAATACGACGGTTTTCTCGTTCGATCGGACGGGCGCGAATATGAATATTCTGTTTTGCGCTTCTGGACACGTCTTACAGCCCTAGTTCGGTGACACGTCTTACGGCCGTCGTTCACTGAAATTCAGAATCTCATTGTGTCGCGAATGGAAGAAGATTTTGGACGCCTTTCTTTAACATGATACTGCACCTACATTCACATACGTATTCCCTTCCTCCCACACAATTTGCGTCGACGCTGCCCAGCCCCAACCCCCAGGGGAGTTCCACAGACCCGCGGGGGATCCACACGCGCGGAGGGGAGTTCCACAGGCCCCGGGGAGGTCCAAAACCCCCCAGGGCGGTTCCACAAGTCTGGGGGGGAGTTTTGGTTCCACAAACCCGGGGCGGGGGTCCACAAACCCCGAGATGAGTTCCACAAACCCGCGGGGAATTCCACATATTTGGCGGTGGAGTTCCAGAGCCCCCGAAGGGGTTCCGCAAACCCCGCGGGGGGTCCACAAGCCCAGGAACAGGGGGGGTCCACAAACCCTCGGGGGAGTTCCATAAACTCGCGGGAGGGGGGTCCACAAACCCCGGGGGGGAGTTCCACAGACCCCCAAGGGAGTTCGACAAAGCCCAGGCCCAAGGAGCGAACGGTGCCATGAGCTATGTGGGGCATCTTTCTGAAGCGTTTTTGTTCGTTCCCGTGCTGGCCCAGGTCTCAGGCGCCCGCAGCCCCCAGGAGTCGGCGAATCAAGGGCCTCCGTTTGCCTCGGCACGCCCTCGACGAGATGATACCCAGTTGCCTATGCCAAGTGATTTCTAGCGCCAGCGCAGCAGCGCGCCAGCATAGGGTTGAATTCGAATCGAAGATCTCGCGCAGGCAGGTAGCCCTGCGTCACTTTGGGGGCGGCCCTGGGCCATCCCGATGATCTTTCCATCCCTTCCTCCCTATAATGTATGAAGGCACTGCTCTAGAAAGACCGTTGTGGAACGCCTTTCGCTCCGTTTCCTGCATGGCCGTTCGCGCCGCAGTTTTCAAGGAAGTCGTTTACACGAACGCTGTCAATGTTCTCCGCACGGTTGACAGCAGTATAAGAAACAACCAAGGGCACCGCATGACAGATGAGCGGCAGTCTTCTTTCCACAGAGGGGGGCGATGCCAACCGGATCGTTTGTGAGCCAGTTAAGGAGAGCATGCACATAATTTCCCGTAACCGTTCTTGTGGAGAGTATTGTAAGACTCCCGGCATAATGTTCGACGCGCGCCTTCGCATGCATGACGTCATCCAGTTTTGCGCCAGCGAAATCTCTTACGTTTATTGCGCAACTGAAGGTCTGATCGGTTGATATCTCTGGCTGTGCAAAGCGCAATTGCTTTCACTCATTGATTACAAAACTTGCGCACTCTGGGATCGTTTGTTGATGTCAATTGCTGTTTACGGTCTAGATGTTTCGAATTCCTTGTTGGCTCTGTTGCCCGTACGGTGAGCCATCGCTATGTTCGGGGTCATCCATTGGTCAGCGTTCGGCCTTAATCCTGAACACTTCTCCCAATTATTTCGCCGTGTTCCTTCCTCTCCTCCTCGCCCCCCTCGTCGCCACGCTTGGCATTCGGCTGATCCTCTACAGCTTCGTGCTCCTGATTTCGCCGGGCGTTCATTGCTTAGTTTCGCTAGTGTCTGCAATATCTTGCTAAACCGGGTCGTCGCCGCTCAGTCTGTCCGCGACTTTCAGTCACATCTTCAAGCGTTCGTGCAGGACGCGGCCGATGCCCCTGGCGATTGCGAAGATTTCTTCAGCCGCTGCATTCCGCTTGCGGCTCGTATTCTAGATGTACAGCGTGTCGGTACTATTTGATGTTGTTTTCTGTATTGTCGTTTCTTGCGTGGCCCGGGGAAGTTTGTGGTAGTCTCAGATTCAACATGTTTTTAGTCCAGCAGTCGACGAGGAATGTGTTGTTGTTGGTGGTGCTTGTTTCCTTTCTGTTTGTCTCGTTTTCTCCCTCCGTGTCTTGTTTCAGATAGATATTTTTTATATATATATATATATATATATATATATATATATATATTATATATATATATATATATATATATATATCGCACGTGCGCCTCCAGCAAAGGTTGGAAAGTTTTCTGGTTGTTCTCGGAGTTAAACGCATGTAGCTTTGGAGGCGACGACAACAATGTTTACCATGTTATTAGTGTCCCTGTGAGGTATTTTTTCTGGCGCGCCGAAAGTTTTTTGTGTGGTTGAGGGTTGGGCTTTTTCGTGGTCCGAAGCTGAAGTTTCTGTATCGAGTTGAAGTGCCAGAGCTTCATAGTAACGTTGGTGATAGTGGTACTTGTGCGACTTCTTGAACGCAGTAGTACGAATAGTAGGGTTGTCCCTTCACTACTTGCGCACCCCATGATTCCTCAGCATTCCGACGGTTTCTAAAGGATTCCTAAAGGAGAATCAGGGATTTTGGGGGATTCTCAACGGTTCTTGGGACTTCCGACGGATTCCAGAGGGGGTCCTACAGAGTTTGGGGGGTTATAGGATTCCGTGGGATTCTTCTGGATTCTCTCAAACCCCGACGGATCCTAAGGATTCTGATGGATTCTTGTGGATCCTTACGGATTCCCAAGGGGTTCGACATACTCGTATGGATAGATCCTTGAGGATTCTCACGGTTTGTATGAATGTTTGAAGATTCCTATGGATTGTTTTCGGATTATTCGGGGGTCCTCGATATGCGAGCCATGCGAGCCACATCAGGCGATTGGACTTGCAGAAATGTGCATCTACGAGTGGTTGTGCACCCAATTCTATCCAGGCTACGCGTCGGAGATTACACGAAGCTTGCGCGAGGGACTAGCCAGGCGTCTGGTGTAACGTGCTGAGTCCCGTGAAAAGGCACAGTCGCAAAAGTGCTGACAGCGAACGGCGCCGGCAGTCCCGGGTACAGCAGCGCAGGTTCGCGCCACCAGTAGGGATTCTTAGGGATGCGTGCGGGGTCTTCGAAACCCTTCGGGAATCCGATGGATTATTGGGAATTGTTGACGCTTCGCGAATCCCCACCAGCCCATCCAGAAATGATGTCCAGAGGAATTGCCTGGATCAGGGAAGTGGGCAGCACACAGGGGAAGCCATTATGAGACATCTTGGGATATCTTGAGCCATCTTGTAGGTCATCTTGGGCTCTCCCAGGCGCTCTTGGAGTCATCTCAATCAGTGGTCCCCCCCAAGAGGCCAACATGTGGCTAAAACCTTCGTGAAATCAATGATTTGGCATTCTCGCCGGGGCCTCTTGGAGCATCTTGTGTGCATCTTGGGGGTCTCTTGGGGCCTCTTGGGGGTCTCTTGGGGACCTCCTGGGGGCCTCTTGGGGGCCTCTCGGGGCCATCTTGGGCCCATCTTGGGACCTCTTGGGGCCTCCTGGGCGCTTCTTGGGGCCATCTTGGAGGAGATCGATCAAACAAGAGGGGAGTATTAATTAGCGTCCCCTCTTGCCTCCTCCTATCTCCTCCTGCCTCCTCCTACCTCGTGCTGCTGGAGTAGGGCGAGAAGTAAGAGGGTAAGAGTTGGGACGAGGATGAGGATGGTGATGTTGATGATGAGGGCGACGACGATGATGATGATGATGATGATGATGATGATGATGATGATGATGATGATGGTGATGGTGATGGTGATGATGATGATGATGGTGATACTGATTATGATGGTGGTTTCCATCTCCTCCTATACCTTCCTACCTCCATCCTTTCCTGCCTCTTCATACTTTTCCCTACTCCCTCGTGTTCCTTCCTGCGTCGTACTACTTCGTCCTCCCTCCAGTTATCCTCTCCTGTGTCCTCCTGCTGCTCTCCCCCTTGACCTCGTCCAGCCTTCTCCTATATCCTCCCGCCTCGTGCCGTCTTCTCCAATGCGCCCCCCTAGTTCATCCTACTGAGGTCACCCCCTCCGAACTCCTTCTGCTTACTTCCACCTTTCGGCTCACAGTTTTGATTCCCGGGGGCTTTCCTCGTGGCCGCGGCCGGGCGCAGTTTGCAGAGTTGGGCCCGGTCAGGATGAGCAATTGCGAGGGCGTTGTGTTCCGCATGGGCTGGATGACAAGGGGCAGATCGGTGGCTTCACAGAACGCCCTCACTCGATACTTTAGCGAGTCGATTCTCAGTCCGGACTGCGACCGAGGGTTCGGAGTCCGGGGCAGGACGCCTCCAGGATGACTTCAGGATAGGATGGCGCGTCGCAGTCTTTTGAAAGTCCGGGCGTGGAAGACTGGGGCACGACCGGTCCTGTCTGTGTTGCGCGAGTATCCGGGCAGGTCGCCGCAGTTGGGATATCATTGTCTCGAGTCTGGGGCAGGGTGGCCTTTTGGAATTCTAGACATGGTGACTTTTCACGGGCGTTTGAAAAAAGTCTCGCGTTTGGAGTCTGGGGCGCCTTGGGTTTGGAGCGCGGGGCAGGACGCACCCAGGATGTTTTCAGGATAGGATGGCGCGTCGCATGCTTTTGACAGTCTTGGCGTGGAAAGCTGGGGCATGACCGTTCCTGGTTATGCTGCGCGAGTATCTGGGCAGGTCGCTGAAGTGGGAATCTTGGTGTTTCGAGTCTGGTGCAGGGTGGCCTTTCTGTCTTCTAAAGGTGGTGACTTTTCACGGGCGTTTGAAAAGTCTCGCGTTTGGAGTCTGGGGCGCCTCGGGTTTGGAGCGCGGGGCAGGACGCACCCAGGATGTCTTCAGGATAGGATGGCGCGTCGCGTGTTTTTGAAAGTCCGGGCGTGGAAGACTGGGGCATGACCGTTCCCGGCTGCGTTGCGCGAGTATTTGGGCAGCTCGCTGAAGTTGGAATCTCGTCGCCGCGTGTCCGGGGCAGGGTCGCCCTCTGGAATTCTAGAGTTGGCGACTTGTCACGGGCGTTTGAAACTCTTGCGTTTGGAGTTCGGGGCGCCTCACCATGACGACTGCCTCCAACATCACATAAATCAGTTCACCATAGCAATCACCATCACGATCACCATTGCAATCACCATCGCCGTCAGCATCATGACCTCGTCGCCGTCGTCGTCTCTGCTCGTCGTGGTCGGAGGCGCGCGCGCGGTCCAGCAGCCGACTTGTTCCTGCCTGCACCCACCTTCAGCCTTTTCCTTTCCCCTTCCTCTTCCTTCCCCCCCTTTCTCCCCCACCTCTTCCTCTTCGTTATCCTAAAATTAATTTCCTGTCATGCCCTCCTTTCTTTTTGCGAGCGCCTCCGAATCCCTTACGCCTCCTCACCCTGCTCCCGCTTTCTCGCCCTCCGCACCTCTGATCCATATCCTGTGCGGCTCGCCTTGGGAATGCCCCCTTCGTTTTATCTCCAATCCCTCGCCGAAGCTGCTCGGGGGGCTGGGAAGATCGGGCCCCGCTGACGTCGCTATGGCGCGGGTCGCGCGTGGCCCGGCGGGCTCGGTCGCCGAGGGCGTCGATTTCGCGGATCTGAAGGCGGCAGCGGGCGACCTTGCGCTGTTCGGCAAAGTGATGCATGCGGAAGGCAGGGAGCGAGGACCACCTCACCGCGTCGCGCAAAGCGGGCGTTTTACACGTGCAGAGTGCCACTTTTGAGGAGAAGTCGTCCGCGGAGGAGCTTCTGGGGCGCGTGAACGCGCTGTTCACGAGCAAGGTGGCCGCGGCGCCGGACCTGGCTGCACAGCAGAAGGCGACCTTCCGCGCTGAAGCGGACACGAAGGCCGCCTGGAAGGCCGTCCGTGCCTCCACGGCTGCTCTCCTCTTTCTTTGCTGTTTTGGATTTTCGGTTATTCTCCAGATTTTCGTGTCCGAGTTCTCTTTCTTCACCTCTTCTTCCTCCTACGTCTCTCTCATCCTCCTCTACCTCCCTCGCCCATCCCCCTCAATTCACCAGTGCGTCTGCTCGAACAAAGCACAGTGGCGCGCGAGGACTTGCCAGATGGCCAGGGGGGGGGCCCGGGCCACTACATTTCACCCAGCCATGGGGTTACATACGAACATTACCTAACAGCTTATGCTGATAGGTTTCTAGTGGGATCAAAAGAAAGCATCTTGACGCCCCAGGAGGGTTTGGGCGGGATCCGGACAAGACACCCGACAAAAGTGCAGCACCAGGAATCCTTCGGAATCGTGAGGAATTTTCATGGATCTTTAGGAATCCATTTCCAGAGCACCACTCCCAGACCACAGTTTGAATGCCCGGAGGCAACTGTAGGCCATTTCCTGTTCTTCGTGTTCCCAGAACACCACTCCCAGGCCACACTTTGAATGCCCGGAGGCAACTGTAGGCCCCTTCGTGTTTTTCGTGCTCCCAGAACACCATTCCCAGGCCAGATTTTGAATGCCTGGAACCAACTGTAGGCCATTTCGTTTTCTTCGCGTTCTCAGAATACCATTCCCAGGCCACTTTTTCAAATGCCCGAAGCCAACCGTAGGCCACTTCGTGTTCTTCGCGTTCCCAGAACACCACTCCCAGGCTACATTTCGAATGCCTGGAGCCAACTGCATGCCATTTCGTGTTCTTTGTGTTTTCAGAACACGATTCCTATACCATATTTTGATTGCCTGGGGCCAACTGTGGGCCACTACGTGATTTTCGTGTTCCCAGACCACCAGTCCTGTGCCATTTTCAATGCCCGAGCTGAGGCAGGCCGAGGCCGAGGCAGGATGAGGCCGAGGCAGGCTGAGGCTGAGGCTGAAGCACGCCGAGGCAGGCTGAGGATGAGGCTGAGGCAGGCTGAGGCGGAGGCAGGCTGAGGCTAAGGCTGACGCAGGCTGAGGCCGAGGCGGGCTGAAGTTGAGGCTGAGGCAGGCTGAGGCTGAGGCAGGCTGAGGCTGAGGCTGAGGCTGACGCAGGCCGGGGCAGGCTGAGGCTGAGGCCGAGGCAGGCTGAGGCTGAGGCTGAGGCCGAGGCAGCCTGAGGCTGAGGCTGAAGCAAGCCGTGGCACGCTGAGGCTGAGGCTGAAGCTGAGGCAGCCTGTGGCTGGGGCTGAGGTTGAGGCAAGCTGCGGCTGAAGCAGGCTGAGGCTGAGGCTGAGGCTGATGCAGGTTGAGGCTGAGGCAGGCTGAAGCTGAGGCTGAGGCTGGGGCCGAGGCAGCCTGAGGCTGAGGCCGAGGCAAGCCGAAGCAGGCTGAGGCTGAGGCTGAGGCTGATGCTGAGGCAGGCTGAGGCTGACACAGGCTGAGGCTGAGGCCGAGGCAGGCTGAGGCTGAAGCAGGCTGAGGCTGAGGCCGATGCAGGCTCAGGAGGCCGAGGCAGGCTGAGGCTGAGGCAGGCTGAGACTGAGGTTGAGGCAGACTGAGGCTGAGGCTGACGCAGGCTGAGGCTGAGAGGCTGACGCTGAGGCTGGGGCAGGCTGCGGCTGAGGCCGAGGCAGGCTGAGGCTGAGGCAAGCCGAGGCAGGCTGAGGCTGACGCTGAGGCCGAAGCTGAGGCAGGCTGAGGCTGAGGCTGAGGCAGCGGCTGAGGCTGAGGCTAGCTGCGGCTGAGGCAGGCTGCGGCTGAGGCTGAGGCAGGCTGAGGCTGAGGCAGGCTGAGACTGAGGCTGAGGCAAACTGAGGCTGAGGCTGAGGCCGAGCCAGGCTGGGGCTGAGGCCGAGGCATTCCGAGGCAGGCTGAGGCTGAGGCTGATGCTGAGGCAGGCTGAGGCTGACACAGGTTGAGGCTGAGGCTGAGAGGCTGACGCTGAGGCTGAGGCAGGCTGAGGCTGAGGCCGAGGCACGCGAATCTTTCGGAATCCTTAGGAATCCCTGGGAATCTGGATCCCAAAGGATTCCGATGGATTCCTAAGGATGCCTCAGGATGCCTCAGGAATCCCTAGGAATCCTTAGGATCCCATTGGATCCTAAGGCCGTTGTCACTGCGACTGTCCTTGCGAATGCGACTGCGACTGCGAAAACAGCGGAGTTCTACAACTGGATTCTCACTTGAATATTAAGGGGAATGCTTCCAGATATGCTTATACACATCGTTGTTAGGTTACTTCGCCGGGATATTACTTAACAGCGAAGACTGATAGGTTTCTAGTGGGATCAAAAGAGAGCATCCTGATTCCCCAGGGGGGTCTGGGCGGGATCCGGGGGATGCCGGGAAAAACCGAGTACCCCCCAGAACAGTATCCCATGCCACATCTTGACTGCCCAGAGCCAACAGAACACCACTCCCAGGCCACATTTTGAATGCCCGGAGCCAACTGTAGGCCACTTCGTGTTCTTCGTGTTCCCAGAACACCACTCCCAGGCCACATTTTTTGAATGCCCGGAGCCAACTGTAAGCCACTTCGTGTGTTTGGTGTTCCCAAAACACAACTCCCAGGCCACAGTTCGAATGCCCGGAGCCAATTGTAAGCCATTTCGTGTTCTTCGTGTTCCCAGAACACCATTCCCAGGCCACATTTTGAATGCCCGGGGCCAACTGTAGGCCACTTCGTGTTGTTCGTGTTCCCACAACACCACTCCTGTACAATATTTTGATTGCCCGGAGCCAACTGTGGGGCACTTCGTGATCTTCGTGTTCCCAGAACACGAGTCCTGTGCCATATTTTAAATACCCGAGCTGAGGCAGGCTGAGGCCGAGGCAGGCTGAGGCTGAGGCTGAGGCACGCCGTGGCAGGCTGAGGCTGATGCTGAGGCAGGCTGAGGCTGAGGCAGGCTGAGGCTGAGGCTGAGGCAGGCTGAGGCCGAGGCAGGCTGAGGCTGAGGCTGCGACAGGCTGAGGCTGAGGCAGGCTGAGAGTGAGGCTGAGGCAGGCTGAGGCTGAGGCTGAGGCCGATGCAGGCTGAGGCTGAGAGGCTGACGCTGAGGCTGAGGCAGGCTGAGGCTGAGGCTCAGGCCGAGGCAGGCCGAGGCTGAGGCAAGCCGAGGCAGGTTGAGGCTGAGGTTGAAGCTGAGGCAGGCTGAGGCTGAGGCTGAGGTCTGAGGCAAGCTGCGGCTGAGGCGGGCTGAGGCTGAGGCTGAGGCTGATGCGGGCCGAGGCTGCGGTTGAGGCCGAGGCAGGCTGAGGCTGAGGCCGAGGCAAGCCGAAGCAGGCTGAGGCTCAGGCTGATGCTGAGGCAGGCTGAGGCTGAGACAGGCTGAGGCTGAGGCTGAGGCAGGCTGAGGCTGAGGCAGGCTGAGGCTGAGGCTGAGGCAGGCTCAGGCCAAGAGAGGCTGAGGCCGAGACTGAGGCTGAGGCTGAGGATGAGGCCGAGACGCCGAAGCTGAGACAAGGTGAGGCTGAATGGGGGGGGGGAAGGGGAGGGGGGGAAGGAGGGGAGGTTGAGGCAGGCTGAGGCCGAGGCCGGCTGAGGCTGAGGCTGAGGCTGAGGCTGAGGCAGGCTGAGGCTGAGGCAGGCTGAGGCTGAGGCAGTCGCAGGCTGAGGCCGAGGCAGGCTGAGGCTGAGGCTGAGGCAGGCTGAGGCTGAGGCCGAGAGGCGGGCTGAGGCTGAGGCTGAGGCAAGCCGAGGCAGGCTGAGGCTGAGGCTGAATCTGAGGCAGGCTGAGGCATCCGTAGGAATCCATAGGAATCCTTAGGAATCCGTACGCATCCTTCGGAATTGGTAGGCATAGTTAATCATCCTCAGGAATCCTTAGGATTCTTCACGAGTCCTTGGGAACCCCGAGGAATCCTTAGGAATCAGGATTCCTAAGGATTCTCATGGATTCCTAAGGATGCTTAAGGATGCCTTAGGAACCCCTAGGAATCCTTAGGATTCCAGTGGATCCTAAGGCCGTTGCCACTGCGACTGTCATTGCGAATGCGACTGCGACTGCGAGAACAGCAGAATTCTACAACTGGATTCTCACCTGAATCTTCAGGGGAATGCTTCCAAATATGCTTATACACATCGCTGTTAGGTTGCTTCGCCCGGATAATTACATATCAGCGAAGACTGATAGGTTTCTAGTAGCAAAAGAGAGCATCATGACGCCCCAGGGGGGTCTGGGCGCGATCCGGGGGAGGATGCTGGGGATTGTTTTTTTTGCCAACAGTAACGCACTTCGTGGTCTTCGAGTTCCCAGAAATCCATTCCTGGGCATGATTTTGAATGCCCGGAGCCAACTGTAGGCCACTTCGTGTTCTTCGAGTTCCCAGAACTCCATTCCTGGGCATGATTTCGAATGCCCGGAGCCAACTGTAGGCCACTTCGTGGTCTTCGAGTGTCCAGAACTCCATTCTTGGGCATGATTTTGAATGCCCGGAGCCAACAGTAGGCCACTTCGTGGTCTTCGAGTTCCCAGAACTCCATTCTTGGGTATGATTTTGACTGCCCGGAGCCAACTGTAGGCCACTTCGTGTTCTTGAAGTTCCCAGATTTCCACTCCCAGGCCACAGTTTGAATGCTGAGGCAGGCTGATGCTCAGGCTGAGGCAGGCTGAGGCTGAAGCAGGCTGAGGCTGAGGCCGAGGCTGAAGGCAGACTGAGGCTGAGGCTGAAGCAGGCTGAGGCTGAGGCTGAGGCAGGCTGAGGCTGAGGCTGAGGCAGGCTGATGCTGAGGCAGGCTGAGGCTGAGGCTGAGGCTGATGCAGGCTGAGGCTGAGGCAGGCTGAGGCTGAGGCCGAGGCTGAAGGCAGACTGAGGCTGAGGCTGAAGCAGGCTGAGGCTGAGGCTGAGGCAGGCTGAGGCTGAGGCTGAGGCAGGCTGATGCTGAGGCAGGCTGAGGCTGAGGCTGAGGCTGATGCAGGCTGAGGCTGAGGCAGGCTGAGGCTGAGGCCGAGGCTGAAGGCAGACTGAGGCTGAGGCTGAGGCTGAAGCTGAGGCTGAGGCTGAGGCTGAGGCTGAGGCTGAGGCTGCAGGCTGAGGCTGAGGCTGAACTGAGGCTGAGGCAGGCTGAGGCTGCGAGGCTGAGGCAGACTGAGGCTGAGGCTGAAGCAGGCTGAGGCTGAGGCTGAGGCTGAGGCTGAGGCTGAGGCTGAGGCAGGCTGATGCTGAGGCAGGCTGAGGCTGAGGCTGAGGCTGATGCAGGCTGAGGCTGAGGCAGGCTGAGGCTGAGGCCGAGGCTGAAGGCTGAGGCTGAGGCTGAAAGCTGAGGCTGAGGCTGAGGCAGGCTGAGGCTGAGGCTGAAGCAGGCTGAGCTGAGGCAGGCTGAGGCTGAGGCTGAGGCTGATGGCAGGCTGAGGCTGAGGCTGAGGCTGAGGCAGGCTGAGCTGAGGCCGAGCTGAAGGCAGACTGAGGCTGAGGCTGAAGCAGGCTGAGGCTGAGGCTGAGGCAGGCTGAGGCTGAGGCTGAGGCAGGCTGATGCTGAGGCAGGCTGAGGCTGAGGCTGAGGCTGATGCAGGCTGAGGCTGAGGCAGGCTGAGGCTGAGGCCGAGGCTGAAGGCAGACTGAGGCTGAGGCTGAAGCAGGCTGAGGCTGAGGCAGGCAGGCTGAGGCTGAGGCTGAGGCTGAGGCTGAGGCTGAGGCTGAGGCTGAGGCAGGCTGAGGCTGAGGCTGAGGCTGAGGCAGGCTGATGCTGAGGCAGGCTGAGGCTGAGGCTGAGGCTGAGGCTGAGGCTTGAGGCTGAGGCAGACTGAGGCTGAGGCTGAAGCAGGCTGAGGCTGAGGCTGAGGCAGGCTGAGGCTGAGGCTGAGGCTGAGGCTGAAGGCTGAGGCTGAGGCTGTGACTGCGACTGCCGTTGCCACTGCGACTGTCATCGCGAATGCGACTACGACTGCGAGAACAGCAGAATTCTACAACTGGATTCTCATTTGAATCTTAAGGGGAATGCTTCCAGATATGCTCCTACACATCGCTGTTAGGTTGCTTTGCCGGGATAATATTTTTGTGTTCGGGGGGGTGGGGGGGCATTTTGCGTGGTGAGGTTGTTTGGGGCCGCAACGGAACCATCTCTATTCGCGGTGGTAGTTGTGCGCCGAACCAGGATCCCGATTCTGCCAGTTGCATATGCTCCTGATTGTTTGCGCGGGGGGCATGGTTCGTGTCCGCTGCGAGGATGTGGAGGACCCTTCCTTCGCTAATGGGAATTTTACCTAACAGCGAAGCCTGATAGGTTTCTAGTGGGGTCAAAAGAAAGCATCCTGATTCCCCAGGGGGGTCTGGGCAGGATCCGGGAGAAGCCGGGGAAAACCGGGGATTTCCATTTTGTATGCCAGGAGCCAACAGAACACCACTCCCAGGCCACATTTTGAATGCCCGGAGCCAACTGTAACCCACTTCGTGTTCTTCGCGTTCCCAGAACACCACTCTCTGGCCATATTTTGAATGCCCGGAGCCAACTGTAGGCCACTTCGTGTTCTTCGTTTTCCCAGAGCACCACTCCCAGGCCACATTTTGAATGCCCGGAGCCAACTGTATGCCATTTCGTGTTCTCCGTGGTCCCAGAACACCACTCCCAGGCCACATTTTGAATGCCCGGAGCCAACTGTAGGCCACTTCGTGTTCTTCGCGTTCCCAGAACACCACTCCTGTACCATATTTTGATTGCCCAGAGCCAACTGTGGGCCACTTCGTGATCTTCGTGTTCCCAGAACACCAGTCCTGTGCCATATTTTGAATGCCCGAGCTGAAGCAGGCTGAGGCCGAGGCAGGCTGAGGCCGAGGCAGGCTGAGGCCGAGGCCGGCTGAGGCTGAGGCTGAGGCACGCCGAGGCAGGCTGAGGTTGAGGCTGAGACAGGCTGAGGCTGAGGCAAGCTGAGGCTGAGGCTAACGCAGGATGAGGCCGAGGCGGTCTGAGGCTGAGGCTGAGGCTGAGGCAGGCTGAGGCTGAGGCAAGCTGAGACTGAGGCTGAGGCAGGCAGAGGCTGAGGCTGAGGCTGAGGCCAGGGCAGGCTGAGGCCGAGGCTGAGGCAAGCCGAGGCAGGCTGAGGCTGAGGCTGAAGCTGAGGCAGGCTGAGGCTGCGGCTGAGGCTGAGGCAAGCTGCGGCTGAGGCAGGCTGAGGCTGAGGCTGAGGCTGAGGCTGAGGCTGAGGCTGAGGCTGAGGCAGGCTGAGGCTGAGGCAAGCTGAGGCAGGCTGAGGCTGAGGCCGAGGCAGGCTGATGCTGAGGCAGGCTGAGGCTGACGCTGAGGCTGATGCTGAGGCAGGCTGAGGCTGAGACAGGCTGAGGCTGAGGCTGAGGCAGGCTGAGGCTGAGGCAGGCTGAGGCTGAGGCCGAGACAGGCTGAGGCTGAGGCTGGGGATGAGGCCGAGGCAGGCCGAAGCTGAGACAAGGTGAGGCTGAACGGGGGGGGAAGGGAGGGGGAGGGGGGGGGAGGAGGGGAGGCTGAGGCAGGCTGAGGCCGAGGCAGGCTGAGGCCTAGGCAGGCTGACGCTGAGGCAAGCCGAGGCAGGCTGAGGCTGAGGCTGCTGAGGCTGAGGCAGGCTGACGGTGAGGCAGGCTGAGGCTGAGGCTGACGCACGCTGAGGCGAGGCAGGCTGAGGCTGAGGCTGAGGCAGGCTGAGGCTGAGGACGCGGCTGGCTGAGGCTGAGGCTGAGGCAAGCCGAGGCAGGCTGAGGCTGAGGCTGAAACTGACGCACGCTGAGGCATCCGTAGGATTCCATAGGAATCCTTAGGAATCCCTAGGAATCCTTAGGAATCCGTAGGCATCCTTAGGAATCCCTAGGCATGTTAAGCACCCTCAGGAATCCTTAGGATTCTTGAGGAATCCTTAGGAATCCCTAGGAATCCCTAGGAATCAGGATTCCTAAGGTTTCCTATGGATTCCTAAGGATGCCTAAGGATGCCCCAGGAATCCCTAGGAATACTTAGGATTCCATTGGATCCTAAGCCCGTTGCCACTGCGACTGTCATTGCGAATGCGACTGCGACTGCGAGAACACCAGAATTCTTACTACTGGATTATCACCTGAATCTTAAAGGGAATGCTTCCAGATATGCTTATACACATCGCTGTTAGGTTGCTTCGCCGGGATAACGGGCATTCCGTGTTATTCGTTTTCCCAGAACACCATTCCCAAGCCACAATTTGAATGCCCGGAGCCAACTGTAGGCCACTTCGTGTTCTTCGTGTTCCCAGAACACTATTATTGTACCAATTGTTTACTGCCCGGAGCCAACTGTGGGCCACTTCGTGA
>CAUYUJ010017314.1:180000-217500 GCA_963575745.1 Prorocentrum cordatum
CTTGTTCTCACCACTCGAGAACTCGATTTCTGCTGAGTTGATTTGGGTTTTGTTACATTCTGATTGTGGCCCTATCTTGATGTCTTGTTTCTATCGTCCTCCATGCCACGCCGAATTAGGCAGCCTTCGCTGTTTGACGGAAGAGTGGGCCTCGCACTCCAGCACGCGGTTGGTTCTGTTTTTGTAGGTGATTTTAACGTGCATCAGAAAGATTGGCTGTATTATTCGACTCGTAACTCTCCGGAGGGCTCATTTCTCAAAGCGTGGTGCATTTCCCATGGTTTCTTCGAGAGAGTCCGCAAACCCACGCGCCAGCGGCACTTGTTAGATTTAGTTTTGACTGATTTGCCCGAGCAAGTGTCTGCAGATGTCTTGGCACAGATCGCAGACCACAGCGCGGTCTTAGCTCGCATAGTTCTGCCGCCTTTGGCCGTTGAGGATTTCTCTAGGACAGTTTGGAACTATAAGTTTGCCAACTGGGCTGCCATTCGGTCGTCCATTCGTCGTTCCGATTGGAGTTGGATCGACGCTTGCACGCCTAATGAAGCTGCTCACCGTCTTACTGTCTTCCTAGCTCAGCGTATGCACGATTTCATCCCTAAACGCGTTTTGAACTTCTCTGCTTCGCATCCGTGGCTGGATTCTGCATCTCTCGCACTTGTCTCTGCGAAGGTGTCTGCAGCAGGGACGCCCGAGTTTCCATTGGCAGTGCGGGCTTGCAGCGATGGGTTGGTCTCCGCTTATAGCAGGTACACGGTTCGCGTTCGTGCCAAATTGCGTTCATTGCGGAAGGGTTCGAAGCAGTGGTGGCATTTATCACGCGAGTTAGTCTCTCGACGTTGTCTTCCTACCTCCCCTCCTTTGAAAGATTCCGCTGGCCAGTGGGTCATGGACGCTCCTGGCAAGGCTAACTTGTTTGCACAAGTCTTCTCATCGAAGTGGTTTTTGCCTGCTCCAGTGCGCAATGAGTTCAGTATGCTCCCTCCTTGTCGCCTCTCTGACTCTTTCGTGCCTCTCCGGGCGCGCTCGGCATTTCGAGTGTTATCATCTTTGCGCGTTGACAGCGGGACCGGACCTGACCTCCTCCCTGCCAGGGTGTTGAAGATTTGCGCACGTGAGCTCACAATACCATTTACCAAACTCGCGAGGCTCATTTTGAATCGTGGCGAGTGGCCTCGTGTGTGGACTTCGCATTGGATCCACCCTCTACACAAGAGGCATTCTAAGCACAATGCGGACCACTATCGTGGTATCCATCTTACCCCCCAACTTTCGAAAGCCATGGAACGATTTCTCGGCGAACAGTTTATTCCTAGAGCAGTGTCCGAAGGCTGTTTCGGCATGTTTCAATTTGCTTACACGCCGGGCCGGGGCGCTAGAGACGCGCTGCTATGGCTTGTATTGTTTTCAATTCAGGCTTTCGGGGAGGGTGGCCGCGTAGGGCTGTACTGTTCTGACGTTTCCGGAGCTTTCGATCGAGTGCGGGCCGAGCGCTTGTTACAGAAGTTGGCTGCCGCTCCGATTTCTCGCAGCATCTTCCGAGTAATTCAGAGTTGGCTTGAGCCTCGCTCTGCGAATGTCGTGGTCGGCGGAGCCCACTCGGAACTGTTCGAAATGTTGAACATGGTGTTCCAGGGCACGGTTTGGGGCCCTCCACTTTGGAACATTTTCTTCCGAGATGCGTCTGATGCAGTACGAGGGCTCAATTTTGAAGAAATTGTTTACGCTGACGATTTCAATGCGCTGAAAAAGTACGGTGCTTCCGTTAGTACGGCGAGTATCCTCACGAACCTCCGGGAGTGTCAATCCATTCTGCACACTTGGGGTCTCGCTAATTCAGTTGTTTTCGACGCTGGTAAGGAAAGCCACCACATTTTAAGCCATAGGCAGCCGCGCGGCGACTCATTTAGATACCTCGGTGTAGCATTTGATTGCCAGCTTCGAATGCACGCAGCCATCGACGAATGTGCAGCGACTTGTCACACGCGTGTTATGTGTCTTTTGCGCACGAAGCGTTTCCATACACTCTCGGAAATGGTGCTCTTGTACAAAAGTCATGTGTTGTCATACGCTGAATACCGCACGCCTGCGATCGCGCACGCATCGTGTAGTGCACTCCATGTGCTAGATGCCGTTCAAGACAGGTTTCTGCGCGCCGTTGGCCTTTCGGCCGAGGACGCTTGTGAGCACTTCAATTTAGCACCGTTGAACACCCGGAGAGATATTGCTATCTTGGGCGTGCTTCATAGGTCTGCAATTCGGCGTGGCCCCTCAATGTTTCATTCTTTATTTCGTATCGACTCCTCCCCTCCTCCTCCTCGGGCTCCTCGCCGGCATCGCCGCCATCTTGTTGATCCGTGCTCTTTGCGCGCCCAGCAGTTCGTCACGCAGTCCGCGCTTGGCGCGGTACGTCTATATAACATACTGCCGGACTTTGTCGTCGCTGCCAACAGTACGAAAGAGTTTCAAAGTCGAATGTCTGCGCTGTTGCGATGTCGGGTTGTTGCGGGCCATGGTTCGTGGGCTTCCACGTTTTCTTGGCGCCATCCTCTTCACAACCATTGTCTACGCAACATGCGCGACTGGCGCGGCTAGTCGAAGAAACAATAGTACTTCTTAACGGTGCTCCCTCTCCGTCCCCTCTCCTCCCTTCCTCCCCCCTTTCCTTCTCTCTCTTTTTAAGGTCACGCTGTCTGAACGCTCCCTGCGGTGGTTTTCGCAGCAGCAGTTGAGCACCCAGGCAGGACATCGTTTCACTGGTGGTGAGATTGCGCGCGATAACGAGGCTGGTAAAAAAAAAAATAAAAAAAAAATAAAAAAAATAAAAAAAATAAAAAAAAATAAAAAAAAAAAATCCTGAATTTTAATGTTAGAATAACTTGTGTACATCTGTGTTTACGCGCAGAGTTGAGTTTTCCCAAAGGCTTGCGGTGTACGTGTGGAGTTTTCAGGATTTCCAGACACCGATCCAACATTTTTTTACCCGCGCCTACAATTGGAGACATTCCCCGAAGGTTGGCGAGCAGAATGCTTACGTTTCCCGAAGGTTGGCGATGTACGTGTGGAATTTGACAAAGCGTTGGCGCCTATCCAGACATTTTCCACCACGCCTGAAGCTGTTGATTTTTCCCGAAGGATGGCGAGCAGAGTTTTTGATTTTTCTCGAGTTCAGGCTGCTTATCCGTGCAAGATGTTCACCTTGCCCAGCGCTTGTCACATATTTCCAACCGCGCTTGGGGTTGTTGTTTTTTTCCCGAATGCTGGCGGCCCGCCCGTGTGAGATTTTCAAGCCGTGGCACCAAAATCCTTCAGAAAGTCGGCCACCGTGTGGGTTTTTCACCAAGCCCTGGCGCCAAGCTGGGCATTTTTTTTGCGCATTGCTTTGGAAATGACTTTTCCGCGGGCCTCTCAGACCACTTGTGGTATTTTCTCAAGCGGCGTGTGGCATTCTGGCACTTCTGAGAAATTGGCACACACGACCAGGGGGAAAACCGCCTTGAGCCCTGTGGTTTGGAAATCTCCGCGGCGCTGTGTGTCCATCGGGCGCTGGGTCTGCGCAGTGCTTGGCCAAGCAAGACATTCCTCTCGAACAGTGTCCAGGCGCATTCGACGTCGACGTCGTGATATCAGCGCTGTGGAGCACAAAGCAATAATGGACGCCCTCACAGAAGGCGTTTGGATGTTTTTGACGGCGCAGACACCTGCCATTCGAAAAAATCCTCGACGAGTTCAAGGAGAGCCAGTTGTGCGCAGTGAGCGGCGCATTGCAAGTCTTCCTTTTGTTTGGTCGAGAACATGGTCTATACCTTGAAAACAACGCTGCACTGAAAATGGATGTCAAAGGGTTGGTCTTTAAGAAGCCGTGAAGGGAGTGTGTGTTCAACCAATGGGCGCAACGACGCGGACATCGCTGTCGTCTGCGTGCGCCGAGGCAATACGCTGTCGCGCGCCAGCGTCGACCGCGTCGCCTGCTGGTGGAAGTGTTGCTGCGCGAGAGGCGCAATCGCTTGCGCAGATAGTCAGCGCCTCGCGGGGCGTGATGAGGGTGCACCAGCGCCCCCGTAGCGCGACATCGATGCAGAGGCGGCGCAGAGCAGTACGGACAGTGCGCGAGAAGCTGGCGCAAGTGCGAAGCTGGGCCTTGAGTCCGACGAACACGGCACTGCCACGGTCGTCACGGAAAACGATCGACTGGGCGCAGTGGAGGTCGGCCCAACGGCGCAGGTTATTCAGCTGGTCGTCGCGGATCACGGGGAATGTGCAGCGAAAGGCCTTGGATGTGAGCATGGTTAACGTTTTACTGAGGACAGGATGTCGATGTGGCAAGACATGTTGTCGATGCCGTGCGACTCCATGTCACTTGCTGCAGTTTTGCTCACCAGAAAAGCGCCGAGGTTGCATGTGCTTGAGGCTCGGGGCATGTCTCACCCACATTGCGGACCAATGTGCGCGTATTGTTGCGGCAGATTACCTTGGGCCATAATCAGGCCTGAAGAAAATAGCGCGCCTCTAAGGCAACCGCTTGCCATGGAAGGCCATCTTTCGGCTGTCGCTGTGGGGTCCGCGCGGACGGCGCTGTCCGCAAACATGCGTCTGATGACGAAGTTTTTCGAGCAAGGCGTGCCCGCGGACGACGACACGTGTGTGCGGATGATGAAAGAGATGACCGCCATCATCGAATGCCGGCCCCGGGGCCTGGCGCCGGAGAAACAGAAGAAGAAGCCGAAGCCTGCACCGGCGCCAGCAGAACCTCGGACACTGGCCGAACTCCTAGCCGAGCAGTCTTCTGATTCCGAGTCGGAGAGGGACGGCCACGAAGAGCAAGTGGCGCAGAGACAGGCGAGTGGCGCGGTCCCTCCTATGTCCTTGCAAGACTTTGCAGCTCCTGCCAGCTCTACCTTGGAGATGCAATGCCACGGCAGCGAGGCGCACTCGGCGCTCAAGGCGGTCGTCGGGGAGCAGCGCGCAGAGATGATGGCAGCTACCGTCTGTGTCCATCGCTTCATCTCAGGGACGAACGATGCTTGGAAGGCATTTGATTGCAGCAAGTGTGGACGTAGTGGTGAACAAGCTCAGATCTTCAGTTGTCAGTCCACTTGCCGCGCCGTGCACTGCGAGGGGTGCATGAAAGAGACACTGGCTGCCGAACAAGAGGTCGAGGACGCAAACGCCGCCGCTACCCAGGATCTGGCAACCCTTGAGATGCGGCAGGCCTGGTCCGTGCTAGCCCGCGAAAAGGCCAGCACCGTAGTAGCAAGCGCTGGGGGGGCCAACCTCACCTTTGTGCGCTGCTACAAGCCCGAGCGGCGCATCAACCTACTCTGCAAACGCCTTACCAGCAATCCAGACTTGGTCGCAGCTGTCCGGTGCGCCATGGCTCTGGCAAAGGACGGGTGCTTGCCGGCCATCATTCCAGCGCAGGCGCGCAGTCGAAGGGAGTTCCTAGGGCGTTGTGTAGAGGCGGTCAAGAAGGTGAACCCGACTGCGGAGACGTATCCGAAGAAGCTCACCGTGCCCGAGCAACTGAGGTTGGCTCTGGCGCTGGAGGTGACGGCGCGGATCTGTCACAAATGCAACAGGCCTGCCCGAGATCCAGTAGCCGCTTCTGAGATCTGCGTAACATGGGTCTATGACGAGCAGGGCGGGGATCAAGCAGCCGTCCCAGAGGCTGCCGCAGGCATGGTGTTTTGCGCTGCTTGCGCCAATGACGGTCGCATTCTCATGTGCCCGCAGTGTGGCCGAGACGACGCCCTTGAGCGTGCCGACCATGCCTGGGTCTCCGGTATCGTGTCTATGGGGCAGTACACTACATCACAAGGTGCACTAGATGCAGCAGATCCGCGGTCATCATTGCTTCTCGCCAGGACAAGCGCAAGAAAGAAATCGCAGAACAACTCTATGTGATGAAGCGGTTGCGCGAGGCATGACTTTCGCGCCTTCCATGGCGAGCCCGGAGCGGTGCACCAGTTCGCGAGGGACCGGCGCCCATCTGAAAGGCCGTAGTAGAGTGTAACTCCGCACGCACATAGAACCACGAATCCGAGCGTTGCTGGAAAGTTGCCATCCGCGGCCGTCACGCACATAGATATATGATCCCAGTTCGCATTTCTGTTACGCAGTCTCGGCCACTAGGCGCAAGATGGCAAGAGAGATGGCGGTTGGGCTTGGTTTATCCAGCTGGTTTCGGTTTATGAGGTGTTTGCGATGTGGTTGCGATGTGGTTGCGATGTGGTTGCGATGTAGGTTGCGATGTAGGTTGCGATGTAGGTTGCGATGTAAGCTGCGATGTAAATAGCGATGGGGTGGCGATGTGTTTTTTCGATGTACGTTTCGGTGTATTACATGTTCCTCATGTCAGATGTCTTACGCACATGTATCTCAAAGCAGACGTCCCTTTTGCATTCGATCTCTACCCTCGCCCACCGCTCGCCATGGTGCTCACAGCGGAGCAGTTTCGCCAGCGCCGCGCCCTTCAGAAGTACGGGCGCAACGCTGCAGACAAACTCGTGCGCGCTTCCGCTTTCCGTGAATGCGACTACACGGAGGCGGGTCAACTGCGCGAATTCGCCACCGAGGCCGAAGTACTCGCCTCCGAGGCTGCGCGGTACGAAGACGGCACTGGCAGCAAAGTCAAGTTTTGGAATAAACCCAGGGCCACAGTGCCCCCAGAGCAGCTCGCCCTCGAAGCTGCAATCGCTCACGCAGTCGGCGAGGACGGAAACCAAACACGCGTGCAGCTGGCGGGGGTCGAAGAGGGCATCCACGCCCGCGTGGACGACATGGAGCAGAAACTGGACAGGGTCCTGGTCTATCATGAGAAGGCGCCCCCGAAAAGTCAGGAGGGCGACCTGGAGCTCATGGCGCGCGCGCAGAAGCTGCAGCTTCGGGCCGCTGCTGCCTCGGGAAGCACGACCTTCCACGTGGACCACGCGGCCATCCGCACGAACCTCGAGCGCGGTGGGCTCACGGCTGCCCAGCTGCTCTCTCTCCACAAAGCGGCGAACCTGAACCCTCCCATGCGCGTGAATGCCGCGGGCGCTTCGGTTCCTGAGAAGGCCAAGTATCAGTTAGCTCAGAGCCTGTGCAGCGCCGCCGGCACTGGGCAGCGCAACGTCCAGAGCAGCGCGGGGCGCCCAGGAGACGCTGGCAGCAGCGCTGGCAGCGAGCCGCAGCTGCTTGACTACGCGACCCTCGGTGCCTGGATGGAAGCTCTGCGCCATCAGCGCCCGATGACCGAGTGGGAGCCTCCTGTCCACGCCGCCCTGCTCGTGCCGCCCCTGCCGAAGAGGCGGCGGAAGGGTGCCGCCGACAAGCCTGCAGCCGTCGCGGCGGCAACGGCCTCCGGGTCAGCTGCCGATGCGGTTCGCCGAGACGGTTCGCCGAGCGCCGACGCAGGCTCAGCAAAGCCGCCAGGCGCTAGCAACTTGGACCTCGTCGACCTGCAGAGCGCCACCTGCTCCACCACCAGCGGCGCGACTCGCCCGACGAGCAGCGCGACTGCCAGCCCAGCCCGACGACTGGCTCGACGGCCACCACTGAGAGCCATCGCATGACCCCCGCGGAAGATGCTGCTTTACTGCGCGCCTCCAGCGCTGCCAGGACGTCTCGGCCGCCCAAGGAGACAGCCATCGACGCGAGGCTCCGGCACACGGACGCTGTCGAGGTGTTTCGTGCTAAAGGCAAGGGCGCCGAGGAGTTCTCCCATTGGGCACCTCTGACCCTGTGGGGCCTCTGTGGCCATGCCTGCTCCGACGGAAAAGTTTGCAACAACAGCGCTGGAAGTTGCGGTGCTCACAGCAGGCGCGAAGAGGAACTCATGGCATGCGAGGACAGCCGTTCCACCATTATAGAGCGCGGCGTCTGCGGAGTACCAGAGGCAGGAGGAGGCACCTGTCAGAAGCCCTGGGGCCAGTGCAGCATCCGCACGGCCGCCTGGCACCAGGAACGTGAATTGTGCGCCATGCGAGCGGAGGACGACGCGTCTTGCATCGCTGACCGCGGCCGCTGCAACGTGGTGCCAAGGGGAGGCGGCGACGCGTGCGACCACCCCAGGACTCGTTGCCCCCGCCACGCCGCTGAGCATGTGCGGTGCCAGTCCACGATCGACTGTGATCCGAAGGCGCGCTGCTGGAGCCGCCGCGCGGAGCGCTCCAGCTACTGCGCGAAACGCGCTGACTACCCGAATTACTCCATGACGGTCCAGCGGTGGGCGGTTGACCGCCAGCAGCACGGCCTCGCATTCGACGAGGAGGATTTCATCGCCCACATCCGCGCGAAGTACCCCCGCGCCTCGTCGTTCCAGCAGCCGAGGTGCCACGATTTTCAGAAGTATGCCCGCCACTTTGCCAACGCGGGCGCTGCAGCAGAGCGGTGCCGCAGTCGCAGCCCGAAGCGCTCGTGAGACGCGCCCTAGGTAGAGACTCCTTACAGAAACGCCCGATTCGTCGCGTGCCGTAAAAAGTAAGGAGCGCGTATGACATGAATGGCGCTGTGTGTGTGTGTGATCGTTTTGCTCATTCGCGCGCGCGAAGCTATGCACTACGGCGGCAGGCAGGAGGCCTCTTCGCGGCCAGAGCACGCACCAAGTCGTCGCTGCCAGCAGCAAAGGCGCTGTGCGCTCCTTACCATGGCGCCGCGCACGGAGCAGCAGCGCCGGAAGCGCGCAAAGAACGAGCGCCGCCGCTACACAGCGAAACGCCTGGCGTTGCTGAAGGAGCGGTTCCCAGAGGTGCCCCCCGACGTGCTACAGCGCGCGCCCCTGCGCCAGGTGTCCGTCGCGGCGCGCATGCATGGCGACAGACAAAGCCCACTTAGTGCGTTCAGCGTCGCGGAGCCTTCGTCTGGCTCTGTTTCAAACATACATAGCTGAGCCGCCATCTGAGCGAAGAGCCGTGTTCTCTCAAGCTCCCCCGCTTCAGCTCGCTGACTGGTCATCACCCGTGCATAGAGGCTTTAACAGCATGGTGCTTGTGCTCCAAGGCCTCGTGCAGCGCGCCGAGTTGAACGGTGCCGTTGTGGCCATGACACGAGTCCTCGGTGAACGCATCGAGGTGGAGCTGGCAGACAGCGCACGTATTGCTGTCAAAGCCCAGTGTGTCAAAGAATTGCCGGTCAAGGCGACCTCCGACGACGAGGGGTCAGAAGGCTCTGGCGGCATGCCTCTCTCGTCCCTCGTGCCCAGTGGCAGCGCTGGCAGCCAGGGCGCGCAGCTGATGGAAGGCGGCGCGCCCCCCACTGCGCATGCAGCCATTGCCGTGGCGCCGAAGGACATGGTGCAGAGGTGGTCGGCGGAGACGCCCGTGACTCGCAAAAGGCTGGGCCGAGATGGAGCCACCAAGACCATGTGCCAGAGCTGCACCGTGGTGAACGTGGAGGGCCGTCTCTACGGCTTGGCCGTCACCAGCGATGCGCGCGGCGCCCAGGGGCAGTGCGAGGAAAATGCTTTGAAGCTCGGCCTCGCTGTCGGCGGCGCGGCAGACATGCTGCGCGCCGCCACGAAGCATTTGACGCCAGAGCAGCAGCGCCAGCTCGACAGGCTCTTGAAAATCCGCGCTCGCACCACCAGCGAGTCGGGCGCCTTCGCAGGAGAGCAGGCCAATGCCCAGCGCCTCCTCGACCGGAAGCTGCAGCAGCAGGATCTGGAGCAATGCAAGCAGCTCTTGGAGGACAACATTAACGTCTCCCGCGCCACCAACTACGGCGCCAGTGCATGGGACGGAGGGTCTGCCTGCAACATGGCAATGGTTCTCTTCCTGGGAGAAGGGCAACGCACAGACTTCTTTAGTCGACTCTTGAACTTCGTGACCAAGACGCACTGTGCCCAAGGAGTGGCTGGCAAGAGGAGCTGGGGAGGTGCCCGCTGCGTCGCGCTGGGCTTCATCGGCCGTCTGCCAGTCGTGCTCGACTCCGCGCTCCTCTGCATCGCCGCTGCCGACCTGGCCTTCTCCTACGTGCAGCGCTTCGGTCGCAGCCAGCGGCAGGAACGCTTGAGCGGCTTCATGGCGGGAGTCGATGCTGGGCTGCCCACCGCGCGTGGGGGAGAGAGCCTCCGCGCGTACCAGGAAGCGGAAAGAGCCGGGCGAGACTGGTTCGGTGTCCGAGCAGGTCGTTCGAAGAAGCCCGTGAAGAGGCAGGGGGCTGCGTTCGAGAATGCGCGCGCCGCTGGCGCGGATCAACGCGGCAAGGTGCGCAAGACCAAGGCCCTCGAGGGAGTTTGAGACTGTACAGGCCGCAAATACATAGCCACGCGCCCCGCGTCGGCCCTATCGGATGGGCAGCTGAGCGACGTAGCCCAGTAGAGATTCCTCACACAAAAAACGTTTGCTTCGTCGCGTGCCGTGAAAACAAAGTAGGGAGAGCGTATGACATGGGAGTGCTATCAGACTGGCGCAGGCTGAGCGCAGATGCTGCCCTGCGGCGCGTGCATGTGTCTGATATTCTGCTCACTCGCGCGCGCGATGCATGTCCATCACACTCGGCCCATTACGCACTACAAGAGCAGCCCCTGGAAGGTTGCCAGGGCGCCCCGCTAAGTCCTGTGAGCCTAGCTGGCCGCGCGGGGGCGACTCTATGACAGACCGAAATCACGGCTTGCGCTCATGAGGTCCTTAAGTGCCACGAACAGACAACGGTGCAGAGACATGCGACGTTTCTCCCCCCACTTGCGCGCGCGAGGCATGTCCAGCACACTCAGCGCATAGCGCAGTACGCGCTCCTGATGGGGGTATGCTGTCCCCGCTCCATATGTACATTCGTCCTCGTTTGAATCTCGCACCTGGGTAAGCATGCAAACGCTTGTCGATCTCGACGAGTATGTGAGTTTTGTGTGTCTACCTCGGTACCATATCTTTGAAAAAAGGATAATCGCTACACACCCCCAGTCCGTCGCATGTGCAGGCTCTTCAAGCGTATCGAGTGTCGTATCGGCCTGTCTCCATTGGCGTTGTCACTGGAATCATTAGGAGGTCTCTCGCGCTGTCAGATACTAAGGCCCCATGGCGCTTCGGGTCTGCAGTCAATGTGTTGCGCGGAAACCAGTTGGCCCCGAGTCGTGCTTCTACCTTGGCCAATGGTTCTGCAGTAACCGCTGTCGCCACGACGCCGGTGATGGGACGGGCTGCTCTGGATGGGATTGTGGATGTACCGAGTATTCTAAGAAACGCACACTGCTGCGTGACCATAGGACGAATATGCGCATCATGGATGAGCTCGTTGACGAGCATGGTCTCTCCTCCGAGTTAGAGGAGCGCCTCGTCGATGAGACGGGTAACACCAACATCTTTCTTGGCGAGGATGCCCACATGGACGAGGACAGCGACCAAGAAGACCCGGAAGCACTTGCAAAACAGCGAGTGGATGACTTGCTCCAGGAGTCCAAGGACAAGCAGGCTTTTGTTGCAGCGGCACAGGACACCCTGGCGTGCCGCGCCGTGGCGACGGACTTGGAGCGCGCCCGAATGCAGCTTGAGGACCTGCGCGCGTATGCGCTGCGTTGAGTGGCTGCGCCTGAAGCGACTCCCAAGCAGGGCCTCTGAGTGACGGCCGAGCGCGTGTACAGAAGTGTCTCCCGCCGAATGCGCCGGAGACGCTGAGACCGAGTTTTCACAGAGTGCGTCCGTGCGCGAGGATATGCATATGTGTAGCCACGCTCATATGTGTTCTGTATACCCCCCCATCGGAATCCAGACGGGGGTTGCGTAGGGGTTGCATGGGGGTAGCATAGTGGTCGCATGAGACCGGCGGCGCCCAGAATGCCCTGTACCCTGCTTTAGCGCTAAGTCGACACTGCTCTACGTCTGCAGAGGGTCTCGCCAGCTCCGCTGCCTCCGCTGCTGCTTGGTTGCGCCCCCGCGCGGCAAAAGGACGCATCAGCCCGTCCCTGCCAGCATCAAAGGCAGTGGCATCACTCGCAGTGCGCTGACCATGTCGCAGCGCACAGAGGAGCAACTGCGAAGGCGCGCAAACAACGAGCGCCGACGTTACATATCGAAGCGCATGGCCTTGTTGAAGGAGCGGTACCCTTTGATCCCTCCCGAAGTGTTGGAGCGTGCAACCCTACGTCAGGTGTCCGTTGCTGTGCGCAGAAGCGGCGACGGACAGAGCGCACTCAGCGCGTTCAAGCCTGGGGAATGTTCGTCTGGCTCTATTTCAGATATACTCCCCTTAGACTCTCAAGCTTAAATGCATCACTCGCAGTTAGCACACCTTCGACCCTCCCAGTGGGAATGTCTGTACATGTGCTTTCTTGTGCGTGTGTTCCCTGGAGCCCCAGGGTTGCTTTTACTGGCACACCGCATCCAACCATATACTCGCTAAGTGTCCGCAGTCCTACGGATGCGAATACTACTCAAGCATGCCCAGTATCGAGTCGGTCTGTCCTCGTCGGCGTTAGACCGAGTGCACCTTACCAGCAGCACGTGCGATCCCGACCATCGCACGTCAACGGTGAGCGAGCAACTTCGTTCGCGTGAGCGGTCGTTGAACCAGTCGATCGGCCCGACGCTCGCGCCGTCCAGAAAGAGGTCTGTGATGCCATGTGCGGGGTTATCCCGTAGTCGGATCCCTTCCCTCGTGCCCCACCCACCCTTCTTTTAAGCGTGATTTCCCCGCCGATTCGCCCGTCAACCGTCTCAGCCCTCGAGAGTCATCAGATAAGCGCCGCGCCGCAGAGAGCAGTCGATACACCATGCGTCACCCGAGGCTGGAGGGATCTGGGCGAGCGTCCCTTTATCTTTGTACGAGCCTACATAGGTCGTGCGCATCGGGCTTCCACGCAGCACGCGTGCAGCGCCTGCGCGCAGGTCGAAGGTCAGCGCTGCGGGCAACGAGTCAAAGGTGTGCATCTTTGCCAGCGAAGCGTCTGGGACAATGAGGCCATGCTGCGCTCGAATGGCAGCCCGCGCGAGTGCTGCGGCGTGCCTGTAGAAACGGGTGCTCACTGAACAGATGCGCGCGAGTCCAACCGCTGGCAACAACTCTGCAAGTAGATCCACGAGGTCCCCGCGCGCAAAGGCTCGGCTTGCCATGGCTGCTGACTACCACGCGTGAACGCTTGCGTAATATGAGGTCGAAATGGCTGCGGATATGCAAAAAAGGTGTAGTGCGCGCTGCAGAATATGCAATCATGTGTGCAGGGCGACCGGCCCGTGTACCCTGTTCTCAGGCAGCTTACGTCAAAGCAACCAATCGTAACGCAAATTGACAAACTGCTGACGCCTGCCGAATGCGCGTACCTCATGAAGACTGCACGCGCCGCGGGCTTTGAGGCTTCCGAGATTACGGGGCGTGGCGAAGTCCGCTCGCTGCGCACGTCGCGGACAGCCTACCTCCCCGAGGACCCAGTCGTTCAGTGCATCGGAAGAAGACTCGCCACGATTGCTGGAATGCCGCTCGAGAGCCTCGAGCCGCTGCAAGCAACAAGATATGCCCGCGGGCAGCGCTACAAGACGCACCACGACGATCCCAGTGACGCTGGTGGCAGAGGTCACAAGCGCCGACTGAAGACAATCTTCGCATACTTACAAGCAGACGGAGAGCTGCCGGCGGGGAGGTGTGGCGGGGCCACTTGCTTCCACAAGCTGCGCAGAAACGATGGGAAAGGCTTGTGCGTGTACCCGCAAGCTGGGAGTGCAGTCGTGTGGAATAACTATGATGATATGGGCAGGCGAGACACGCGCACTGAACACAGCGGAGAAGAAGTAACGTGCCCGGGCGTTGCCAAAGTAGGGCTGAACGCGTGGTTCCATGGCGAGGATCGGTTCGCGGCAAGGCGGAGTCGACGTCGCTCGAAGAAGTAAATGCTGTGGTGGCTGGTGGTCCTCGTTGCCATCGCCTTGTGTTGCTCCTTCGTAGCACCTGACTCGGGTCTGCACATGTCGGCGCTGCAAGCCTTCGAGTCTTCCGTTGGCATGCTGAGCCGTGCGGGTGTTGAACAGTCGGCGACGTCTCGCCGCAAGCGCGCGGAGAGCGTGGACTACAAGCCTGACGCCGAGGGCTCGCCGCAGCTCCGCAGCGTGAGGGCGGCGCCGCGCACCTCGCCCCCACTCCGCACATCCAGCATTCGTAAGAGGGTTACGCCGCACATGCTAAAACGCGTTGCCGTGAAATATAACTTCCGCTGCGCTTTGTGCCATCCCCCCCTCGATGAAACATGGGAGACCGACCACCGCATTCCGCTGAGCCAAGCGAGAAATCCTGCAGAGGCGGAACGCTTGAACTCCATCGACGATCTACAGCCAGTTCACCGTGCCTGCCACCAGATGAAGTCGTCGCGGGAGGCTGCGAACAGATCGGGGCGGTTCGTGGCTCGACCAAGATGTTCAACGGTCGGTGAAAAGAGGCGTCGATGACAGAGGCGACCTACAACCATTTCGCTGCTCATCTAGGGGATACGACGGCCGAGGTTGAAGCTCGGCTGCGCCTCTGGGCCTCTGGCTGCGAGGAGTACTGTTGGGTGCGTGACGCCAATAACCTTGCCGCGCTCTACTTCGCCAGGGCGGAGAAGCGGACCACGCGACAGACGCAAAGCCTACTGCGCACTCGCACCGCCCGGTGGCGCCTGCCGCTCGGCAAGTTGGAGGCTGGCTGGCTGCAGCCGTTGTCGGTCGACGAATACCGCGCCGCTACATCCACGGCGGGTGCTGCCGACGGTGTAGAGCCGCATGCGGAAGAGCTGCCCCAACGTGCAGTACCCGCAGTGGCGCCACCGCTTGGCCCCTGCACGGGTGCTGCTGCCGGGCCTGGCGTCGTCCTAGAACACCTGTCGGCTGATTTTGACAGGCGTGCGCGGGAGGCGTATCTGAAGCTGCTAGGACGCGCGCCAACGGCGACAGCGCAGCCCGCCCACTAGCCAACGCCGTGCCAGGCGCACCTCTCACTTGGCAATAAAAAACTGCATGAGCGTGAACTGGCCCAGCGTACTCGTGCAGCCGCACGGTGCTGCACGCTCGGCAGGGAAGCCGCTTGGCGGGGTGACACCGGCCAGGATGTCAACAAGGGTGCTTCACGCAAGCGCCCACGATACTCGCACGAGCCAGCCGCAGCGTGGGGGCCACTCGCAAAGCCATGGGTTTCTCTACAGCCCGTCTTCGCCTCGGTCGCATACACCGCTCGCGGACGCGCACTCAAGTAGCTCCGCAAGCCATACGGGAGAGCACGGCGGTGCGCAGCAGAGCCTGGAGGAGATCGCGCGGAGGCACGTGGGCGCGATGTCTTCGTCAGAGAGCGCTGCGAGCGGCGCCGCCACACAGCGGTCAAAATCTGGGGTGCGTGAGCCGAAGGCAGCACCGCAGCACGCCGCCAACGCGCTGAGTGCAGCACGCCACGTCACACACCCACCCCGCAAAAGGCAAAGTCTACTGCGGCCAAAACAAGCTCGACCCGTCCCTCCGTGTCAATGGCGGTGCGCTTGAAGTGGGCACCAGGAGCCGTTGTTTCAGAGCGGGCTTTGGAGGCGCGCTACACCAGCATATCGACGACGAAGCGGAATTCGTGCGCAAATTCACTGCTCCATATGCGCCTCTCGTGGTGCAGAAGATCTGGTACAAGGGCGGGCCACCTCCGCAGGGCGAGGGTTACCAGCCGGCAACTCTCAGCCAGGCAAGGCAGCGAGGTTGGGGTGCGGGCAGTGCCGCGCTCGCGCGCAAGCTGCAGAAGAAAAGGAAAATCCACGAAGGGAGCGCTGGTGCTGGGCGCACACGAACGCGAAGCGCATCCACGCGAAACGCATCCCCATCACAGTAAAGGCGTCGCCGTGGTCGTCCATGGCTGCCGCCGAGAGAGCGGTCACTTCCAAGTCGTTTCGCGCCATTCTGCCCAATGCGTCGGCTGACGATGTGACGAAGCTGCGGTGCTACTGCGCTGAGAACTTTGCTGCGAGCGCAGTGTTTGTTGACTCTCCTGGCGAGGTCCTATGGCTTGGCACGCGCGACCGCACCAGGGCGGTCACGTCTCACAGAAGATCGGCGCGCGCGGTGCTGAAGAAGCTGCACATCCCCACCGCTGGTCTAAGAGGCACATGGTTGGTTCTGGCGGCGGAAGAGGCAGTGCGAGGCGCCGCCGCCGAGCACCGCGTGGACAGGCCGACGCAACCCCGCTGCCAAGCGCAGAGCGCAACTATAAACGGGCTGCCTTGCGCGGCTGTCAGTAAGGTCGTCGACGAAGCCGCGCTTCAAGGCACCCGCGCTCCTCGAGAAGCAGCTCGAGCACGAGCCGTAGCCCCGCGCAGCAAAGAAGACGTAGACGAGGACCCGAACGTGAAGGTCATCGTCCTGGGGAACTCCCACCGCGGCGGCGCAGCCAGTGGCTTCAGCTTCGAGGTGTTGAGGTGAGCGGGGGTCATGCAACACGCGCTGCTCGCTTCGAAATTCGGCAGCGCTCTGGCGCATTCCGCAATCGTTGTCTCGCTGCGCAGTAAAACAGTCATGCGGACCAGCCCCAAGGACACGCCGTGCCTCTACTGCGGCAAGATGCTAACAGCCCGTGGAGTTGCAGAACACGAGCGTCACGCTTGCAAGAAGAACCCGAATCGACGCAAGCGCACATTCGAGAAGAAAAAGTGTGAGGTGTGCGGAAAGTCTTACCACGCGGCTGCTCTGCGGGCACGCATGGCGACGCAGCGCCCCCCTGGATTTTGCACGTGCGACAGCGAGGAAGAAACCAAGCACGCGTGCGGCCCAGCGGCGCGAGATGGCTGCGCGCGCGTCAAGTGTGAGGCGTCATGAGCGGTCGACGTCTCCAAAAGTCTCAGGCGACCGAACAGAGTACGCGGCTGGACGCCATCGTAAGCATTCGCACCACCCACGCACCACGTCGCCACCAAGGGCCGCGCCAAAGCCCGAGCCACGCAGCTCAAGCAAGGGTGCGCAGTCGAATCATCAGTCGAATAACCAGTCGCAGAAACCAACTGTAGACAGCACCAGTGGCGGCGCAACCCGGCGAGCATGGGCGGAGATGCAACAGAAAATGTCGGAGGCCGCCGCCAAGTAGCCAGGAAATGTCTTGGAACAGGCAATGCACAGGCGCAGTCGATGTGCAGTCTTCAGAGCGCATATGCGCTCTGCGCCGCGCGAGGCGCTGGACCCTCGCGAGGGAAAGTCCATGCTGGGCCAGGCACCGCGCGACCACAGCCTGCCCCGAGGTTATCCGCCACCATCTTTGCCCACGAGCAGAGTTGATTTTTCCCGAAGGCTTGCGGTGTACGTGTGGAGTTTTCACCACCCCCAGACACCGATCCAAACATTTTCCACCCGCGCCTAGAACTGGAGACTTTTCCTGAAGGCTGGCGAGCAGAATTGCTCACTTTTCCCGAAGGCTGGCGGTGTACGTGTGGAATTTCACAAAGCCCTGGCGCCTATCCAGACATTTTCCACCGCGCCTGGAGCTGCTGATTTTTCCCGAAGGCTGGCGAGCAGAGTTGTTGATGTTTCCCGAGTTCAGGCTGCGTATCCGTGCGAGATGTTCACCCAGCCCCAGCGCTTGTCCAAACATTTCCAACCGCGCTTGGGGTTGTTGACTTTTCCCGAAGGCTGGCGGCCTGCCCGTGTGAGATTTTCAGCAAGCCGTGGCACCAATCCGGACATTTTCCGCCCACTCCTAGAGTCGTTGGCTCTTCCTTGAGAAAGTCGGCCACCGTGTGGTTTTTTTCACCAAGCCCTGGCGCCAAGCTGGGCATTTTTTGCGCACTGTTTTGGAAAGCTGACTTTTCCGCGGGCCTCTCAGACGACTTGTGGTATTTTCTCAAACGGCGTGTGGCATTCTGGCACCTCTGAGAAATTGGCACACACGACCAGCGGGGAAAACGACGCCCTGAGTCCTGCGCTTTGGAAATCTCCGCGGCGCTGTGTGTCGGTCAGGCGCTGGGTCTGCGCAGTGTTTGGCCAAGCAAGACATTCCCTGGCTCCAGCGCCTCGCGCAGCGCAGAGCGCATTTATTTGCATTTCGAGTTCAGTGAATGAACACATTCTGTCACCAGAAAATAGCAGAGTATGACCAGTTGTTTGGCGTCTGCGCTCATAACACCCAAGTCAAGCGTCTAGATATTTGAGACCAGCGGCCTCATGATTTTTTTTTGATTTTTGTGCCGACGAGCTCTCAAGTTCATCTGCAGCTTGAGTTAAGAAAAGAACACCGAACCACGAATTTCTCGAATCGAATATTTTTTTCGGACCTAGCTCGAGTAGCAGACTGAGTTCAGAGCTTTAGATACTTCAGCCGAACGCGCCTGATAGTTCTCAATCGATTATGGGTGCGTGCAAGCTTTGTAGTTAGGCTGCAGCTCGAGTTCAGTACAGAACACGGACAGCGCCTATTTTGATAACTCGAATAGTACGAATAGTGTCGCGACCTAGCTCGAGTGGGAGACTTAGTTCAGACCTCTAGATGCGACAGACGAACGTGCCTGGTGATTCTCGATCGAGTTGTGTGCGTACCAACTTTGTAGTTTTGCTAAAGTCCGAGAGTTCAGTCCAGAAAACTGACAGCACTTGTCAACATAACTTGAAGAATACGAATAGGTTCGCGGACTTAGTTCGACAAGCAGACTGAGTTCAGACTCTGGATGTAGAAGACGAGCGCGCATGATGATTTTGATCAGTTTTTGTGCGTATCAGCTCTGTAGCTCTCCTACAGCCCGAGTTAAGTACAGAACACCGACAGCACCTGTCAATATGATTCGAAGAACACGAACAGTTTTGCGGACCTTTGCAGTTTTTCGAGATTACGTGTGCGTACAAGCTGTGTATCTCTCCTACAGCACGAGTTAAGTAGAGACAACTCACAGCAGCTGTCGACAAAATCGGTGGAATACGAATTGTTTTGCGGACCTAGCTCGAGTGGCAGACCGAGCTCAGGGCTCCAGATGCTTCAGGCGAGCGCGCCTGATGATTCTGAATCGATTACGTGTGCGCACCAGCTCTGTAGCTCTCCTACAGCTCGAGTTAAGTACAGAAAACCGACAGCATTTGTCATGCACATTGCTAGAATACGAATAGTTTCGCGGACCTAGCTCGAGTGGCAGACCGAGCTCAGGGCTCTAGATGCTTCAGACGAGCGCGCCTGATTCTACATCGATTATGTGTGCGTACCAGCTCTGTAGCTCTCCTAGAGCTCGAGTTAAGTGCTGAAAACCGACAGCATCTGTCAAGACAATTGCTACAATACGAATAGTTTCGCGGACCTAGCTCGAGCTGCAGACCAAGCTCAGACCTCTGGATGCTTCATGCGAACGCGCCTGGTGTTTCTGAATCGGTTTCTGTGCGTGCCAGCTCCGTAGCTCTCCTACAACTCGAGTTAAGTGCAGAAAACCGAGAGCATCTGTCAAGCTGACTCGAAACAGCCGATCCCGCCTGGATGCTTTTTGGCAGTAATAGGTGCCCGATCGAGCTGAGAATCAGACGGCGAGCGGGAATAAGATCGAATTTCACGGGAAAAAATATTAGAGTTCCAACGAACTGTTGAATTTCGAGAACTCAACCGAGCAAAAGTCATCAAAAGGTCCGTCGAGATTTTTCTTGTTAACTAGCTCTCCAGCGCGTTCGAATTACCCTTGAGCTTCCAGCAACTAGCTAAGGGAAGCTCTACGAGTTACAGACAGAGTCCAGAGGGAATCGAAGCTGCACGATTGTGCTTATCATGGTCTTGAACAAATCGTGCGCGAACCCACCAGGGATCAATATTGGATTGATTTAATTTAACAGATTTGCAGGAGTTTGCCGAAGTGTCAGTTCTACCGAGAATTGCAGATTATCGGGTCGTCTCTTTGTCTTTCCTTTTCCCCCTTTGTTTAATGCTTCGAATTTGAAGTGCGTCTCTCGTGAGCTCGATTCTGAGGATTGGTGTTGTCTTCGGAGACCCGGACTTTGGAGCGCAGTTTCTCACGGGGAATATTTTGCACGCGGCCGAACGTCACGTTCGTAAAGTCTCTGTGCCGGTCCGGTGGAGCCACCCCTGGCTGACGCAGGAATGTTTCGACGCTGTCGCTCGTGAAGCCGCGGTTGCAGATTCTCCAGAGTTTCCGCTTGCAGTGCAGCATTGCAGCATATTTTTTTTTAGATTCTTTTAATTCGCATTGTAACAGAATTCGTTTGAAGCTTCGTGCTTTGCGGCGTGTTTCGAGAGCTTGGTGGAGGTTTTCAAACCAGCTGTCCGGCAAGACCGTCAAGGCATCTTCGCCTGCTCTTCGCCGTGCCAATGGCGCTTGGGTCGTCAGAGCTGACGAGAAGGCGGACTTTTTCGCGAATTCGTTTTCTGACCGCTGGACCACTCCAGCTGTGGAGAGGACTTGTTTTTCTGACATTCCTCAGCGCCTTCCCGTGGGCAAACAGACTTTTTTCCCGTCCGGGTGAGACAAGTCTTTAACGTGCTCACACAGCTCAAACGCGATTCCGCTACAGGGCCTGACGAGATTCTTGTTCGCATTCTTGTCGCCTGTTTTGCTTCTCTCGCTTTGCCGCTTGCTATTTTGATTAGGTCTATCATTCGCACAGGCAGATGGCCGGAGCCTTGGCGTTTGCATCATATCTGTCCTCTCCACAAAACGAGGTCTTTGCATGATCTTGTAAACTATCGTGGAATTCATCTTACTTCTCAGCTGTCCAAGTGCGCCGAACGTATTCTTCTTTCTTTCTTGTCTCCTCGTGGGTCCCGCTCCTTGTGTTTTGGTTCTTTCCAATTTGCGTATTGCCCTGGGCGTGGCGCCAGAGATGCGATATCCGATTTCTTGCTTACTTGGCTCGGCCTTCTCGCTGAGGGAGCGCGGATCGGTTTGTACTGTGCCGACGTGTCCGGCGCCTTTGACCGTGTGAATTCGGACCGCCTGCTCGCGAAGCTACGCGCTCGGGGTATCCCCCTGGCTCTGTGCGCAGTCTTTTCTAGCTGCCTGGCTGCCTGGAGGCCCGGGAGGCCCGCATTACTGTTGGCGGAGCCTCCTCGCTTCTCATTAGCATGACCAACATGGTGTTTCAAGGGATTGTTTTGGGCCCGCCTTTCTGGAGCATTTTTTCTGCGATGCCAGCGAAGCAATTTCCAGACTACACTTTCAAGAAGTAGTGTATGCCGACGATCTCAATGCCTTCCGTCCTTTCCCCCCTTCTCCTTCTGACGACGAGATTTTTGCCACTATTGGGCAGTGCCAGTCGTGTCTGCACGAATGGGGCCGTGCCAGCGCTGTTCTGTTTGACGCTTCGAAGGAGAGCCCGCGCATTATTTCACGTAGCAGCCCTTCTGGTGGCAATTTTAAGAATTATCGGTGTAACTTTTGATTGCAAGCTTATCATGTCAGATGTGGTTTCTGAGTTTGTGCACGAATGTGGTTGGCGACTTCAGGCCTTGCTTCGCTCGCGGCGTTATCACACTGTCGCCGAGCTTGTTGTCTTATATGAAGCGCACATTCTTTCTTTCCTAGAATATCGCACGCCAGCTTTATCACACGCTTCGAATTCTGTTTAGTTGCCGCTTGACCGTGTCCAAGCGGGTTTTTCACGTGCCCTAGGCATAACTGAATACGAAGCTCTGCGCAACTTTAATCTTGCCCCCTTACTGCCCGCAGAGATATAGCCAACTTGGGCCTTATTCACCGCGCTGTGCTCGGTTTCAGCCCTCCGTGCTTCGGGGCCTTTTTCTCAGTTGACTCCCCCCCTCCTCCTCCCCGCTCCCCTCGTCGCCACTTCCGTCACTTGCGTGACCCGTGTCCTCTCCGTGTCCCGGACTACCTTGTGCGTTCCGCATTGGATGGCACGAGAGTGTACAACCTACTTCCTGACTCAATCATTTCCGCTGACAATGTCAAAGTGTTTCAACGCTTTCTCTCCGAATCGCTTCGTGTCGATTCTGCCGTAAGGTCGTCTTGGCCACAGCTTTTCGGTTGGCGTGTGCCGATGGCTTCGCACAGCCTTCGTAATTATTTTTCTTGGCAGCCCGATGAATGAGTTGATCCCTCTCCTTTTTCTTCGTTCTCCGTTGTCTTTCTCCTTTTTCGTCTTCTCGTCCCGTTCTCTTCCTCTCGTCTTCTTTCCCTCCCTCCTTCTCTGCTTGCTGCTGTCGCTGCCGTCGTCCGCCGTCCTCCTCCTCTCCCTGGCTCCCTCCCCCCGTGCGGGGTCTGAGCGGTGCTCGGCCCGCTGGCGTTTTTTCTCGCCCGGCGCGCCCGGCGCTTCTCGCTCCTTCTCCTCCTCGCCCTCCTCCTGCTTTCCTGCCTGCCCCCTCTCCCTATTCCCTCCCTCCCTCGTTTGTTTCTGTCTTTGTTTATTTTTCGTTCTCCCTGTCCCCCCTCCGGCAGGGCGCCGCCTGCCGGCCTGCCGCGCTGGCTCCGGCGGCCGCCGTTCCGCCATCTATCCTGATCTTGCCCCCTGAATTTTAATGTTTCATTTGCCGAGTGGTGCCGTGGTGTACTGCAGAGGTCCGATAGGAAAAGAAATCTCGGCTAAGAGATCTCGGAATCTCCGTCTCGGCAAAATTCAGGCTTGACCGGAAATACGTCGCCGCGTAACGCCGCAAAACCGAGCAACATTCTGCAAGACATCCGTCGATATTGTTTTGCCAACTCGTTTTTTCCGGGCTCAGTTGCGATGCCGGACCGCGTTTGGGCATCCAGATATTTCAGATGAGCGTGCCATGTGATTTGCTTCCGATTGCTGTGCCGAACTGGGAGCCGGCGGTGCGCCGTCAACCTTGGTTACCGCCGGGAATTCGTAGGGCTTCCTCGTGCAATGCGGGCGCGGCAATCTCGCATTGCGCGCGCGAGGGCGCGGTCTCATGGGGGAGGGCGTGGAGGAGAAGAACGAGTGAGGAGAAGGTTCCAATTCTGAAAGCGTGACAAGTTCGGGCATCTGGGTATTTCAAACTAGCGCGTCTGATAGTTTCGTTGCGATTCTAGATACTTTAGACAAGCGCTTCTATCATTTCCTTTCGACTCATATGACAAACAGCTCTGTGGCTCATCTCCAGCTTGAGTTAAGTCAAGAAACCATGAACATCTTTAAAGATCTAGCAGAGTACTAAAATATTTTCGAACTCAGCTCTGATAGCAGATCGAGTTCAGGTGTCTAGATTCTTTAGACTCGAGCGCCTGATGAGTTCCTTCTGATTGCTGTGCCGAACAGTTTGTCAGCTCGTCTGCAGCTCCAGTTTAGTCAAGGAAACCATCAGCATCTTTAAAAAATCAGCAGAGTACGAATAGGTTTTCGGACCCAGCTATGATAGCATGCCGAGTTCAGGCGTCTAGATACTTGGAGCTAGCGCGCCTGATGATTTCTTTCTGAAGTATGCGCCGAACAGATCTGTGGCGCATCTTCAGCTCTGTAGCGCATCTTCAAGAAAACCATGAACATCTCCAAAAACATTCAGCAGAGTGCGAATAGTTTTTCGGATTCAGCTCTGATAGCGGACCGAGTTCGGGCGTCTGCATATTTAAAACTAGCGCGCCTGTTGATTTTCTTTTGATTGCTGTGCAGAACAGCTCTGTAGCTCATCTGCAGCTCGAGTTAAGTCAAGAATACCATCACGATCTCTAAAAAATTCGCAGAGTAGGACTAGTTTTTCGGACCGGGCTCTGATAGCAGACCGAATTCAGGCGTCTAGATATTTTAGACTAGCGCGCCTGGTGATTTCCTTCCGATTGCTGTGCCAAAGAGCTCTGTAGCTCATCTGTAGCTCGAGTTGAGTCAATAAACTCATCATCATCCCCCAAAAATATTAGAGTACGGATAGTTTCGCGGACCTAGCTCTGGCAGCAGACCGAGTTCTGACCTTTAGATGCTTGAGACGAACGCGCCTGGCGATTCTAGATTGATTGGGTGTGTCTACCAGCTCTGTAGCTATCCTACAGCTCGAGTTAAGTACAGACAACTGACAGTGCCTGTCAAGATGACTCGAAACAGCCGATCCCGCCTGAGTGCTTTTTGGCAGTAGTAGGTACCCGATCGAGCTGAGATTAAGATGGCGAGCGGGAATAATATCGAAGATGTTGGGAAAAATATTAGAGCTCTAACGAATGTTCGAATTCCGAGAAATCGAATTGAAACCGAGCAAAAGTATGCAAAACTTCCGTCGGTACTTTTTTGCAAACTAGCCCCCCAGCGCGCCGGAATTACTCTTCTAGCTTCGCCGCTAACGCTCTTAGGGAAGCTCTGCGAGTCACATTCCTGTAGCTCATTTACAGTTCGAGTTTCATCAAGAAGCTCATCATCATCGGTGAGAAAAATTGTGCAGTACGAATAGTTTCCCAGACCCAGCCGGGAACGCCGTCTTCAGGCATCTGGATACTTGGCACTAGTGCGTTTGATGATTTTTTCCGTGCCGAACAGGTATGTAGCTCTTCTGCAGCTCGAGTTGAGAAAACCGACAGCACCTGCCAAAATATCACTGAACAGCCGATCCTGCCAGAGGTTTTTGGCAGTAGGTACCCGCTCGACATAATATAAAGATGGCGAGCGGGAATAAGATCGAATATGGGGGGGGTGAATTACTGCGATTCTAGCCAAGGTTCAAATTTCGAGGAAATGGGTCAACAAAAACAAATTTCAGTCGAGTTTTTTCTGCCAGTTAGCCCTCCGGCGCGCCCGAAATACTTTCTAGCCTCGCCGCTAACGCTCCTGGGGAAGCTCTACGAGTCATTCGACATTGTCAGCGGAGTCTGGAAGCAGGTTGTGCACTTTCGCGCCACCCGGTGAGGTAGTCCAGGGCGCGGAGAGAAAACGGGCCACGCAAGTGACGGAAGTGGCGGCGAGGGGGGCGCGGAGGAGGAGGGGAGGAGTCAACGGAGAAAACTCGACGCACTGAGGGCTGAAACGGAGTATTGTGCGGTGAATAAGGCCCAAGTTGGCTATGTCTCTGCGGGCAGTAAGGGGGCAAGATTAAAGTTGCGCAGAGCTTCGTATTCAGTTATGCCTAGGGCACGTGAAAAACCCGCTTGGACACGGTCAAGCGGCAACTAAACAGAATTCGAAGCGTGTGATAAAGCTGGCGTGCGATATTCTAGGAAAGAAAGAATGTGCGCTTCATATAAGACAACAAGCTCGGCGACAGTGTGATAACGCCGCGAGCGAAGCAAGGCCTGAAGACGCCAACCACATTCGTGCACAAACTCAGAAACCACATCTGACATGATAAGCTTGCAATCAAAAGTTACACCGATAATCTTATAATTGCCACCAGAAGGGCGGCTACGTGAAATTCTGTGCTGGCTCTCCTTGGAAGCTTCAAACAAAACAGCGTTGGCGCGGCCCCAGTCGTGCAGACGCGACTGGCACTGCCCAGTAGTGGCAAAAATCTCGTCGTCAGAAGGAGAGGGGGGGGGAAAGGGCGGAAGGCGTTGAGATCGTCGGCATATGCTACTTCTTAAAAAGTGTAGTCTGGCATTTGCGTCGCTGGCATCGCAGAAAAAGATGTTCCAAACAGGCGGGCCCAAAACAGCCCCTTGAAACGCCATGTTGGTCATGCTAATGAAACGCGAAAAGGCGCCGCCAAATGTAATGCGGGCCTTCCTTGCCTCCAGCCAGCTAGAGAAGGCTGCGCGCAGAGCCTCTAAGCGCGTAGCTTCGCAAGCAGGCGGTCCGAATTAACGCGGTCAAAAGCGCCTGGACACGTCGGAACAGTGCAAACCGATCCCCGCTCCCTCAGCGAGAAGGCCGAGCCAAGTAAGCAGATGCAGAAAATTCGTGGAGCGCTGAATTGACGCGTTATTCGCCGCGTTGAACGTATTGGTGCCTTGGGGCCGCACCGGTCTGCATATCGCCAGCAACGCAGCGCCCGGGATATTTTTCTTTTTTTCTTCGTCCTGTTTTGGCTCTTTTCCTTCTCAGGTGTCTTCTTGGTCGCCCTCCCTAGTGGTCTGATGTGTCTGGCGACGACGTAGAGCGCAGTCGTTTGTGTGATGAATTCCGATCGTATGGCTTCCAGAGCAAGTTTGTCGATTTCATGAAGTTGGTTCCGACCGATATCTTCGCGAGTCGCGGCTCTCGCCTTTATCATTTTTTTTGTTTTGTTCAGGCGCGTATTACGGCTACACCTAATTCTCTGTTTCTTATTTTCGGTGCACGTTCAGTCGGTTTTGAGAAGATCATTGATGCAGGTGGTCTCAATGCCGGGAAGGTAATTCCCCCGGCCGTCACAGACGACGAAGCCTTTAAACTGCGCGTCTTTGCCAATCGTCGTTGCGCCATTGGGGCAAAGCCCATCGCGTCAGGTTCGATGCCGCCAAGGAGAGCTTGCGCATTTTATCGCGCTCCCCTCTTGGCCGGCAGCGGATTTTTTATGCTTGGCATCAATTTCGACACCGAGTCATCGACGAGTGCGTGTCCGGAGCCTCCTGGAATTTGTGCAGTCTTTCAGAGCCCGCCGGTTTACGCGTCGTCGCCTGTTTTTGTTCTTCTCGATGCACTCCCCAAACGCGATCTTTAACTTCGCTTGGTATTTCAGCCATAGAAGCATTGATGTATTTTAATTTGGACCTTTTAAGTGCAAGGCGGGACATTGGCATTCTCGGCGTGATCCACAGGGCAGTGTTGGGTCTCGGCCCACCCTGCCTCTCCCGGTTCTTCCGTCTCGCTCCCTTCCCTCCTCCCCCCAGGGCCCCCGGGCGGCGCCGGCGGCACTTGGAGCAATCCGCCTTCGATTCGCCAGATCGCGCGCGTGTGCAACCTGTTGCCAGATTTCGTCGTCAGCGCTACGTCTGCGTCGCGATTCCAAGGGCGACTTCAGTGCCTTCTCGCCGCGCGGGCCACCGGCAACCAACGGAGAGTGAAGCTCGACGTTTTCGTCTCGCGTCTCTTTTGCCTCCCACCCGCTTCGCCTGTGTCGCAATTGGCGAGGCTAGCCCGTGTTCTCTGCTTTTCCTTCTTGTCCCCCCCCATCCCCTTCCCTCTCGTGCCCGCTCCTTCTCGCCCTCTCGTCCACTCCGGTCCAGTGCGCTGCGCGGAGCGCAGCAGGGGTTTATCGACGCGCGTTCGGCGCTCCCCCGCTCTTTCTCGTCCTCCTCGCTCCCCCTCCTTCTTTCCTCTCCCCTCTCTCTTTTTCTCTTTCGCTTCTGGCTATGCTTTTGGCAGTGATCTTCAGGCATGTTAAAAAATCAAAAAATATATATTATATTATATGATTATACATATATATATATATATATATATATATATATATCTCCAAGCGTTTCATGGGCAAATCCATGTTTTTGGTTTTGCTTGCTGCCACCCTCCACGCCTTCGACTGTTCGCCGTGCAATTTTTGAACGATGTTGAGCTATCGAGATCGCGTGGGGTAGCATTGCTGTCGCGAGGTAAAACAATTAAAACATCGGAGTCATATGATTTTTTTATTTTATTTAAAAAATAAGTGAAAACACTCTTTTGTCTCCACGGCTTTTTTTGTTTCCTATCTCTTTTTCTCTCGGTCTCGCTCTATTCCTATTATTTTGCCCCCTCTCTCTCTCTCTCTTTCCCCAAAGTAATTGAGACTAATCGGAAATTTATAGGAACCAACCAGAATGGCAGTTCAGAGAAATCAATAACTTGAAATCAATCGGACAAACGAAAAATTATTCGGAATTATCAAGAATGCGCAGAGACCAGTGGGAGTCATGTTTAATCTTTTGGAACTCGTAGCAATCAAAGAATCAAAGGGAATCAACCGGGACTCGTGCGCATGAAGAGGAACTGCATGACATCAGTCAGAATCAGTAGGAATCAATGCGTCGCAATCTAATCACCAGGGGTCAATGCGAATCATTGGAACTAACGTGGTTCCAAAGGGATCATTTGGAATCATCCAGGGTCCATAGCAACTTTTCCTGAAGCATGAGGGATCGGAGACCGGCGGCGGCCCTTGACAGACCCATCAAACCCGACAGGATATTCATGATCTTTGTGACCCGGCGAAAAATCCCAGAGCATCGCGGCCGAGAATCGGATAAGGTAGGTTCTTGTGTGTATATATATATATATAGCACGCACGCACAAATTCATGCATATGTAGCTGTGCGAATGCAGTGGGTGCGTGTGCACGTGGAGAACCGGATCGGCGTCGATATCGGGCTCGGCTGGCCAGCTCTGGCGCGAGCGCCGCTGCGGGCCCTGTGGCGGCCCCGCCAGAGCGCCGCGACGAGGTGCCAGCGCGGGCCGTGTGGGCTTTGAGAAGCTTTTAAGATGGCCCAACAGGGCTCGCCGAGCGATTGGTCCAAGTCGCCCCGCGTGGCTTCGAGACGCCTGAGCGCCCTGCAAGACGCCCCGAGAGGCCTCGAAGAGCCCTTCCAAGTAGCTCCAAGAGGCAAAATTCCCAGCCCCATGCAAAAACACGCGCACTATTAGCGCGCGCGACTTTCGAGGCTTCGCGGCGTCGTGGGCGGCCCGAGAGGCTTCGCGTATCGCCCCGAGACGGCCCGAGATGCCCCTGGGAGGGCCCCGATGCGGCTCAGGATGCGCCCGAGCGGGCTTCCGGATGGCCTTCAGATGGCCCTTTACAAAAAGGGGGATTCGAATGGGGGATTCGAGCCCTCCGCCCCACTGATTGGGTTCCCGAAACCGCCAGTACTCCGCCGAGAGGCCCCGAAAAGGCCGCTGGAAGGCCCGCGAGAGGCCGGCCCCCAGAGGCGCCCGAACGGCCCCCAAGAGGCCCCAAGAGTTTTCCTGACAGGCCCATGTAGTTCTCATTTCGAAACCAACATTCGACCGCGCGACATCGCCGTCACAATCCGATCACGCGCGGGACCAGGGAGTAACCAATTCGTGCGGCGATGGTCACGGAATCTGTGTGTATATATATATATATGTATGTCTGTTTGTGTGTGTGTGTGTGGATGTGTGTATGTCTGTATGTATGTACATGCATGCGTGTTGGCATGCCGATCTGTACATATGTACATGTGAGTACAGCAGACATATTTGTACTTGTACATCTAAACGTACATATGTATAATTCTACACGCACAACAACAACACGACACATGTATCGATCAAAATGTGTATACACATATTGACAGTCAGCACGCGCGCTTCGTGTTGACTTATGCATATTAACATATACATAGGTGTACGTGCATATATATATATATATATATATATATATATAAATATATATATGTAGATATTTATATATATATACACGTGCATCTATATATGTATGTGTATACGTATATGTATATGTATATGTATATGTATATGTATATGTATATGTATATGTATATGTATATGTGTACGCGATATTTTCATGTAGAAACGTGTGCACGGGTATGTAGATGAATCTGTATGTGTTTATAGGTATATGTAGATGTCGCGTACGACTGTATACATGTATTTAGTTACAGTTTTGGAACAACGTTGTTTTATATTCATTCGTTTTGTATAATGGCATACTTATTGTGACATATACCAGTGGAACATACTGAACATGATAAAAAAACGATTATATTTTATATTCCCAAAATCAATTCAGCAACGCACATACGCACAGTATACACTACAATCGGTGCAACGAATAGTAACACATAGTGTTTTTGCAATTTAGGGAACTGGCTTACATGGGGGACGAACCGGCCTTTGCGCGGAGAACTTATTGACCGGCCAAATCAGGGAACCAGCTCTCTTTGGGAACCGGCAGGGTGCCGGCCACATCCTGGAACCAATACGTCAGAACATGGGATTTCTTGCAATCGGTGCAGATCGGACATCCAGTTTATATGGTTTTTTGCGGAGGATTTTTTTCGCTGGGAAACTTGCGAACCGTTGGCCACAAGAAGGAGCCGTTCGGGTCCGTAGCAACCGCGATGACTTTCTTGGGAGCCCTTCGGATTCCGCGCAATCACGAGGATTCCCTTGGGGAGCCGCTAGGATCTTTAAGAATCGCGGGGGCCTCTTCGATTTCGGGCTTCCCAGGGGTCCGATCGGTTCTGCTCGGGGTCCCTGAGGACTTCTATTTGGATCCGTTCGGATCCGAGTGGCTCCGCAGGAAAAGCTTTTTTTTGGGGCTAGATGAAAGAGCGGCTTCCGTGGATAATTTTTTGGCTTGCTGGGGATCCGAGTGGTCCGTAGCAGATTGTGAGGCATCCGCAGACGCTATGTAGAACGGGTTTCCGATCTGGACTGGAACCGCGGTGTGTTCGGTGAAGGTCAGGATTGACCGGTTTCCCGAAAGGGCCAGTTTCCCGAAATGGTGGTTTTGGCGGTTCCCCGACATGGTTCTTTTTTTGAAATGGACGGTGAACGCGTGATGTCTCCAGTTTCCCGAAAAGGAACCGGTTCCCCGAATCGGAACATTCATCCCCGTCTAAAAGAATCCACCAAAAACAAGTGTCTGTGAATCTGGTGTTTTCCCAACACTTGCGCCGATGTCCGTGGTTCCGTCCTGTCCCCGCATGTCGCTTGTCTTTGAGTTCGCCTCGCGGTGTTCCGTACTTTCGAAGTTTGGCCTTGCTCTTGAGTTCTTGGCCGCCTTGGTGCTTGCCCTGCGCTGGCGCCGATTTCCGTTTGGCCTTGTGCCCGAGTGCCTCCAATGCTGTTTTTGACCTTGTGGTAGTGCCGATACTTTCGCTACATCCTGTCCCAAAGTGTCCTCGACCCTGGTGGTTGTTTTTCGTCAGCTCTGACCCCGGCGGTTGGGTTCGATTCCCCAGTGACTTTGAACATGATGCTTGCCCCTTTCTCTGAGTGTCCCCGGCCTTGGGTGCTTGTTTTGCGCCTTCTCCGATTTCAGTGATTCGACCTTCCTTTCGAGTGTTCCAATCTTTGGTGCTTTGCCTTTCTTTCCGTTTTTCGTGGTTCGGCCCTGTCCCCGTGTCCCTGGCCTTGCTGGCTTTTGCCTTGCGCGCCTGTTTCGGTGGTTCGGCCATGTTCCCAAGTGTCCCCCCCCTGCCCTGGTGCTTACCTTGTGCCAGAGATGATCTCTTTCGTGGTTCGGTTTCGTCCGTCTTTGAGGCTTTTGTGGCAGTTTCTGTTTTCGGTTCGGCCTTGTTCTGAGGGTCCGTGGTCCTGAGTTTGTCCTGCGCAGGCGCCGATGTCCGTATGTCGCCCGTGTCACCGTGAGCCGCTGGCCCTTGTGCTTTGCGTTGGCGCTGATTTCTCTGGCTCTTTGCTGCGGTCGGAGATTTATGTGATAATTTCTAATTCCGTCGCTGCCGCTTCTGGCATGAAGTGGACGGCTTTTATTTAGGGGAGCAGGTTTTAATGTGTGTCCGCTTTGGTGAGCCCGGCGACGTTGTGTTTCCGGTTCGCATGCAGCATGGCGCTTTGGGAATCACCCGTGGTCGATGGAGATGCAGAGACGATGAGGGTGGCCCCCGCGCGTGGACGACACATGCGCGTCGAGAATTGTGCTTTTTCTCTAAGCTCGACTCGTTTTATCCTCCTCCTCCTCCTCCTCCTCCTCCTCCTCCTCCTCCTCCCTCCTCTTTTCGAGCGCGCGGGAGGGGGAGCAGGAGGAGGAGGAGGAGGGTGAAGGGCCTCGTTGCCTTGCCTCTCGCGGTTGTCTGTCTTCCTTTGCGACGCTGTCTCGTTTTCGTCGCGCTGTCTTGGGTCTTCCTTTTTCTTGTCTCGCTCTTTTCTTTTCTTATCACGCCCAATGCGGGGTAGCTTCCTGGAGGTCTGTCGGCCACTCATGAGGAGTGAAAGAAGCGTTGCCCGCATGGGGCGAATTATCTTTTTGCATGCTTGCGTCTCTCGTGTTTCTTTTGTCTTCTGTTCAGGCGTCCAGCGAGACGTCGGAGGTGTTCACGATTTTCTTGGCCAAGCGACGCGCTGATGACGTCCTGGGCGTCGACGTGTCCATCGAAAACATGGTTCTCAATCGGCCTCGTAATTATGTGTGTTGTTGAATTTTGGAGTGCGGGTTTTTGTTCGATCATAGACATTTAGGTGTGCTACCTCTTTCTTTTTTACCGCTATCTAGCTGCTTGCGGCAAGTTTTCGCTGCACCGTTCAAGTGCAGTATCAAGCTAGTCCCATGCCTTTTACCGTTGTTCGCTACCATGACTCGACTATGGCTCCACTATGGTACCAAAATGATTTATGCTTACGCCAGGGTTCTGCAGAGTTTCCGCAACGGTGTTGGGTCGCTTTTGGCGCTGTGTTTTTTCAGTATTGAGATCTGCCAGCCCGAGGTTGGCGAATCGTGTCTGGAACTGATCGGAAGGATCTAGTCTTGCGGCCGTCGTGAGGCGATCTTGGTGCGGTCTTGAGTCGTTTTGGGAGCGTCTTGCCGGTATCTTGGCGCTCCCAGGGGATGGGGGTGCTGCGGCCGTATTAGGCGACTTGGACCGATTGCTGAGTGTTTTTTTTGGGGTGTATTTCAAAGCTTGTCAGCCTGTTCGGGAGAAAAACATGAACAGGCAGAACAGTTCATCCGCCGATCCGTGCTCGCAATCTGTGACAGTGCGGGTGAGATGTTCGGCCGCCCCCGTCCCGTCTTTGCTTCTTCCACCAAGCAGGCCACCAAATTGCCCTAAGCTGACACGAGGTGTCCCCACATGTCGCCCAAGATCGCCCGCGTTGGCTTCCACGAGGGCCCCCGAAGGTGGCGCCACAGTGGCCCTTGGGCCTCAGAATGATGGTGGCCCTTTCGCCTTCGGCTGGTTCTGCCGATGGCTCAGGTCGGCCCTGCGGTGGCCCACGCGGGTCCCAAGAAAACCAGGTCGTGGCCCCGGCATCCGACATCTCGTTCTCGGGCGAGGGGCGGGCAGGCGGCTTCAGGCACCGAAGACGGTGTGCAACAAGTTGCGGAGCAGCGAACGACCATGCTGGCATCGCCACGCGCCAGGGGCTGGCCATTCGATGTTGGCAACGGCGGAGATCTGGTCGGGCGCATTCGGCGCAGAAGGCTTGAGGAGGGCCCCGAGAGGGCCCGGCGGGATATCCCCCGTGAGGCTTGGAAAACGCAGCCCCCAAGCACGAGTGCCTCCAGGAGAGGGCAGGGAGCTCTTTTAGGACCGCGGTCCGAGGGGCCTGGAATGAGGAGGAAGCGGAGGAACACGATGGGAGGAGGAGGAGGAGGAGGGAGGATAAGGAGGATGATTAGGAGAAGGAGTAGGAGGAGGAGGAGGAGGACCAGGGTGAACCCAAGACGCATCAGCGATGTTGCAACCAATTCACCCTCCACGTTCCCTTTTAACATGTCACTACAACCGTTTGTTGTCACTGCAGGAAGTGCACCATGTTCATACGTCTGAGACTCCTCAATCGGACCCAAGCGCAATTTCTGGAATGTCGACGCTGCGAATCTATGTGACTGTTGCGTCCTGACAATCCTGAATCGTGTCAAAACACCGTTCGTGCTTTTTTTCCTCATTGTGAATCAGCGTGAGCGTTGCGTCCTGGCAATCCTAAATCGTGCTAGAATGCCCACCCTGGACTTCAGCCATACGAATCCTTAACTTGCTGCAGACTTTAAAGACGAATGCGCGCGGCGCTGAGGCGAGGACCACACTTTGAAAACCAACTGCGCTTTATCCTTGAAGCTGTTGCAAAACAAATGTGCGCGGCGCTGAGGCAATAGCCACATTTCGAAAAAGGAGTCGCCCTATATCTTTGAAACTCTTGCAGACTTTTAGGACGCATGTGCGCGTCGCTATGGCGAGAGCCACATGTTGAAAAAGGAATTACCCCCCATTGAAGCGGCTGCGAACTTTTCAGGCGAATGCACGCTGCGCTAAGGCCATATCCACTTTTCGGAAACCATCCGCCCACCATCCTTGAAACCGCTGCAAACTTCAAGCTTCAGGATCGCAGATGGTGAGGAGGTCGCAAGCTCAACGCTTCGTTTGCCCCACCGACACGTTTATGGGTATGACAGGGTGGAGTTACTAGAAGAACAAGGGATGGAGGAGTGTCAAGGTCTCCCGAGTGGGGTCCGAGTCGATAGGGCTGGGGGACCACGCGGCATCGGCGATGCGGCTCGATGTGGCTTCCGACTTCCTCCACGCCGACGGCGTCGATGCGTCGCCGACGTCGCCGGTGCATCGCCGATGCGTGGGCGATGCATTGGCGATGCGGCGCGATTCTCAAACCCTACCTCGGAGGCCTCTTGGAGCGGGACACGGAGGAGGGCGTGGAGGTAGATGAGACCCAGCTCGTCAGCTTGAGGCCCCAGCTGGGGCCAGCTCCTGTTGATTCGGCGTCGGGTGTTGTTCGTCGTCGTCCGTGTGCGGTTTCCTGCTCCGTTCTCCTTCTTCTAGCGTTGCCATTGTTATGCTTTGGTCGGGTCTTCCCCTATCCCTGCTGCGAGAGATGTCACCGCAGTCGTGCTTCTGCTTTGCAGTGATGCCTCTCTCCCTTCTTTCTCCCTGCTCTTTCCACTGTGTGTTGCCACTCTCCCTCAATATCTCTCTGTATACCCGCCCTCTTTGTTTGTGTTTCGTTTCCGTCATCTCTCTGTCTCTCTCTCTCTCTCTTTCTGTCTCTTCCTCTCTTTATTTTTTTCCTCTTTCTCTCTCTTTCTCTCTCTCTCTCTCTCTTTCCTTTTTCCCAACCATCCTGTGGTGTTGGGTCCTCGTTTTGAAGAGGCAGCGCCCCGCGTTCTCCTCCTCCCGCTGCCTCCTCCTCCAATCCCTGCTTCTGCCCTCCGCGTGTCTATTTCGCCACATCGCTCACGCGTTTCGTGGCCTCATGGGAAGCTTCACCGAAGGCGCCATTGACAGCGCTTCCATGCGGGTTCCACCCTTCCATTTTGGCGCTCCCCTTACACGCTTCGTGGCGCCATAGGGAGCTCCACCGAAGGTTTCAGTGGCAGCGCCCACATGCGGTTACAACCCCCATTTTGGCGCACCCCTCACACGTTTCGTGGCCTCATAGGGAGCTCCACCGATGGTTTCAGTGGCAGCGCCCACATGCGGTTTCACCCCCCATATCGGCGCACCCCTCACACGTTTCGTTACCCCATAGGGGGCGCCACCGAAGGCCCCAATGGCAGCACCCACATGCGGTTCCTTTCTGATTTCGGCGCGCCCCTCACACGTTTCGTGGCCCCATAGGGGGTTCCACCGTAGGCTCTAGTTACAGCGTCCGCATGCGGTTCCTTTCTGATTTCGGCGCACCCCTCACACGTTTCGTGGCCCCATATGTGGTTCCACCGTAGGCTCCAGTGGTAGCGCCCGCATGCGGTTCCACCCACCATTTCGGCGCACCCCTCACACATTTCGTGGCCTCATCGGAGGCGCCTCCGAAGGCACCAGTGGCAGCGCCCGCAGCGGTTTCACCCACGCGTTGGCGCACCCCTCACACATTTCGTGGCCTCATCGGAGGCGCCTCCGAAGGCACCAGTGGCAGCGCCCGCAGCGGTTTCACCCACGCGTTGGCGCACCCCTCACACGTTCCGTGGCCACGTGGAGAGCTCCACCGACGGATCCAGTGGCAGCGCCCGCCACCCCGAATGTCGGTGCACCCCTCACACGTTTCGTTGTCCCATAAAGGGGGCGCCACCGAAAGCCCCAGTGTCAGCGCCCGCATGCGGTTCCACTGTTCATGTCGGCGCACCCCTCACACGTTTCGTGGCCCGATGGGGAGCTCCACCGAAGGCCCCAGCGTCAGCGCCCGCATGTGGTGCCATCCTGCATGTCGGCGCACCCCTCAAACGTTTCATGGCCCCACAGGGGGCTCCACCGACGGATCCAGTGGCAGCGCCCGCATGGTGTACCCGTGCCCACGTTGACACACCCGCCACACGTTTCGTGGCCCCAGAGAGAGGGTCACCGAGCACGATACCCACAGCTGCGGTACCCACAGCTGCACATGATCGGGTCTTTCGCCAGGATAACTGTTCATGTGTGCGCATGTGTATTGCTGTTGAGACGTCGTGCTCTCTCCATTTTTTTAAAATTTACGTGTTCTCTCTCTCTCTCTCGCTATATATATATATATAAGTATATCGATATCTCTCTTTATCATCTATGTATTTGGCTCTCTCTCTCTCTGTCTTTTCCAATAATTTCTCTATTTCCACCAAGGCAGCTTACGTTTTTGTCAGTCTCGGAAGGCTTTGAAGGTCAGAGAAGTGAAGGACATCGGTATGGTCATGAAGTGGAACACCGACAACCCAGCAAAATGTGTCCGAATCGGGGACTCCTTGGTCGCGGTGAATGGGGTTCACGGCAACACGGCCGCCATTTTCGACCAGCTCAGGCAGCGGAGAGTAAATCTAAGCCTTCGCCCTCGCCATACGCTGTTAGCGCCATCAAGCACCCGCGTGTACTCTCCGTCTGACGGCCCGTTTCGCATGAGTTGGTAGCGGGAGCCCCTAGTGCCGATGTTTCCCTTCCTGCAGGAAACCGATCTCGACCTTGGAGATCGCCGTTCAGCGCAAGCGTGTGCTGGAGGAGCACCGCCTTCATCCGCCCCTCTCCTCTCCTGCCTGTTCCGTGCTCAAGCTTCCCTCCTCCCCTCTCCCCCTCCTGCCTCATCGCTGCTCGCTCCTCCCTCCTGCCTCATCCCTCTTCCCTTTGCCCTCCCTCCTCCTTCGTCCCTCCTCCCTCCTCCTCTTTCGCTCTCGCACTCCCTCTCTCGTTTCTTAGTCTCTGCGGCCCTCTGGTCTTGCTCCTTGGTATCTTTCCGCCAGTCCCGCTCGCCGTCACTGGCCTCATGATTTTCTCCACCCGACAGGTTCGGGTTGCTATTTTTGAGAATGTGTACCCGACACCTCAGGTTTGCGGGCCTCCTCGGGAGGAGGAGGGGGGGGGGAGGGGGAGGGTGAGGGAGGAGGTACCCGACCCCTCAGGAGGAGGATGGGTGAGGGAGGGAGGGAGGGAGGGAGGGAGGGAGGAGGGAGGGGAGGAGGAGGAGGAGGAGGAGGAGGAGGGGAGGAGGGGAGAAGGAGGAGGAGGAGGATGAGGATGAGGAGGAAGAGGAGGAGGAAGAGGAGGAGGAGGAGGAGGAGGAGGAGGAGGAGGAGGAGGAGGAGGAGGAGGGGGAGAAGGAGGAGGAGGGGGGAGGAGGAGGAGGAGAGGAGGAGGAGGGAGGAGAGGAGGAGGAGGAGGAGGAGAGGAGGAGGATGAGGAGGAGAAGGGGCGAGGGAGGAGGATGAGGGGGAGGGAGGAGGAGGAGCAGGATGAGGAGGAGGAGGAGGAGGAGGAGGAGATCCCAGAGATCCCGAGCCCAATGACGACGTAACGGACAATCACGTATATATATACTTAGAACAGGCGTAACTTCATGTAACGCCGTCCAGGCGTCACGACGTCACGCCGTCGACAGTCATCACACACATACAGCAACGTGACACAGACATAACGTGCGTAAACACCTTACGCTGGGAGCGCGCGTGGACAGCATGCAGCAGCGATGTACATAATCAACGTGCGTCGATGCCATATCCCAACATCACAGATCAACTCCAATCTACATCATTCACCAGTAGCAGGCATCAGTAAGAGGCACCTCGCACATGTAGCAGTCTTATGCTTTGGCGAGACAGGCCAACAACGCATACAACCATACCAAACTTCACGGGCCCTCACCAATCGCGCACACCAGTGACACATCCCAGAGGCATACACCAAAACCACACATGTATGACCGTCACCAGCAACGTGTGCCCATTGTATAT
>CAUYUJ010017314.1:222500-227500 GCA_963575745.1 Prorocentrum cordatum
CGTCCTCGTCGTCGTAGTCGGCGTCGTCGCCGCCCTCGCCGCCGCCGCCGCCATCGTCGTCGTCGTCGTCGTCGTCGTCGGTGTCGTCGTCGTTGTCGTCGTCGTCGTCGTCGTTGTCGTCGTCGTCGTCGTCGTGGTAGTGGTGGTGGTGGTGGTAGTGGTGGTGATGGTGGTCGTCGTCGTTTTCGTCGTTGTCGTCGTCGTCGTCGTCGTCGTCGCCACCGTAACCGCTCGTCGTCGTCGCCACCGTCACCGCTCGTCGTCGTCGTCGTCGTTTTCGTCGTCGTCGTCGTCGTCGTCTTAGTCGTTGTCGTCGCCGTCGTCGACGTCGTCGTCGTCGCCGTCGTTGGTCGTTGCCGTCGCCGTCGTCCTCGCCGTCGCCGTCGCCGTTGCCGTCGCCGTCGCCATCGCCGTCGCTGTTGTCGTCGCCGTCGCCGTCGCCGTCGCCCGTCGCCCGCCGCTCGCCGCCGTCGCCGCCGCCGTCGCTGGCGTCGTCGGCTTGGTCGTGGTCGTGGTCGTTGTCGTAGTCGTAGTCGTGGTCGTGGTCGTCGTCGTGGTCGTGGTAGTGGTGGTGGTGGTGGTGGTCGTCGTCGGCGTCACAGATCGCTGAGGGGGGAAGCGGGAGGGGGAGTAGGTCGGCAGGCGGGAGGGGAAGCGGGAGCGGGAGGGGGAAGCGGGAGGGAGGGGAAGCGGGAGGGGGAGGTGGTCGTCGTCGTCTTCCTCTGGGCCTTCGGGGGGGCCCTCGGCAGCACGGGTGGATCTGCCTCGGAGTCCTGGCCAGAGCCCGCTCCAGGGTGGGGAGGTCCGTGGGTCTGGGGGAGAGAATTGGGGCGAGGAGGTTTCAGACAAGCTGGGTGCGTTCGCACCATATCTGACATCCTATCCCTGTCACCCATCCCTTTCCATTGCGCTGATTTTTATCCGCGGAGGCGTAGCATATCGGACCTGGCACTCAGAAAAAGACCCCTCGTGTCATGTGCAATCGGAAAACGGGGAGCTGCGTACATAGGAGGAGGGGGAGGAGGAGGAGGAGGAGGAGGAGGAGGTGGCGGATAAGCAGGAAAATGAGCAGGAGGAAAATGAGGAGGATGAAGAAGGTGGCGGACGAGGGTGAACAGCAGAAGCGGGAGGTGGAGGGGAAGGAGTGGGAGGAGCAGGAGGACCAGCGGAAGGCAGGGGGAAAAAGAGGGGGGTGACAACGATGAGGAAGGATCCAGAAAAGAGGCCCGCACTGGTGCGATAACGCCAATTCGAACGACGGGGGCAGAGCGCCGATGCTAAAATGAGGTCAACGCAGCAGCGGTAGCAGATTTTGGAGACACCGAACACGTTCCGATGGACAACAAACATGTGACACATCGCATAATGACATCCGTGGTGCAAAACACAGTGCACGGAGTGGGGGAAAACGGAATAGGAGGAGGACGAGGAGGAGGAGGAGGAGGAGGAGGAGGAGGAGGAGGAGGAGGAGGGGGAGGAGGAGGGGGAGGAGGCCTCTCGTCACTCATGATGTTCGATTGCCTCGCCTCTGTATCCTTTGGGTCTCCACTCGTCCATCCTTGTAGTTTAATGTAGCTAGGTACGAAATCTCACCCTGTTCTGTTCACGATTCTAGCCATTGGCACTGGCACGAGTCGAGTCAGAAGCAACACTAGCATTCTCAGGCACATTCCGACCCGATCGAAGCGCTTCCATTTTACTCATCAACTTCTTGTATATCTCAGCCTGCTCAAGATTGATGTCCTCCTGGTCCTCCTGAAACGGATGTAGTTGTTTTTCTGCACCGGCAGTATGGCACTCTTGATTTCCATTGAGATATCATAACGGTGGTCTTTCAGCTCCTGCTTGAGAAGCTCCCCGAAGTTCCTGAACTGGGCTTCCAGAGTGGCCATCCTCACAGGGTTGGGGTCAGGAGGTGGCAGAGCCTTATGACGTCTAAATTTTCCTTGGGTCCAATACCGTCACCATCAAACTCAACATCATCGCCCTCATCATCTCCAGCTCTACTCAGCTCTTGCCCACAAGGGGCCGCAGCAGCTGCAAGTTCAGCCACATTCCCAGCAGCCATCGTTTCTTCCGTCATTCTCGCTTTCAGACTTTTGTCGATCTGAGGTCTACCGTCAACGTACCGAACACCTGGCTGATCCAATGCTTTCAGAGATGGAAGATGATGATGATGATGATGATGATGATGATGATGATGATGATGATGATGATGATGATGATGATGCTGATGATGATGATGATGATGATGATGTGCTTTCAGAGATGGAAGATGATGATGATGATGATGATGATGATGATGATGATGATGATGATGATGATGATGATGATGATGATGATGATGATGATGAGGAGGAGGAGGAGGAGGAGGAGGAGGAGGAGGAGGAGTGGGTTGATGGTGATGGGGAGGAAGGGCCGGAGTAGTTCCAACACAAACCAATGATGCCGCAGCACGCCCTCCAGCCTCTAACCCGCTCCTCGTGCGCCCCTGCAGGCGCTCCAGTGTCACAAAGGTGAGCGGCCCCTGCAGAGGTGACCCGCGCACGTGTGTGCCATGCAGGCGCGAGCCCCGTGCTAGAAGAGCAACCGTCCTGCCCAGACCTCCGGCCGCTCCAAGTTTTTCGATGCGTGGGCCCCGGGGGTCCAGACCACTTCCCAGGGGCCGGTTTCTCAGGCCGGGTCGTTTTTTCTCACGCTCCCGAGGCCCCGCGAGGGCCCCCACTGGCCGAAAACGGCCGAAGTCCCGCCGCTCTAGCTTTTTGGGAGCGTCGGATCTTCGGGTGCATCCACCTTCTGCGTATTGGAAACTGTCAAGATTGCAGGATCCCAGCGTCAAGTTCACCTTGCACACGGGCACCATTTTGAAAAAGGAGCGCCTCTCCGTCCGTGTAGCCGTTGCACATTTTGGGGCGTGCCAGGCCAAGCGAAAATTAGCTTTGAGGGAGAGCAGCCCGTCCTCTTGACTGCCGCATGTCCCTTTCTGTACTAATATTGGGTTCTTGCCATTAAGTTTGACGCGTCCGGCTTCGATTCCTTCTCCTCTCTCGTGTCGTTTCCTTCCTTTCCTCACTCATACCCAGCCCGCCAGCTTGAATGTCCCGCTCGCCCGACCAACTCGTCAGGACTCGCCCGCACGACCCACCCTTTAGAGGCATCTCTTTTGTTCAGGCTGTCCCGCCCGCTTTGATGTTCCGCCCGCTGGGCCCGTCCGTCAGGGCCCGCTTGTCCGACCCGTCCGTCATGGCCCGCACACCCGACCTGATGATGATCAGGATGAGGAGGGCGACGACTGACGACGAGGACGATCGCCCCCCCCCGCTGCCTGGAGGTTGCCAGCGCCCCCGAGTCCGTGGACAGGCCCTCAGGCATCGGGCGCGCTTTCTGCTTACAGTACGTCTGTCTGTATGATCGTGCCGCGGCGGGTCGTCGGGCCATGACTCGATGATGCACGGTTGCATGACCGCAGCGCGCGAGAGGGGAGAACGAAGAGGCAGTGGAGGAGGAGGATCAGGAGGACGAGGAGGATGAGGAGAAGCGGCAGGAGTAGTGGGATGGACACCATGTTGATGATGATGAGGATGATGCTGATGATGATACTGATGATGCTGCTGCTGATGATGATGCTGATGGTTATGATGATGATGCTGCTGATGATGGTTATGATGATGCTGATGCTTTTGATGATGATTATGATGAAGCTGCTGCTGAGGATGATGATGATGCTGATGCTGATGCTGCTGATGATGATTATGATGACGATTATGATGATGACGATGATGATGATGATGCTGCTGATGCTGCTGATGCTGCTGATGCTGATGCTGATGCTGATGCTGCTGCTGATGCTGATGATGATGATGATGATGATGATGACTTCGAGGATGGTGATCACAATGATGATATTGACGATGCTGATGATGCTGCTGATGATGATACGGAGGTTGACGACAGCGACGATGACGATAACGGCGGTGACGATGATGCTGCTGCTGATTCTGATGGTGATGATGCTGCTGCTGATGATGATGATGATGATGATGATGATGATGGTGATGCTTATGCTGATGATGCAGATGATGATGATGCTGATGCTGATGCTGCTGCTGATGATGATGCTTATGCTGCTGCTGCTGATGATGATGATGATACTGCTGCTGCTGCTGCTGCTGCTGCTGATGATGATGATGATGATGATGATGATGATGATGGTGATGGTGATGGTGATGGTGATGTTGATGGTGATGGTGACGGTGAGTGTGTTTGTATGGTGACGGTGATAGTGAGAAGAAGGAGGAGGAGGAGGAAGATGAGGATGAGTAGGAGGCGGAGGAGGAGGATGAGGAGGAGGAGGATATAGAGGAGCAGGAGAAGGAGGAGAAGGAGGAGGAGAAGGAAGAGGAGGATAAGGAGGATGCGGAGGAGGAGGAACAGGAGGAGAAGGAGGAGGAGGACGATGAGGCGGAGAAAGAGTAGTAGTAGTAGTAGTAGTAGTAGTAGTAGTAGTAGTAGTAGTAGTAGTAGTAGTAATAGTAATAGTAGTAGTAGTAGTAGTAGTAGTAGTGGTAGTAGTAGTAGTAGTAGTAGTAGTCGTAGTCGTAGTAGTCGTCGTCGTCGTCGCAGTAGTAGTAGTAGTAGTAGTAGTAGTAGTAGTAGCAGTAGCAGTCGCAATAGCAGTAGCAGTAGTAGTAGTAGTAGTAGTAGTTTTAGTCGTCGTAGTAGTAGTAGTAGTAGTAGTAGTAGTAGTCGTAGTAGTAGTAGTAGTAGTAGTAGTAGTAGTAACCGCAGTAGTAGTAGGATAGCAGTAGTAGTAGCAGTCGTCGTCGTCGTCGTCGTCGACGTAGTAGTAGTAGTAGTAGTAGTAGTAGTAGTGGTAGTAGTAGTAGGGTAATCGCATGGTAATTGGATGGTCATCGTATGGTAATCGTACGGTAGTCGTACGGTAGTCGTATGGCAATCTTATGGTGGCCGTATGTTAGTCGTATGGTAATCGTATGGTA
>CAUYUJ010017314.1:229857-240449 GCA_963575745.1 Prorocentrum cordatum
AGTAGTAGTAGTAGTAGTAGTAGTAGTAGTATTATTAGTAGTAGTAGTAGTAGTAGTAGTAGTAGTAGTAGTAGTAGTAGTCGTAGTCGTAGTAGTAATAGTGGTAGTATAAGTCGTAGGATGATGATGAGGAGGATGAGGAGGAAGAGGACGAGGGGGAGGAGCGGGAGGAAGCATAGGAGGAGGAGTAGGATGAGGAATGTAAGGAGGAGGAGGAGGAGGAGGAGCAGGATCAGGAGGAGGACGAAGACGAGGAGGAGGAAGAGGAGGAGGAGGAGGAGGAGGAGAATGAGGAGGAGGAGGAGGGCGAAGACGAGGATGATGATGATTCTGATGAAGATGATGATGATGATGATGATGATGATGATGATGATGATGATGATGATGATGATGATGATTGAATGATGATGAGATGATTGTTGATGATGATGAATGATGATGATGATGATGATGATGATGGTCGATGGTGGTGTTTGGTGGATGGTGATGATGATGATGTGATGATGATGTTGATGCTGATGATGATGATGATTGATGATGATGATGATGATGATGATGATGATGATGATGAGGTGGATTGTATGGAGAGAGTATAAGTTGGAGGGGGAGGAGGAGGAGGGGAGGAGGTGGAGGAGGAGGAGGAGGAGGAGGAGGAGGAGGAGAGCGAGGAAGAGTATAAGGAAGGCGGAGGAGGAGGCGGAGGAGGGAGGAGGATTGAGGAGGAGGAGGGGAGGCGGAGCGGAGGGGGGAGGAGGAGGAGGAGGAGGGAGGGGGAGGAGAAGCATGAGGAGGAGGAGGAGGAGCAGGAGGAGGAGGAGGGGAAGGAGGAGGAGGAGGGGGAGGAGGGGGTGAGGGAACAGAAAGTCTGGGCACCTCGCCGCCGCCGCGCAGGCACGCATGTGGCTGGGCCTGGCGCTCGCTCGCCTGGCGTTGCCGCTGGACAGGAGTCCGGGCTCCTCGAGGGGCCCTCGGGGAGTCAACGGGGGGTGGCCTTCGGGGGGCCCTCGGGGCCCTTCGGGGTTGCCACAGGCGCCGTCGCCACCGCCGTCACCGCCGATGCCACAGCCGCGGCAGACGCCGCCGCCGCCGTCGATGTTGTCGTCGAGGTCGTGATCGCAGTTTCGGTCTTGGGTCTGGGTCGTGGTCGTGGTCTTGGTCGTGTTCGTGGTCGTCATCGCCAGGGTCGGCGGCGTCGTCGCCGCCGCCGCCGTCTGCTCCGTGCCGACGGCGGCGCGGGTGCCGCCGTGCTCCGGAGGGCGCCCGCCGGGAGGCTTGCTTGCGGCCGCAGCGCCCTGCCTGCGCTGCCTTCCCCTGCGCCCGCGCACCGACCCCGCGCCGCCGCGTCCCGCACGAGATGCCCGCGCTGCCTGCCGCACGCCCGCCCGCGGGGCAGGGTGCGTTTCGATCCGGTCGATGCGCTTCGAGATCGTTTTCGTCCCGCCCGATCCGGTTCGATTCCAGGTTTCCCACGATCCGATGCGGCTCGATGCCTGCACGGCGCTGGTGTGCATCCCAGCGCAGCCGATTCGACTCGCGCTCCGTGCCGAGGGGGAGCGCTTCGAGGCAGATTCCGAGCCGATGAGCGTGCCCGATTCGATGCTGACTGATCTTGCGGGGTCTTCACGGGCCCCCCGCCCCGTGCCTGGGGGCGGACAAGGAGGTGCCCATGCTGCAGCTCCCCGGATCGCTCTCCCAGGGTGCGTGCTGACCGGGGTTCCGAGGAGGATCCCGCCGTGGCGGCGAGGGCTCTCTCTCCGGGGTGAGCGGCGGTGTCGGTCGCTTGTCCTCCCCTGAGCCCAGACATACGCCGAGATGTTTTTCCCACTCCGCGGCCCCAGAGCTCCCGACCCCTTCCCTGGGGCCATTTTTCGCCCAGATCTGTTTCTGGTGCGTGGGACAGAGGCGCATGCCTGCAGTGGAGGCTTTGGCGGCGGTTGTGCACGACGACAAGGGGACATGGAGAAGAAAGGCTTTGTTTTGGGACCCTGCCAACACCAATGCACGCGCGAAGCGGCTACCCCAACGCCCGCACCAAAAATGGATCGACGATGTGGCCAGATTACTTCTCACAGTCTGTGGGGAACAATTGCAAAACATGTTGTGACGGACGGCGACTTCTGGTCACAACTGGAGGATGCTTATGTGCACATTAACAGGCAAAACTGTCTGCACCATCGACTGAGAACATGCTTTCCAGGCTCTGGCTTGGCCGCGCAGCTCTTTCTGGGGCCCGTCTCCAGACCGACGCGCCTCGCCTCGCCTCGCCTCGCTTCGCCTCGCCCAGGCGGGGGCCACAACCGAGGAGCAATGGCGGGATGGAGCGAGTGCTGCCGTCTGCGTGCCCCGCCGCCTCCGGCAGCCCCGCCGCCCAGGAGCCGGAGGACCTCGGTAGCCCCGCCAGCCCCTCCTGCGAGTCGGAGGCCGCGGCGGCGGAGGCCGCCGGCGGTGTGGCGGCGCTGCGCGCGGCGCTGTCGGCGGAGGCGTCGGCGGAGGCGGCGGCGGCCGAGGCCGCGGGCGGCGTGGCGTCCGTGCGCGCGGAGCTGGCGGAGGTGGCGGAGGCCAGCGGCTGGTCTACGGGAGGGTGGGGTGGGGGGGCGGGGTGGTCGGCCGGTCGAGGTTAGAGGTTCCAGGTTTTCGGACGCTTTCGTCCTTTCTCCGCGGGCTTCCAGTCTCGGGATGCTTTTTCCGGCAGCTGCGCCTCGCCGAGAGCGTTCCGGGGGTGCCTGTGGATCGTTCCGAACGGCCGCTGGAGGGTCGAGTTATGGCCCGAGAGCCATCAGTGGCAATGTCTCAGGAGGGGAAAAACACACAGACACAATTAATCGGCGATTCCCCAGAAAGTGTAGGAAAATATGGGAAGTGGGGGGGGAGACAAAAACCCAGAAAGTATGGGGAAATATGGAGAATCATTTTATTCGTGTGTATTTATTTGTGTGTCCTGGGGCCCCTTGAATGTCGGAGGATACGCAGCTCAGGGGGGGTGCGTCGCCCAGTCGATGGGCGGCGCAGTGGCCGTCGCAGACGTCGGCGGCAAAGAGGGCGGCCACGAGGGCGAGGGCGGCGGCGGCGGCAGCGGCGGGCACACGGCGAGCGCGAGTTTTGGCGGCAGCGAGGGCGGCGACCGCGGCGGCTCTTCTCCTCCTCCTCCTCCTCCTCCTCCTCCTCCTCGTTCCCCTCTGCGTCCTCCTCACCTCGTCGTCTTCCCTTCTCCTCCTCCTCCTCCTCCTCCTCCTCCTCCTCGTCCTCCTCCTCTCCTCCTCCTCCTCCTCCCCTCCTCCTCCTCCTCCTCCTCCTCCTCCTCCTCCTCCCCTCGATCTCCTGCTCCTGCTCCCCCGTGGGCAAGATTGAGAAGCCTCCGAGGACCTCCGAGGTCCCTCGTCCTCTCCCTCCTCCCCCTTCTCGTTCCTTCTTTCTCCTTTCTTCCTCCTCTTTCCTCCCTCTTCCATCCTCCTTTCTCCTTCCTCCTTCCTCCCGCATCCTCTTTCTACCTCCTCTTCCATCTTCTTCCTTATAGCTAACTCCTCTCTGTCGCGCCCCTAGACGTGTCGGTAGGGCGGGCCGGGCGTTTTGCTTTAGACTTCCTCACCATTTGCGATCCTGCATTGTAGAACTTCGACATTTTCACGGATAGAGGGCGGTTCCTGTTCAACATGTGACTCTCGCTATGCGCCGCGCATTTTAGTTTGAGAAGTTTGCAGCAGTTCCGCGGAAGGAGGGCGGTTAGTTTTCAAACTGTTCCTCTTGCTTGAGCGCCGTGTGCCTTCGTCCTAAAGTTTGCAGCGTCTTCAAGGGTTCGTATGGTTGAAGTCTTAGAAGTGGTCATCCTGGCACGGTTTAAGACTGTCAGGGCGCAACAATCACGTTGGTCGGCGGCGTTGAAGTCCGAGGAACTGTGTTTTGGTACGATAGAGAATTCTCAGACGGTGGTTTTCTGATCGACCAGTGGCCGCAACGAAAGTTAATGCCTGTAGGGACCCGTGGAGAGGGAACCTGGTGGGAGGTTTTATTGCAACGCCGTTGATGCTTCCCCCCTCCTTGCGTGCGTGCGGCGTCGCGGCACAACTGCTCGCTGCCCTGCGCGAGGTGCCAGGCCTTCCGCGCCGGCAGTGTGGCCATCCCGGGCGCCCGCCGGCCGAAGAGCGCGGCGGCGGCCCGTGGGCGCAGAGCGTGGGAGCCCTGTGTGTCCTCGTACTTCCGTGGTTGGACATGAGCGGCGTCGATGAGGCAGCGCTGATATAGCGTCGACTAGCGTCGACTAGCGTCGACTCAGCGTCGACTCAGCGTCGACCAGCGTCGACTAGCGTCGACTCAGCGTCGATTCAGCGTCGAAAACAGCGTCGGTGAGCGTCGATCCAAGAGGGCCCTCAAGATGGTAGGCGAGGCTCCCATGCGTTTCCACAGAGCTTCCCTATTCCCTTTCCCCTCTCCCCTTTCCCTCTTCCCTTTCCCTTTCCCCTTTCCCTCTCCCCTTTCCCCTTTCCCCTTTCCCCTTTCCCCTTCCCTTTCCCCTTTCCCCTTTCCCTCTTCCCTTTCCCCTTTCCCCTTTCCCTCTTCCCTTTCCCCTTTCCCCTTCCCTCCCCCGTCCCGCCCACCTCGCGAGGCGGACGCGACTGGCGGCGCCCGCGCCGCCCCCCCCGCCTTCGCCGCCGCGGGCGACTGCACAGAGGCTCTGCCCAGACCCGTCGGCGCCGTCGGCGCCGTCGTCGTCGTCGGCGCCGTCGTCGTCGTCGTCGGCGTCGTCGTCGTCGTCGTCGTCGTCGTCGTCGTCGTCGTCGTCGTTGTCTCCGTCGCCGCCGCCGCCGTTCCTCCTCGCTCCTCCTGACTCCTCCTCCTCCTCCTCCTCCTCCCTCCTCTTCTCCTCCTCCTCCTCCTCCTCCTCCTCCTCCTCCTCCTCCTCCTCCTCCTCCTCCTCCTCCTCCCCCTCCCCTCCCCCTCCTCCCCCTCCTCCCGCCCCGCGTTCCCCTCCTCGTTTCCCGTCCCTCCCTCCTCCTCCTTGGTTTTTTGCTCCGGGGGGTATCGATGGAAGATCGAGGTGCTTGGACGTTGGGATGGCGGGTGCTTCGAGGATGGAGGACCGACGAGGAAGCTCAAGGGTGAGCAGGAGGAGTGGGGGAGGGTGCCTGGGCCTCCAACGTCTTGAAACAAAGGTGCCGCGCGAGGCCCGTCTCGGGCCATCTAGATTTATCGGCGGCGATGAATAGCCGAGACGCCTCTCGGTGACGCGCAGCCGCTGGACAAAAATCTCGAGGCCAGAACGCCGCCGAGAACCAACGAAAACGTCGGAAGACCTCGAGCCTCCGAGACAGTGTTCTTACCCCCTGGCGATAGCGGGCATGACGGAGGGAAGGGGGAGGGGGGGAGGGGGTTGGTCGAGAAGGACTCAGTACGGACACCCGGTCCCGGGGAAAGGGTCGAGAGGTCCAGGGCCCCACGTCAGGAAGGAGCGTCGAGGCGTCGGATATCTGGGAGAGGGCAGAACGTGGGGTGGGAGAGGAGGAGTTGGGCGGGGTCGCGGGTCGATGCTGCTGGACGTTTTTGGCTTCTTGTTGGGCCTCCGGAGGCCTCAGGAAGCCTCAGGCGCCTTCGGGAGAACCAGGGAGACCTCCGGAGACCCGAGGGGTGCTGGGCACCACAGGGATCCCCCACCTGTCCTGCGGACAGCCTCTGCTGCTGATCCTCCTCGCCTTCCTTCCCTCTGGCTGTTCTGGCTCGAGAGCGACCTCCAGAGCTGCGCGGGGCCCAAGCCTGGGGCCCCGCGACGCTTGGCGACTGCTGAACCGTTGCTTGGCGACGGCTGGGGCGGTGCTTGGCGACGGCTGAACCACTGCTTGGCGACAGCGCGGGGGCGATGGCGGCCGCGTCGCCCGCGCGGGTGCACGGCGCGCTGCTGCTGACGCAGTTCTGCTGGGGCTCCGCCGCGGTGGTCAACAAGGCCGGGCTCTCGGGCGTCGGGGTGCTGCCGGTGCTCTACGCGCTGGTGCGGGAGGCCACCGCGGCGCCGATGCTCTTCGGCCTGCTCTGGCTCGAGAGGCGCAGCCGCGGGCCCGGCGGTGCGTCCAGGGACGTCTTCGTCGTCGGAGGGGAGGGGCGGGAGGAAGTTGTCTTTGCTGTTTGTTCTTGAAGACTTTCTCGCCTCGGGATGCCATCCACCAGCCGCGCCTCGTCGAGAGCTTTCTGGGGGCGGATCGTCTTGAATGGCCGCTGAGGACCCGAGTTATGACCCGAAAACCACCAGGCGTTGAAGAGGGATGCGGCACGCCGGAGCAGCAGCGCCCGCGGCCGAGGGCGCCAGCGCTGCTGCTGCGCCTGGCGCCGGGCCTGTTCATCTTCGTGGACCAGCTGTGCAGCCTCGTCGGCGTGTCCCTGGCCGACGGGTTCACCGGGGCCGCGTGGCAGCCCACACAGGTGGTCTTCACCGTCGTGATCTCGGGCCTGCTCGGCACGGAGTCCCTCGCGCGGAAGCAGCTGCTGGGAGTCGCCCTGACAGTGTGCGGGGCGTTGTGCATGGTCTTCCTCGGAGGGGGCGCTGGTCGCCAAGCAGGGCCGCACAGAGAGCTCGGGCACCTACTCTTTCTCTCAAGTAGCTTAGCCTCGTCGCTGGAGATTATCCAGTTGCGCAGTCGCGTTTTCCCGCCGGTGCAGTAGGGGCCTTGTGGGGCGCTTCGACAAGGACCTGGCTTTTCGAGGGGCCGAAGGGTTGACATCTGTTCCTCAGCCGAAGCCGGCAGAATGCCCGCGGAAGTCAGCGGGGTGAGGTAGAGACGCTTCTGCCAGCGGAAGCGGGCGGAAGGCCAGCGGAGGCTGGGGGAAGTAGAATCCCCCCCAGAACAGCTGATGCCGACGTGTACCTAATTAGGGCTTCTGGGGTCTGCCATCTAGGGGAGTCAGAGGGCCGCCGAGCGGTAGGCCAAGACACTGGCCAGTCTAAGGTTTTGGTCTGCTTATGGCGTTTCAGGCGGACCTCACGGCCCCTCGGGGCGTTCGTCCGCGCCTCATACGGCCCAGGGGTGGATATTGATCGGAGCTCTCTCGGGCCGATAGTGGAATGTGGGGCATATCCATCCTGGTGCTCTGGAATTTGCGTTTGGTTAGCTCTGGGTATGTCCTAATTTGCAGAGGAGTGCACGAGGGGCTGGGGCAAGGATTCCTCAGATAATGCCCGCGGTATGAGGGCTCGGGGGTAGGGTAACGTGTTGCGGTTTGGCAGTAGCTATAGGGCAAGCTCGAACGCGTTCAGAAATGTGGTATATGATTCTACCGGGCCCCATGGTTGTCGCACATATGGAAGGGTATTAGGATGACGCGTTCGGCCTGGGCACGCCTGCTGCTGCAGCAAAATGCGGTTGTGGATCGTATGGCGAAAGATGCTCAAGCATGCCTCGGCACCCCTGGCACACTTTCAGGTGATGGCCGAGAGCTACCTCGTGGCCAGCTGTCTGATGGCCACTGCCTGCGTGATCACCAGCGTGTCTCCCGCCGCGACGGACTTCCTGTGCCCTGGGTGTGGAGGAAACCCATGGCATTTCCCGACTGAGGCGCTGTGGGCCGTTGCGTATTCCGTAATTTTCCAGACTATCGTAGGCTACCTTGCGCAAGCATGGGCCCTCTGCCACGCGGAAGCGACGCTGGCCTCGATGTATCGAAGTCGCCTGCGGCGAGTCATTGCTGTCTCCCGCCTTTTGGAAGCGCCTGTGTCATTGAATGCGGCCGCGCTACTGGACTGCGTGTACCCTCAGCTGTTGGAAAAGCCGTTGGGGGAACGCTGGGGAAGGGCCCGCAGGGGCCGTCTTGGGGCGGTCTTGGGGCTCTTTTCAGGCCTCTTGGGCATTCTTGGGGATCTTCTGGGGCCTTCTTGTGCAATCTTGGTGTCTTCTTGGACTGTCTTGGAGCGCTCTTGGGTCGACTGGTGCTTTCGGAAACTCTCTCGGGGACCTCGCTGGGCCGTCTTGGGGCCGCCTTGGGGCCCCTCAAGGGCCGTCTTGGGGCTATCTTGGCCGTTTTGGGGCCCTCTTGGTTCATTTTGGGGCTGTCTTGGGCCGTTTTGGGTTTCTCTATGTGATGGGTTCTCTCGGGTTGGTTGCTGGGGCCCCTCGGGCCGATTCGGACATTCTTGAGTCTGGAAGGGTGAGAATCGGAAATCCATCGAGAAGCCATCGAGGAATCATCGACGCTGTCTCTCGAGGCCAATCTGGGGGACCTCTTGGAACCCTTAGGGGCATCTTGGGGGCGTCATGGACTTGGGCCATGTTGCGGTCATCTCGGGCTCTCTTGAAGGCATGCATCTACTTTAAGACAAGTTTGGATAAGGTTGGTGATCTTGATGGCGATAATTGTCCTTTTGGAGACTCTGGGAGCCATCTTGGCCAGGACACCCCACGATATCCGGCGTTTCCGCGGGGCCGGCTTGAGACGAAGGTCGCCAGGATTTTTTTGAAAGGCACGCTAACACCTCTCTGCAGGCTATGGGGGCAGCCGGTCTAGCCCATGGGCCCATCCCGCCACCGTGCCTGGGTCGTGGGCCAGAAGCCTTTCAGACGCCTCTTGGGGGCTCTTTGGAGGCCTCTTGGGAGCTCCTTAGGAGCCTCTTGGTGCCGCTTGTGAGGCCTCTTGGGTGCCTCTTGGAAGCCTCTTGGGGGCCCACGGAAGTCTCTTCGGAAGTTTCTTTGACGGCCTCTTGGGGGCCTCGTGAAGCCTCTCTGGGGCCGCCTGGGGGCCTTCTGGTGGTCTCGTGGGCCATCTTGGAGGAAAGGGCTCGAAATGTCGGTTTGTGTTCCCCATCGTAGGCCCTCTTGGGGCCTTTCATACCCTCTCGGGGGCCTAAATTGGAGCGACCTTGGGGGCCTCTTTGGCCGTCTTTGACGCCTTTCAACAAGCGAGTATACGAAAGTCACACATCAAACCTGAGGGTTTCCCATGACTTGGGCCACATGGGCCCGCCCCCGACCCGAGGCGTCTGGAAAAGTCACGCGGGGGAAAAAGGAACGCGCGAGAGCGTCCGGAACACGGGGGACGGGTCCTTGAAAGGGTAGTCCTAAGATCCAGCATGGAAATTCAACGGGGCTTGAGGACACTCCATTCTTTGCCTGACGGCACGGTGGCGGATATCATGTTGCAGCCCGTCATGGCCGCTCTCGTCACCAGCGCGTTCCTGATCCTCCGGTTCAACCCAGGCGGCTCGCTCACTTGGCCTGCGGGCCGCGAGATGCTTGGCGCAGTGCTGATCATCGCCGGCCTCTTCGTGACCCAGCAGGGCCCCAGCCTGGTGCGACCGCGAGATGCCGCCACCAGCCCCGCCGCCGCAGCGCCCGGCGAAGACCAGCAGCTGGCGGGGCCCCCGCCCTGCGGCGCGCAGGCTCGGCCGCGGCCGCCGGCGCACTCCTCGCTGCTGCTCGAAAACCCGGTGCCGGATGGCGGCCCGCAGCAGCTCGGCGCGCCCCTCGGGCAGGACTGATGCGCCGCTCGGGACCTGCGCCTGGAGGCCCTCCCCTTATCGGGGGTTGCGAGAGGTACCCCCCTGGCCCAAGGTGCCCCCAGCTCGTCGCTCAATTTTTGGAGCCCCGGGGGCCCTCTCTGGGCCTCGTGGGGAGGGATCTGGAGGCCGTGGGGGCCTCCCTGGAACTCCTGGGGGCACCTTTGGGCCAGGGGCGCTTCTAGCAGCACCCGACCCCACGGGGCTCGGACCCGAGTGGCCGCGCGCGCGACTCCCTGGACTCCCCGAAGTGGCCCCCTCCGCCGGCTATGCTGGGAGCGGGCCGCGCGGACAGGCGGTGGAGGCGGCGGTGGCGCGGGGGCTCCGGCGGCGGCGGCGGTGGTGCGAGCAGGCTGGCCGCTCCACGACGGCGGGCGCCCTCCGTGCAGCCGCGGCGCGGCGCGGAGGCGAGGCTCGGCGGGGCCGAGGCGAGGCGGGCGGGGACGGAGCAGGCAGGGGACGCGCGCGCGCGAGAAGCCCGCCGTTCGCCGCGGGGCGGGGCGGCCCGTGGGCGGCGCCCCGCGGTGGCGGCGCGGTGGCGCGCGAGCGGCTGCGCTCTGCGGGCCCTGCCGGCCAGAGCGCCGCTCCTCCAACGAACGGCCTCCGCTCGTCCAGCGGCTCCCCTCCTTCTCCTCCTGTCCCCCCTCTTGCTGCTGCTGCTGCTCCCCCTTCCCGAGTTCCCTTCGCCCTCCCTGGTCGCTCTTCCTCCTCCCATCATTTGGCCTCCTACTTCTCCCTCCTCATCCCTCCCTCGTCTTTCTTCCTCCTCCTGTTCCTCCTCGTCTCTCCCTTCTTCCTTTTTCTTTTCCTATATGTTTTATTTTGATGAAGTTTCCTGCAGATTTTCCTTCCCCTCCTCCTCCTCCTCCTCTTCCTCCATTCTCCCCCTGTCTTATCCCCTCGGTTCCTCCTCCGACCTTATTCGCAAGTTCATATCCAGAACGCCGTCGTAGTAGTAGTGATAGTAGTAGTAGTGGTCGTAGTAGTAGTAGTAGTAGTAGTAGTAGTAGTAGTAGTAGTAGTAGTAGTAGTAGTAGTAGTAGTAGTAGTAGTAGTAGTAGTAGTAGTAGTAGTAGTAGTAGTAGTAGTAGCAGTATAGTAGTAGTAGTAGTAGTAGTAGTAG
>CAUYUJ010017315.1:0-70000 GCA_963575745.1 Prorocentrum cordatum
CTTCGAAAACTATCCACTTACCCTCCAAGGAACGCGGTGCCCTACTATGACATGCTGTGCGGTGTTCTGTTCTGCGCCGCTGTGCGATGCCATGCTTTGCGTTGCAACGCTTTGTGATGCCATGCTTCACTATGCAATTCCACGCCATGCTATGACATTCTACGCTCTGCCGTGCTCTTCTACGCCATTGCCTCTCTCCCCTCCCTCCCGTTCCTTCGGAGGCGGAGCGCTGGCTTACCCTGCTGGCGTTGGCTCGCTCTCTGCCTCCTGCTCTCTGCCTCCTCTGCCTGCTCCTCCCTCTCTCACTCCAGTTGGCCTTTGCCGGCGGTCGCGCATCGGCCGTGCGCCTCGGGAGAGGCTAGATGAAGAGCGGGTTTTGCTTCACTTCATCATTTCTTTCTTTTTCGTGTCGCGTCGACTCCCGAGGGCTTCCCCTTTGCATCCGAGGGCTTCCCCTTTGCATTGGCGGTGAGGTTGCCTCGGCGTTCGATGTCTCATTCTTCGTTTGCTTTCCACGTTTTCTCCTCTCTCCTCCTCCTCCTCCTCCTCGTCCTCCGCTGCGTCCGTTGTGTGTGTGTGTGTATGTGAACGGTTTGCAGAGCCATGGGGGTTGCCCACACAACGCGATGATCATTTCTCCTTGCGGCGGCTACATCATTGTCGAATTGTTGTTCAGGCCACGGTTCATAGCATGAGTTTGGCTATTGCAGGTCGGCTTGTGCGGTATTCCGAGTTCGCCTAGCAACCTTATGATTCGCGATGTGGTTGTGTGATTAGTCGGGTTTTGCGTGGAAGCCATTTCTTGCATTACTATTAATTCTCCTTTCTAAAAGACTGATAGATTCTACCCCCCCCCCCCGGACTTATCGGGCCCCCCGCGCGTGCTGTAAATTACATATGATTCTGACCACATGTCCATCCTAAATATGAATTCGTACCATCCCAGCCAAGCCGGGTTCCCCCCCCCTGCGGTCCCCTGGTAAAAAACACTATGCGGTGACATGTTTTGTTCTAACATATTACTTTTCCACGAATCCCTTGCAAAAAATGGGACGAAGTGCGCACGCGCGCGTCGTGGCGCGCGCATGCCGAAATCCTTCAAAAACCTTCGGTTCCGGAGAGATTTCAAAATTGAATTTCCAAAAAACATATAAAAACACATGATTTCGCAACACTGATTCAAAAAAAAACTTACGCGCGAGCTCTTGCGAAATCTTAAGAAAACCATAGGTTTTCCAAGATTTTCACAAAATGCTACCAAACGGGCTTCGCGCGCGCGCGCATGTCGAAATCTGTCGAACGCTCTTGCGCGTGTGCCGTCGCGAGAATCCTCTGCAAAAAACGGGACGAAGTGCAGACGCGCGCGTCGTCGCGGGCGTATGCCGAAATCCTTCAAAAACCTTCGGTTTCGGAAGAATGTCGAAATCGTGCGTCCAAAAAACCTACAAAAACACAAGGTTTCGCAACACGGGTTTTCAACAAAATTGTGCGCGCGCGCTCTTGCGTCGTCGTCGTCGTCGTCGTCGTCGTCGTCCTCCCTCCTTCCTCGTCGTCGTCGTCGTCGTCGCCGTCGTCGTCTTCTGTCTTTCCTCGTCGTCTTTGGCGTCGTCGTCGTTTCCGTCGTCGTTATCGCCGTGGTCGTCCTTCCTCCCTCGTTGTCTTCGTCGGCGTCTCGTCGTTGTCCCTCCTATTTCGTCGCCGTCGTCGTCGTCGTCGTCGTCGTCGTCGTCGTGGTCTTCACTCCTCCCTCGTCGTTATCCTCCTCGTCGTCGTCGTCGTCCGTCGTCGGCGTCTCGTCGTCGTCCCTCCTATTTCGTCGCCGTCGTCGTCGTCTTCGTCGTCGTTGTCATCGTCGTCGTCTTCCCTCCTTCCTCGTCGTTGTCGTCGTCGGCGTTTCCGTCCTTCCTCCTTCTTCGTCGTTGGCGTCGTCGCCGTCTTCCCTCCTCCATCGTCGTTGTCGTCGTTGTCGCCGTCGTCGTTTTTTCTCCTCCCTCGTCGTCGTCTCCGTTGGCGACGTCGTCGTCGTCTTCGTCGTCGTCGTCGGCGTCGTTGTCGTCGTCGTCGGTGTCGTCGTCGTCGTTGTCGTCGTCGAAAACATTGGAGACGTCGTCGGTGTCGTCGCAGTCGCTGTCGGCGGCGCCGTCGTCGTCGATGTCGCTGTCGTCGTCGGCATCGGTGTCGTGGCCAAGTGCCACGCAGTACCTACCGTCACGGTCTTGTCTGAAGATGTCTTGCGTCCAAGTTGCGGGTGGGAGGGTGGGATGTTTGCACGAGCAGTGGAGAGGACAGCTTCAAGACAGTCGAAGTGGTTACTACCCTTATTATTTCTACTACTACTACTACTGCTACTACTACTGCTACTACTACTGCTATTACTATTTCGATTATTATTACGACTACGACTAAGACTCCCACCACTACTACTACTACTACTACTACTACTACTACTACTACTACTACTACTACTACTACTACTACTACTACTACTACTACTACCACTACCACTACTACTACTGCTACTACTACTACCTACGTCTCTACGTCTACGACTACTACTACTACTACTACTCTACTACTACTACTACTACTACTACTACTACGACTACTATACTACTACTACTACTACTACTACTACTACTACTACTACTACTACTTTACTACTACCACTACTACTACTACTACTGCTGCTACTACTACTACTACTACTACTATCGACTATTATTTCTATTACTACTGCGACTACGACTACGACTACGACGACGACGACGACGACGACAACTACTACTTCTACTGTACTACTACTACTACTACTGCTGCTGCTGCTGCTGCTACTACTACTACTACTACCACGACTACTACTACTACTACTACTGCTGCTGCTGCTGCTGCTACTACTACTACTACTATTACTACTACTACTACTACTACTACTACTACTACTACTACGACGACGACGACGACGACGACGACGACGACGACGACGACGACGACGACGACGACGACGACGACGACGACGACGATAAAAACGAATTTGGAAAACATCGTAATACTAGCACTCTTAATAATTGAGAACAAGTAACACATGTTATTGGGAAGGCCTTGTGGCCGGTGCCGCCGACCCTGAAGGGGGACGACGACCACGACGACGGCGTCGGCGGCGATGGCGACGCTGATGTGGGGCAGAGTCCTCAGGAATGCTTCGTGGGGCCTCTTCGGAGCGCGCTCGTAGGCCTCTGGGGGGCAGTTTTTGGAGCCTCTTGGGAGCATCTTGGGGGCCTCTTGGGAGCCTTTTGCGGGTCCCTTCGGGCTTCCATGGGGGCCTCTTGGGGCCTCGTTGGGGCCCCTTGAGGCCTCGTGGGGGCCTCTTGGGGGCCTCTTGGGGCCCCCGAGGGCCCCCGAAGAAACCCATCACTGTCAATCAGAACAACACAAATACCAATGACAGCCTCCATACCAATCAGTAACAAGAGGAAGAACACGACGACGACGACGACGACGGCGACGGCGACGGCGACGGCGGTGGCGGCTGGGGGCGACGACGAATGCCCTCCGCGCACGCCGCTCAGGTTGGGCAGGCTCAGGCGAGCGCCGCGCGGCCGCACCGCGCGCGGGCGCGCGGCAGCGGCGACGAGGCCCCTTCGTGCCCGCCACCTGGAGGGGCGGGCTCGGGACGCCGACGGCGGCGACGTCGAATATGGAGGTCTTGACCCAGACATGCTCGCGTCGCGACAAAAATAGCGGCGGGAGGGTTTGGGCCAGCTTCTGCGTCCGTGGGCCCTCGCCGGGTCTCGGGACTGTCTAGCAAATTTTACGGGATCAAAAACTGGTCTTGGGGAACAGATCGGCACTTCCGGGGACCGCGTATCAAGCAAACGCAGGGCATTCCATGTCTGAGATGGTTTTCGGAGGTCGATAGGGAGCCCCGCCATGCCAAGTCAGGCCAGCCACAATCTCTCGAGATGGGCGTCGAAATCGATGGGTTCCCCCAGGGGGGTAAGGACCACAGCTCCCCCAGTTCTGGCTGGTCGCCAAGTCGATTAGCGAATTGCCTCGTTTCAACTCTCCCTCTCTCTCTCTCTCTCTCTCTCTCGAGAGAGAGAGAGAGAGAGGGCTGCGACCGCAAATTCTGCGGGCCTGCGCCGGCCCGGTCTTGTCCGGGGTCGTTCTCAGTAGACGCGGTTTTGCTAAACGGGGTTGTCTGTTCATTTTCCAGGCCCCCTCTGGTGCTGTGGACGTCGATTTATGGAGAGAAAGCATGCTGCGACATACTTTCCAGATGTCTAAAACATGTTTCAAACATGTTTTTAACGTAAAACACATGTTTAGAACATGTGTAAAACATGATTTACACTTTTTAACCACAAATTTAATTCAATGATCGGATTGTTTGAGTGTCCATTGTCATGGCATCCACAACTCTGGTGCATCATCTCCGTTCTCTTAGCGCATGCGGATGTAGTAGTGTATCTCTTCGCTTGGCATCGGATTGTAGTGGAGCTTCGTCGTAGTCTGGAGACGCTCGAGACGGTCACCATCGTCGTGGTGGTCGTGCGCTACGACCTGGTCCAAGTAACGCACAGGGTAGTCCTACACCTTGTCAAAAAGCTTGTACTGGATGTTTTTTCTTCAGAGTTGAAATGCCATGGGCGTATCTGTAGGGACTGGAACGACAATGTCAGTAGACCTTGATGTTGACCACCGCTTGGTACACGGTGGTGTCCATGTACACGTAGCACGTGTGCGGGAATTGGAAACTGCGGCTCAACGGCTGCAGCTCGTAGTTCTCGTCGTGGATTGCACCTGGCTGGCGGTCGATGGTGTACTGGTTGGGCTTGTAGTCGCCACTGCATTTGATGAGTGTAAGGAAGTTGCCCTGGTGGCACTTCATGCACTGTCATACAGGTGCTTCGATGTTTGTGCTATGGAAGTGCCATGGAAGTACAGCATGTCCGTGTTCATTTTGTGGTCGTACTCGGCGACGGTCACCTTCGTAATTGCCTGTATCCACTTGTTTTCGTGTTGGGAAGTGTCACCGTATATCGCCACCTCCACATGCGTCGTACCCTTTATTTTGCCGTACCCGACCTCCTCGAAGTAGTACTTCATCGTGGCCTCCATGTCCACCCACCATGAGGTTGTCTAGCAGGTCACTTGACGTCTCACCTGCTGCTGGTGAGGCAGAAAGCTGCGGGTGTGCATGCACAATGCGCTCTCGGGATATGTGACAGTGCTACAAGTAGAGTAAGCAGTGCAACACGTACGTGTCCCGTGGTGTTCCCGTAATAAATGTAGTCGTCGAAGTTGATGGTAAGTACTATTGTGGGCGGGCTGGATTGGTGATGGATTATGGCGATGATGTCAGATCAACACGACGTGCCCCGATAACCGTTGGTAGCAGTCCGCGTATACCGCACTGCCTAGCATTCTCGGTCGGGTCAGTTCTCTCGGGGTCCCTCCAGTATTCGTTCCGTATGTCCACGTCCTCCCGAGACGGCGTTCGTGCCGCTATCCTAGGCGAGGAGGTCGGGCAGTGTCCGCCTGGTAAGCTTGCTTGCTGTGTTGCGTCCACCTCGCTGGCAGTTCTAGTAGTCGGTGTGGGAGTTATCGTCCCATGGCTCGTGCCCAGCATCTGTATCGGCAAATCATCTGCAATCTCCGTGGGTGTGCACGGCTCTCCTCTGTGTCGAGAACCTCCTCCTCTCCCCCCCTCCTCCCCTCCCCACCCTGCGGACTTGCCCCTCCACCTCTCCCCCACCCCCCCCCCTCCTCCCCTTCCCCCCTCCTCCTCTCCCCCCCTCACCCCTTCTCTAGGACCCCCCCCTCCCTGCCTCTGCGGACTGGCCCTGGCGTAGGGCGACGGCGAGCGGTCCCAGCGCCCCAAAATTGTTGTGCTGTGCTCCTCCTCCTCCTCCTCCTCTGCCTCCTCCTCCTCCTCCTCCTCCCTCCTCCTCCTCCTCCTCCTCCTCCTCCTCCTCCTCCTCCTCCTCCTCCTCCTCCTCCTCCTCCTCCTCCTCCTCCCCCTCCTCCTCCTCCTCCTCCTCCTCCTCCCCCCCCCCCTCCTCCTCCTCCTCCTCCTCCTCCTCCTCCTCCTCCTCCTCCTCCTCCTCCCCTCCTCCTCCTCCTCCTCCTCCTCCTCCCTCCTCCTCCTCCTCCTCCTCCTCCTCCTCCTCCTCCTCCTCCTCCTCCTCCTCCTCCTCCTCCTCCTCCTCCTCCTCCTCCTCCTCCTCCTCCTCCTCCTCCTCCTCCTCCGCCCAAGGCGCAGGCCGACTCCGACTCCTGCGCGGGCGGGCCGCAGCCAGCGGCCGACGACCGGCGCCCCGGCGGCGGCACGCCCACAGGCCGCGTGCGAGCGGCGGGGGCTCGTGGGGCTTCGCGGCGGCAGCGACGAGGGACGGTGGCCGGCGGTGGACGCCCGACGACCAGCGGGAGGGAGAGGAGGCGGACCAGGGGGGGGGCATGGTGAGGGAGGAAAGGAGGGGGAGGGGCAGGGTGCGGAGGTTTCCAGCGGATGTCTCTCGGCGGTCGTCGAAAGGTTTTCGGGAGCTCTTGGTGCTTTTCGGAGACCCGCGGAGGTTCCCCGCGGTTCTCAGAGGATCTGAATGGTTGTCGGAGTTTCCCGGTGGTTTTAGGGGGATCGTGGTAGGCGCGCTGCCGCCGCTTCCCTACGCTGTACCACGCCGCTCGCGGGGCCCTTTGTCTGCAAGAGCCTCCATGTCGGCCCAATCGGCCGACGGGCGGGTCGATGTGCGCTCGGCCTCCTCCTTGCGTATGACCGCCTCGCGACGCAAGGGGTCCGCGGCCACGCCCGCGCCAGCACTGGCGTCGGCGGCGGCGACGAGGACTGCGCCCCAAATGAAACGGGTTCCAAGGGAAACGGGCCCTGAGGTTGTTCGCCGTCTTTTTTGGCTTCCAGGGCCCTCCGCGCAACGGGCGCCAACAGCTGCATTTCTCAATCTTGGAGGCCTCTAGGGCCCTCTTGGGGCCCTCCTGGGGCTCTCTTGGGGCTCTCTTGGGGCCCTCTTCGGAGCCGCCCTTGAAGGCCTCTTGGGGCCATTTTGAAGGCCATCGATCAAAGGCGGAGCTGGGATAACGTTCAGCCCCCCCCCCCTCCCCCCCCCCAAAGAGGCCAACATGGGGTCCAAACCCTTGTAAAACCAATAATTTTGGCGCCCAGAGGGCTGGTGGGATAACGTTCAGCCACCCCCCCCCGCCTCCCAAAAGAGGCCAAAATGGTGCCCAAACCTGAGTAAAAAAGAACAATGATTTTGGCGCCCAGAGGGCTGGTGGGACATTTTTCAGTCCCCCCCCAAAGGGGCCAAAGTGGGGCCAAAACCTTAAGTAAAATTATCCAGGCGAAGGTCCCAACCATATGCAGTTGTGGGTACCGTAATTGTGAATATCTGCTTCGGTGAAGCTCCCTATGGGGCCACGAAGCGCTGCACTGGGCGGAGGGGAACGCTGTACTGTGTGGGTGGTGTGCCGAATTGGGTTTCCGGGACGCATGCGGACGGTCCCACTGATGGCTTCGGTGGAGCTCCCTATGGGGCCACGGAACGCTGCACTGCGTGGGTGAAAATGCCAAATTGCATTTCCCGGACGCATGCGGACGGTGGCACTGGGGCCTTGGGTGGAGCCCCCTATGGGGCCACGAAGCGCTGCACTGGGTGGGTGAAAAATACCAAATTGGGTTTCCGGGACGCATGCGGACAGGGGCACTGGGGCCTTCGGTGGAGCTCCCTATGGGGCCACGAAGCGCTGCACTGGGTGGGTGAAACGCAGGGAGGAGGGGGAGGAGGGCCACGAAACGCTGTACTGGGTGTGCGGGTCGCATGCGGACGGAAGCGCTGGGACCTTCGGTGAGGCTCCCTATGGGGCCACGAAGCGCTGTACTGGGTGCGCGGGACGCATGAGGACGACAGCACTGGGACCTTCAGTGGGGCTCCCCTATGGGACCACGAAGCGTTGTACTGGGTGGGTGAAGCGCAGGGAGGAGGGGGAGGAGGGCCACGAAACGCTGTGCTGGGTGTGCGGGACGCATGCGGACGGTAGCACTGGGACCTTCGGTGGAGCTCCCTATGGGGCCACGAAGCACTGTACTGGGTGTGCAGGACGCATGCGGACGGTAGCACTGGGACCTCCGGTGGGGCTCCCTATGGGACCACGAAGCGCTGTACTGGGTAGTGAAACGCAGGGAGGAGGGGAGGAGGGCCACGAAACGCTGTACTGGGTGTGCGGGACGCATGCGGACGGTAACACTGGGACCTTCGGTGGAGCCCTCATGGGGCCACGAAACGCTGTACTGGGTGTGCGGGACGCATGCGGACGGTATCACTGGGACCTTCGGTGGGGCTCCCTATGGGGCCACGAAGCGCTGTACTGGGTGTGCGGGACGCAAGCTGACGGTAGGGAGGAGGGGGGGGCACGAGAGGAGGAGAACGCGGTGACCGTCTCTTCAAAACGAGGACCCAACACCACAGGATGGTTGGGAACAAATGGTTTTGGCTTGTTCGCCGAGGCCGTTTTGGACGCCCTGACACCTCGCGGGGCCCCCCAAAACAGTCCAGGGGAGGGGGTAGGGGGAGGGGTAACCCCCTCCCAGTAGGGGAAGAAGTGTTTGCTGGAAGAGGGAAGAGGAATCTCGTTAGACCACCTGCGCCCAGAGGGCTGGTAGCATTGCCAAAAAACGCCCGTCGTGATTCCGTTACGACGCCAGCATGCCTGGGAGAGGGCCCCAAAAAGTTCAAGCTCTTGATTTTCGCAGCCGTCGCCGCCGCCGACGCTAGGAGGTCTGGGCCTGGCTGGCCCTCGAGCTCTCGAGCACTCGAAGCCCCAATAACTTTGACCCCTCGTACCGTCGTAGTCCGATCCCGCCCTCGGACGACGACGACGACGACGACGACGACGACGACGACGACGACGACGACGACGACGACGACGACGACGACGACGACGACGACGAGATCGACGACGACGACGACGACGAGGTCGTCGACGACGACGAGGTCGACGAGGCCGACAAGGCCGACGAGGTCGACGCGGTCGAGGTCGACGATCTCGAGGTCTTGGTACCGCCCCGCGGCCGAGGCGCCGAGGAGCGGCAGCCGCCCGGGAGCCGCAGCGCCCCCGCGCAGCCCGACGCGGCGGGCGCCGGCGGCCCCGCGCCGCCCGACGCGGCGGGCGGTCGCGAGGCGAGGCCGCCGGGCGGAGGGTGAGGCGGCCTGGCGGCGGTGCCGAGGCACGGCAGGAGCGGCGTGGGTACGAAGACCGCCAGCGGTCCCTGTCCAGTTGGAGCAGGGCTCGCTGTCGGTGTCGTCGCGGGCACTGTTCCTTGGTGGCCCAGGAGAGGCCGCCAGGCGGAGGGCAGGCGGCCGGGCGGCGGTGCCGAGGCCACCGGGCAGCGGGCCAGGCTCAGACCTGAGATCCGGTCGTTGCATTTTTTCGCAACGGGCCCGGGTTCTGGCCCCAGGACCCTCACAGAGAAATCTGGCTCGGAAAATGACGCTGTATGCTTTTTGCAACATCGGATTTGATGGAGGGAAAGGTGTTCGGGGGCGTCCAAGATGGGGGTGGTAACTACGGGGTAGGTGGATGTCATTGCCGGGGCTATTTCATGGTGCCTCTTCCTCTTTCAGTGCGTCCCGTGGCCCCATCCGTCGTCCGCGCACATACCTCGAGCCATGCTTTGCGAACCCCCCTCTTGGTCGCCCCCTCATGGACGCTCTGGATCAGAGTAGGACCTGTTGGATAGACGCCCCCCCCTTTTGGACGTCCCCCTCTTGGACGCCCCCTCTTGGACGCCCCCCTCTTGGACACCCTGCTTTCACGCCCCGATGCCGCTGCTCGTCCCAGACCTCCAACGCCTCGTGAAACTCAATGCGGAGGTTTTAGTTGTTTCTGGCAAGGGGGCCTTTGCTGGCTCTCGGGACCGTCCAACAATAATTCTAGATCGGCAACTGGTTCTGGGGAATGAGTCCAGACCGTTGGATGCCGCGGTCGTGTTTCTTCGCGATGTTGTATTTTTGTTCGCCATGTCGGATCTCAGAGGATACCGCTGCTCATCCTGGAGAGCCCTAGTCGCCACGGCTGGATTCGCCTCGAGACGTGACAGAAATCGCCTCGGGAGGAAAAGGTGCCGATACCGCTGCTCGTCCCAGACCTCCAGCGCCTCCAGAAGCTCAAGGCAGGAGTTGCTGCCGTTTTTGCCCTCAGGGGGCCCTCGCCGGGCACCAGACTTGTAAACAAAACTACTCGGGATGAAAAACCGGCCCTGGGGAAAGGGTCGGGACCGATCACGCTGCCCGTCCCCTGAGATCCGGGCGCCGGTTTTTATCACGCCGGTTCGAAACATGGCGCAGGGGGTTTAGGGCTCCACTCGCGATTTTTCGCGATGTTTTTTTTTTTCGCAACGTAGGATCTCACGGATCCTGGAGAGCCTTCATCGCCAGGCCGTGGGAGAGGTCCAGGGAGTAGCGGTATCAGTACCCAGACATGCGATGTCCTGATTTTTCAGTCTGCGTTCCCTGGAGGTCCCGACCCCTTCCCAAGGGTCAGTTTTTCATCCCTGACGGTCCGCGACCCCATGACCGCTTCCCCTATGGGGGTAGCTTGTCGTCCCGGATCCATTTCTCAGGGCCCCAGTGCCCGCAAGCGGCCCCCGATGTGACGAACCCGTGGAACAACGCCCAGATGGACAGAGGCAGAGAATGGCCCGAAGACTCCCGTCGTTTTTACCTAACAGCTTTTGCTGATAGGTTTCTAGTGGGATCAAAAGAAAGCATCTTGACGCCCCAGGGGGGTCTGGGCGGGATCCGGACAAGGAACCGGACAAAAATGCAGCCCCAGGAATCCTTAGGAATCCTTAGGAATCCTTAGGAATCCATTCCCAGAGCACCACTCCCAGGCCACACTTTGAATGCCCTGAGCCAACTGTAGGCCACTTCGTGTTCTTCGTGTTCCCAGAACACCATTCCCAGGCCACATGTTGAATGCCCGGTGCCAACTGTATGCCACTTCGTGTTCTTCGTGTTCCCAGAACACCATTCCCAGGCCACATGTTGAATGCCCGGAGCCAACTGTATGCCACTTCGTGTTCTTCGTCTTCCCAGAACACCATTCCCAGGCCACATGTTGAATGAACCGGAGCCAACTGTATGCCACTTCGTGTTCTTCGTGCTCCCAGAACACTTTTCCCAGGCCACATTTTGAATGCCCGGAGCCAGCTGTATGCCACTTCGTGTTCTTCGTGTTCCCGGAACACAATTCCTGTACCATATTTTGATTGCCCGGAGCCAGCTGTGGGCCACTTCGGTATCTTCGTGTTCCCAGAACACCAGTCCTGTGCCATATTTTAAATGCCCGAGCTGAGGCAGGCTGAGGCCGAGGCAGGCTGAGGCCGAGGCAGGCTGAGGCTGAGGCTGAGACACGCCGAGGCAGGCTGAGGCTGAGGCTGAGGCAGGCTGAGGCAGGCTGAGGCTGAGGCAGGCGGAGGCTGAGGCTGACGCAGGCTGAGGCCGAGGCAGGCTGAAGTTGAGGCTGAGGCAGGCTGAGGCTGAGGCAGGCTGAGACTGAGGCTGAGGCAGGCTGAGGCGCTGATGCAGGCTGAGGTCGAGAGGCTGACGCTGAGGCTCGGACACGCCGAGGCAGGCTGAGGCTGAGGCTGAGGCAGGCTGAAGGCAGGCTGAGGCTGAGGCAGGCTGAGGCTGAGGCTGAAGCTGAGGCAGGCTGAGGCTGAGGCTGAGGCTGAGGCTGTGGCTGAGGCTGAGGCAGGCTGCGGCTGAGGCAGGCTGAGGCTGAGGCTGATGCAGGCTGAGGCTGAGGCAGGCTGAGGCTGAGGCTGATGCAGGCTGAGGCCGAGAGGCTGACGCTGAGGCTGAGGCAGGCTGAGGCTGAGGCTGAGGCCGAGGCAGGCTGAGGCTGAGGCTGAGGCAAGCCGAGGCAGGCCGAGGCTGAGGCTGATGCTGAGGCAGGCTGAGGCTGAGGCTGAGGCTGAGGCTGTGGCTGAGGCAGGCTGCGGCGAGGCTGAGGCTGAGGCTGATGCTGAGGCAGGCTGAGGCTTAGACAGGCTGAGGCTGAGGCTGAGGCAGGCTGAGGCTGAGGCAGGCTGAGGCTGAGGCCGAGGCAGGCTCAAGAGGCTAAGGCAGGTTGCGGCTGAGGCAGGCTGAGGCTGAGGCTGAGGCAGGCTGAGGCTGAGGCCGAGGTTGATGCAGGCTGAGGCTGAGAGGCTGACGCTGAGGCTGAGGCAGGCTGAGGCTGAGGCTGAGGCCAAGGCAGGCTGAGGCTGAGGCTGAGGCAAGCCGAGGCAGGCTGAGGCTGAGGCTGAGGCTGAAGCTGAGGCTGAGGCTGAGGCTGAGGCTGAGGCAGTGGCTGAGGCTGAGGCAAGCTGCGGCTGAGGCTGAGGCTGAGGCTGAGGCTGATGCAGGCTGAGGCTGAGGCAGGCTGAGGCTGAGGCTGAGGCTGATGCATGCTGAGGCTGAGAGGCTGACGCTGAGGCTGAGGCAGGCTGAGGCTGAGGCTGAGGCCAAGGCAGTCTGAGGCTGAGGCTGAGGCAAGCCGAGGCAGGCTGAGGCTGAGACTGAAGCTGAGGCAGGCTGAGGCTGAGGCTGAGGCTCTGTCTGAGGCTGAGGCAGGCTGCGGCTGAGGCAGGCTGAGGCTGAGGCTGATGCAGGCTGAGGCTGAGGCAGGCTGAGGCTGAGGCTGAGGCAGGCTGAGGAGGCTCAGGCCGAGGCAAGCCGAGGCAGGCTGAGGCTGAGGCTGAGGCTGATGCTGAGGCAGGCTGAGGCTGATACAGGCTGAGGCTGAGGCTGAGGCAGGCTGAGGCTGAGGCAGGCTGAGGCTGAGGCCGAGGCATGCGAATCCTTCGGAATCCTGAGGATTCCATAGGAATCCTTAGGAACCCCTAGGAATCCCTAGGAATCAGGATTCCTGAGGATTCCTAAGGTTTCCTAATCCTATGGATTCCTACGGATGCCTAAGGATGCCTTAGGAATCCCTAGGAGTTATCGGATTCCATTGGATCCTAAGGCCGTTGCCACTGCGACTGTCATTGCGAATGCGACTGCGACTGCGAGAACAGCAGAATTCTACAGCTGGATTCTCACCTGAATCTTAAGGGGAATGCTTCCAGATATGCTTATACACATCGTTGTTAGGTTGCTTTGCCGGGATATGTGAAATCAGTTCCCAACAATCCTGTGGTGTTGGGTCCTCGTTTTGAAGAGACGGTCCCCGCGTTCCTTCCTCCTTCTGCCCCTCCTCCCTTCTCCCCCTCCCCACTCCTCCCTCCTCCATGCGTTTCACCCACACAGTATAGCGTTTCGTGGCCCTGTAGGGAGCTCCACCCAAGGCCCCAGTGGGGGTGGCCACATGCGCACATGCGTCCGCCACACCCACTACAGCGTTTCGTGGCCCCATAAGGATCCCCACCTGCGGGCCCAGTGGGGGTGGCCACATGCGTCCGCCACACCCAGTACAGCGTTTCGTGGCCCCATCGGGAGCTCTACAGAAAGACCCCAGCGGTGCGTCCGCCACACCCCCAGTACAGCGTTTCGTGGCCCCATAGGGAGCTCCACCTGCGGACCCAGTGGGGGTGGCCACATGCGCCCGCCACACCCAGTACAGCGTTTCGTGGCCCTGTAGGGAGCTCCACCCAAGGCTTCAGTGGGGGTGGTCACATTGCGTCCGCCACACCCAGTACATCGTTTCGCGGCCTCATAGGGAGGTCCACGTAAGGCCCCAGTGGGGTTGGCCACATGCGTCCGCCACACCCAGTAACGTGTTTCGTGGCCCCATAGGGAGTTCCACGTAAGGCCCCAGTGGGGGTGGCCACATGCGTCCGCCACACCCAGTAACGTGTTTCGCGGCCCCATAGGGAATTCCACCCAAGGCCCCAGTGGGGGTGGCCACATGCGTCCGCCACACCCAGTACAGCGTTTCGCGGTCTCATAGGGAGGTCCACGTATGGGGGTGGCCACATGCGTCCGCCACACCCAGTACAGCGTTTCGTGGCTCCATAGGGAGCACCACTTGCGGCCCCAGTGGGGGTGGCCACATGCGTCCGCCACACCCAGTACAGCGTTTCGTGGCCCCCTAGGGAGCTCCACCTGCGGCCCCAGTGGGGGTAGCCCCGTGCGTCCGCCACGCCCAGTGCAGCGTTTCGTGGCCCCATAGGCAGGTCCACGTAAGGCCCCAGTTGGGGTGGCCACATGCGCCCGCCACACCCAGTGCAGCGTTTCGTGGCCCCATAGGGAGCTCCACAGAAAGACCCCAGTGGCACCGCCCGCATGCGTCGTCCACCACCCAGTAATGCATGTCGCGTCCCCATTGATTTGGGAGCTCCACCAAGCCCCAGTGGCACCGCCCGCATGCGTTCCCCCCACCCGGTACAGTTTTTCGTGGCCCCCTATAGGGAGCTCCAGTGGCCACCGAAGGCCAAGTGGCAACGCCCGCATGCGTCCCCCCCTCCCGTGGCCCCATAAGGAGCTCCACCGAAGGTCTCAGTGGCACCGCCCGCATGCGTCGGCCACCACCCAGACCAATCCAGCATTTCGTGGCCTCATCGGGAGCTCCATCGAGGGGCACCGCCCGCATGCGTCAGCCACACCCAGGACAGCGTTTCGTGGCCCATTGGGAGCCCCACCGAAGGCCCCAGTGGCACCGCCTGCATGCGTCGGCCCCGCCCATTACGGCACGTCCCTCACGCGTTTCGTGGCCCCATCGGGAGTGCCATCGAAAGCGGCACCCACAACGCGTTACTCACAACTGCATATGGTTGGGTCCCTCGCCATGAGAATTCCCCAATCAGAGCTTGCCTTTGCAGGGGTCCAAGCTCTTTCATATGTGTAGGTGACCTACGTCGCCGATTTCGGTGGCCGGGCCCGGCTGCCTAGGGGTGCCCGGCTGCCCAGGGGTGCCTGGGTGCCCAGGTGCCCAGGTGCCCGGGCGTGCCTGGGTGCCCGGGTGCCTGGGTGCCCGAGTGCCCGGGTGCCCAGGTGCCCGGGTGCCGGGGTGCCCAGTAGCCCTATAGCCCTATGGCCTTACAGCCGTAAATCCTTATAGCTCTACCTATACGACCACCCTTCGGGTGATAAGGAGGTTTGGGGGGGGGAGGAACCAACGTCTCACTCGATCGGTCTCACTATCGATTTCACTATCGATCTCACTATCGGTCTCGCTCGATCGATCTCACTCGATCGATCTCACAATCGATCTCACTCGATGTATTTCATTCGATATATCACAATCGATCTGACTATCGATCTCTCAATCGATCTCACTATCGATCTCACGATCGATCTCACAATATATCTCACATTCGGTCCCACTATCGATCTCACTATCGATCTCACTATCGATCTCACAATCAACGCCATCATCATCATCAACATCATCGTCATCAACGTCATCACCATTATCATCATCATCAGGACACCATCATCATCATCATCACATCATCACCATCATCATCATCATCATCACCGTCATCGGGACACCATCATCGTCACCATCATCATCATCAACATCATCACCATCGGGACACCCTCATCATCATCATCATCATCATCATCATCACCATCATCATCGGAACACCATCATCATGATCATCTCATCGTCATCAAGAGCAAAATCATGAAAATCATCATGATCGGGGCACCATCATCATCAGCAACATCATCATCAACATCATCATAATCGGGGCACCATCATCGTCACCTTCATCAACATCATCATCACCATCATCATCATCGGGACACCATCATCATCATTGGACCACCATCAAAATCGTCATCATCATCATCATCAGCTCATCATCACCTTCATCTTCATCATCATCGGGACACCATCATCAACATCACCATCATCATCAACATCATCATCATCGGGACACCATCATCACCATCACCATCATCATCAGTACCAGCATCATCAACTTCATCATCATCACCATCGGGACACCATCATCATCATCATCATCATCATCATCATCATCATCATCATCATCATCATCATCTCAACACATCATCATCATCACCAGCATCAGGATCATAACACCATCAGCATCATTGGGACACCATCTCCAGCAACATTATCAACATCATCATCATCGGGGCACCATCATCATCACCATCATGGCCATCATCATCACCATCATCACCATCATCATCATCATCGGGACACCATCATCGTCACCATCATCATCAACATCATCATCGGGACACCATCATCATCACTCTAATCGGAACATCACCATCATCATCGTCTCATCATCATCATGAACAACAACAACTTCATCACCATCACCATCGGAACCCCATCAACATCATCAGCAACATCATCATCATCATCATCATCATCATCAACGTCACCATCATCGGGACACCATCATCATGGTCACCACCATCATCATCATCATCATCATCATCATCATCATCATCATATCATCATCATCGGGACACCATCATCATCAACATCAGCAGCATCACCATCATGGGGCCACCATCATCAACATCATCATCATCATCACCTCATCATCGTCCTCATCATCAACATCATCATCATCACCGGGACACCATCATTGTCATCAGCATCATCAACATCATCATCATCGGGACACCATCATCATCACCATCATCATTATCAACAGCATCATCCTCATCCTCATCATTATCATCGTCATCGGGGCACCATCATCATCTCATCATCTCGTCATCATCAACATCATCATGATGATCAACATCATCATCATCATCATCATCATCATCATCATCATCATCATCATCATCATCATCATCATCATCATCATCATCGGGACACCATCGTCATCATCAGCAACATCAGCAACATCAGCATCATCATCATCAACATCAACATCATCATCATCATCATCATCATCATCAACAGTGTCATCATCATCATCATCATCAGCATCAGCATCAGCATCAGCATCATCATCATCATCATCATCATCATCATCATCATCATCATCATCATCATCATCATCGGGACACCGACGGGACACCAGCGGGACACCGGCGGGACACCGCGCGCCACCGGGCCCCGGACAGGAAACATTTGGTCCGGCCGCGCCTCAGCCAGAGGCGGGACACTTCTCGCGCGCCCACGCAGCTTCGCCTCGCCCGCACGCACGGCACGCACGAACACGAAACCGAAACCGATTTCCCGGTAGGGGGGCTCTCCGTTCCACTTCGATCTCACCCCCTCGCCTCCGATAGCCCTAGATCCCTATAGCCTCATAGCCCTATAGCCCTGTAGCCGTAAAACTCTAATATTCGTATAGCCCTATAGCCCCAAACAAAAATCTGACGGGTTTTTTTCTTCGGGGCCATTTTTTCCCACAGTGCGGGCATCTCTGGGGATCTTTCCCAAACGTGTTCGCGCTGGAACAAATACGACGGGACGTTTTTCGTATTTTTCGGTGTCTGGGGGCCCTCGCTGGACCTCGGGGCCGTTCAGAAGGAACTCGTGGTGACAACCCGGAATCAAACAACAATCTCCAGCGCGAGCATCTTTTGGGCACCCTCTGGTTTCCCCACAGGCAGGCCTCCACGGCGAGGCCAGCGAGCCGCGGGCGAGGCTGGCCGCGAAGCGGCCAGCCAGCGGCCCGCCGGGCGGAGGTCGGAGAACGGAGGGTAGGTGATGGCGGCTGCTTTGCTGGTAGGCTACGGTCGCCGGGCGGTCGGCCAGCCGCAGCCAGGCCCAGACCTCCCCAGAGATCTATCGCATTTTTTGCGATGTCGTATTTTTTTGGGAACGTCAGATCTGAGGGTTTGGGGCTTCGAGGGCTCGAGAGCTCGAGGGCCAGCCAGGCTCAGACATCACTTCCTCGCGTCGGCGGCGGCGACGGCGTCGAAGGTCGAGGGCTCGAGGTTGTTTGGGCCCTCTCCCGGACATGCTCGCGTCGCAACAGAATCACGACAGTTTTTCGCCGCATTCGGCCTATGGAGGCCATGGCTGGGCCCCAGGGACGTTAAACAAGGACTCTTGTGAGGGTCTTGCGAGCTGGTTTCCAGCACGCATGTTTGAGCAACAACATAAATTGCACTCGGCCGCGCAAGGGTACATCCATTGAATATTGTACAGCGTGCTTAATATTCGCGTGAACCCGTGTGCGAGCTGAATGTGTAGCTCGTGCGTTTGCTAACACGACGCACAGGCACACCACCAGGTATGATGCTGCACCAAGCACGTCTATCAATGAATCATATTGTCATGATTAGCACACCCTGCTAAATACTCTTTTGCAGAGAGAGAGAGAGAGAGAGAGAGAGAGAGAGAGGGAGAGAGAGACCACCTTCTTGAACAGTTGTAGCAATCCATTTGTCTTCACACTTGCAGCGTGGATAACGCAGTTCAATTTGGACAAGGAGCTGCTCTCCATCTGCACATTTTTTCCAGGAGATGTCCTACATCCTCCACCAACAGTGGCAACAAACAACACATGTCAATATCCGCGGCCGATTTGGACAACATATATTGGATTTTCAGTCGAACTGATCTCCCGCCGAACCGTTTCCGGTCTCCATGTCGCCAGCGTTGAGTGGGTGACGGCGGTTCTTTCGACGTGCTCGTGAAGCATGGCTAGCACTTGCGGGCGGGTGGCGGTTCGACGACGGCCGGGGGTGTGGTGGTGGTGGGGGTGGGGTGGGGGTTGGGGGTGGGTGGGGGAGGGATGTGGTGGTGGTGGTGGTGGTGGTGGCGGTGGTGGCGGTGGGGGCGTCTCCACCCCAGCAGAACTCCGCTTCGCCCTGGGGCCCATGCCCAGTGGGGCTTGTGGATGGTGCAGGGAAGGTCAGGAATGTCCCTCTCAGGGGGGCCAGCGCGGGCCCGCGTGGCGCGGCGGTGCTGGACAGCCTTGCGGCGCCTGCCATCCTCGCCATCATCGTTTTTATCTTCGCCGCCCCATCCCCCTCCTCCTATTTCCGCAGTCGCTTTGCCGCAGTGCTCCAGCCAGATCCCGGGCGTCCGACTTGCAATGGGCCGCGGAGAAGTTTTTGATATCGTGGGCGATGATGGATACCATGTGAAGGCAGTCCCACTAGTGCGAGTGCTGCGCGGCTACGGAGAGCGCGTCGCGCGCGAGTCTGCAGACGAAGCTCGTTAAGCCGATGAGGATGGGGCGCGGCCGATTGCGCGGTGATTCTCTGCAGACGCAACTGCTGAACACAAAGGACAGCCTGCTTAATCTTGCAGCTGTCGGTCGGCAGTCGCTGGGGCGCCAGCCCTGCGAGGCGGGCGCAGACAGCGCGTTCGGGATCCATAGTCGCAGCGTTCGCGGGCTCTTCTGCCGAGCGGCAGTCTGATGTGAAGTCTCTGTGGCACGCTGATGCTGGCAGGGCGCAGGGTCTTGAAGCGGGTGGCCTTGGAACCGCAGGAATGATTTGGAATCCAGCGCCCTCGCTGGTTGCTCTCTTTTTTCCTCTCTTCCTCGCTCTGGCCGATTTGTTGCGCGGGCTGCGGGGGCGGCAGCGTCGCACGCGCGGGGAGGTGGTGGGGCGCTGCTCGCTCCCTCCTCTGCTCCTCCATCCTCCTCCCTGTTCCGTTATCATCTCCAGATTGTTGGATGTACTGCGCGGTTTTCACTGCAGATGGCGCCGCCTAGCTGGCGTCGGCACCAAGTCCGCGCCTTGTTTATTGCGCCCTGCAGATTGCGCCACATAGATCTTTCGCACCCTGTGGATGCCACCGCGTGGGTTGCGGATTGTCAGCGCGGGTGGCGCTCTTCTCGCGCGCGTTGGCAGCCGGGCCTGGCGCGCGGGGGGCTTCGACAATTTTCATGAGCGGATTGGGGATCGCACTATGGGCAGTGCGTCATGGCAGTGGGGGCGTGTGTTCCGGGAGACGCGACGCGCAAGGCGCTCGGTTGCCGCCACTTAGAGCGAGGCGTCGCAGAGCTCGACGAATCATCCCCGCGGTTGACTGTTCCATCCCAAGTGCCCCTGCGCGATCCCGCGATGCACGCGCGGATGGCCACCGAACCCCCTGGCGATTTCACTGCGCGGCACGCTGGGCGGCGCCCGCCAGATGCAGAGGGCGGGTGGGTCATGATTCCGAGCATGTAGAGAAAGTGTTTCTATGCTCGGACAAGTTCCTGCAATGCCAGCCACAGCACTGCCTCCAACAATATCGTAGACCTCGTGAGCGTATGCGTCGAATCCATGGATGGGCAACAGTGCGCCGCCGTGCGTCCTCCGAGAATTTTGCGAGACCCCTGCAGAAATAATTGAGGTATTCCAGTTGGAACTACAACTGCCTGATCTTCGGGCTCAGCAGGTTTTCCTTGTGTTGAATCGCCGAGGAGGGCCGCGGGATACCGGGAGGCCTTGGAAGACCTTGGTAGGCCCGAGGTGGTCGCAAGCGGCCCCTGGAGGCCCCCGGAGGCCCTGGGAGCTTTTAGAGGCGCAAGGACGTCGCAGGAGGCATTCCCAAGGGAGGTGCTGGCGCCCCCCCTGGTCGACCCGCGGGAGGAGGAGGGGGAGCAAGGTATAGAGGAGGAGGGGGGGAGGAGGAGGAGGAGGAGGAGGAGGAGGAGGAGGAGGAGGAGGAGGAGGAGGAGGAGGAGGAGGAGGAGGAGGAGGAGGAGGAGGAGGAAGAGGAGGAGGAGGAAGAGGAGGAGGAGGAGGAGAGGAGGAGGAGGAGGGAGGAGGAGGAGGAGGAGAGGGAGGAGGGGGAGGAGGAGGATGGAGGAGAAGGAGGAGGAGGAGAGGAGGAGGAGGAGGAGGCGGAGGTGGAGGAGGAGGAGGAGGAGGAGGAGGAGGAGGAGAGGAGGAGGAGGCGGAGGCGGAGGCGGAGGCTCGGAGCGGAGGCGCAGGCGGAGGCGGAAGCGGAGGCGGAGGCGGAGGAGGAGGCGGAGGCGGAGGCGGAGGCGGAGGTGGAGGCGGAGGCGGAGGAGGAGGAGGCGGAGGCGGAGGCGGAGGAGGAGGAGGAGGAGGAGGAGGAGGAGGAGGAGGAGGAGGAGGATAATATTCATAATACTAATATTAGGAATAAGAAGAAGAACAATACCAATAATACCAAAAATAATACAAGTAATAACTATTCTGCTAAAAGTGCTAATGATACTAATACTACTAACGCTACTAATAACAATACGGATGATCATACTACTACTAATCATACGAGTTATACTATTAGTAATACTACTACTACTACTACTACTACTACTACTACTACTACTACTACTAATAATAATACTAATACTCATAATAGTAACCATAATAATAGTATTGCGTAGAATAATAGCAATAATACTATTACTACTACTACTACTACTAATAATAATAATGCTACTAATAATAAGAGCACCAATGATAATACTAATACTACTAATAATACTACTAATAATACTGATAATAATAATAATAATACTACTAATAATATTATCAATAATAATAATGATGATGATACTATTAATGATAATCATAATATCAATATTAATAATACTAGTAATAAGAATAATAATAATAATAATAATACTAATAATAATAATACTAATAATAATACGAAGACGACGAAGAACACGAGTCATAATAATAATGCAAATATCAAGAAGGATGAGGAGGAAGAGGAGGAGGAATTGGAGGAGGAGGAGGAGGCGGAGGTTGATGCGGAGGAGGAGGAGAAGGAGGAGGAGGAGGACGAGGAGGAAGAGGAGGAGGATGAAGAGGAGGAGGACGAGGAGGAGGAGGAGGAGGAGGAGGAGGAGGAGGAGGAGGATAGCAGGAGGAGGATGAGGAGGAGGAGAAGGAGGAGGAGGATGAGGCGGAGGAGGAGGAAGAAGAAGAAGAAGAAGACGAACACGACACATAATACTACTACTAGTAATAGTAAGAATACTAATAATCATAAGAAGCATGATAACACATACTTCGAGTACCAGTACTAATAAAAACTAATAGTAGTAGTAACAATAAGAATAATATTACTACAGCGAATATCCATGAGATTAATGGCAAGAATACTACTATTAATAAGGTCAATACTAATAACAATGCTACTGATACTACGGATAATAATAAGACGAATAATACTGGCAGAAAAAAACGAGGAGGAGGACGAGGAGGGGGGGATGAGGGAGGAGGGCGGGGAGGACGGGGGAACACGAGGAAGAGGAGGAGGAGGAGGAGGTCGTCGTCGCCTACTCGTCGCCATCGTCTTTGACGTCGCTAAAGACCTTTCCCTGCCCCTCCTCCTCCTCCTCGTCCTGCTCTTTCCATGCCCCCTCCTTTTCCTTCTCCTCTTCCTCCTCCTTCTCCCCCCTCTCTTCCTCCTCCTCCTCCTCCTCTTCCTCCTCTTCCTTCACCTCTTCCTCCCCCTCCTCCTCCTCCGCCTCCTCCTCCTCCTCCACCACCTCCTCCTCTCTTCCTCCTCCTCGAAACAACTTAGAGTTCAACTCCGCTGCTCGCGCAGTCGCCCCGTCCGCCTGTCCGAAGCTTGGATTGCGAAGTTCATGTGGCGGCGATCGCGTTGAGTGCTTGACGTTCGCAAGTGCACCTCTACGGCCGCGCCAGCCCGCGTGCGTTCGCGCGCGCGCGGCGGCCTGCTTGTTTGGCGCGGCCGTTGCGGCCGCGGTCGCGCTGACCGCTGGGCATGTCCCAGCGGACACTTCAGTACGAGTCGGTGATTTGGGCGGGCGCGGTATCGCGGCGACGTCGACGACGGTGGACGCGATGATGATAGTGGCGATGGTGGCGATGGGCAGGCCGCTGGCGGCGCTGGTGCAGATCGCGCCGATGACGATGACAACGTCCTCGCGTCGGCGACGAAGGTTTCGGAAGGAGTTCGACATGCGCGCGTGGCCGACGCGCGCGAGAGGCCCGCGTGGCGTTACCTGACACGGATTGCCCCCCCGCCCCCTCGCTTGGCACGCGCGCAAAGGGCGCCCGAATGATTTCGACATGCGGTGCGAGAGGTCGGTTTGGTCTAAGTGTGTGAGCATGTTGAAAAAACCGACGATGAGGGGCTGTCTGGGATGGGGTAAGTTCATATTTTGAATGGGCGCTGGGGCAGACTCACATGTAGAGGGGGTCCTGATGCGTGTGCGTGTGTGTGTGTGTGTGTGTGTGTGTGTGTGTGTCCCTCTTTGTGTGTGTGTGTGTGTGTGCGTGTGTGCGTGCGTACGCGCGCGCGCGCGCGTGTGTGTGTGTGTGTGTGTGTGTGTGTGTGTGTGTGTGTGTGTGGGTGCGTGCTTGCGTGCGTGTGTGTGCGTGTGTGTGTGTGTGTGTGTGTGTGCTATTCCGTATATATATATATATATAGATATTTAAATAACAACAACGAGGACAACCCACGCGGTGCAACCCATGTGGCACAATTCGCCGTGCCGAACATGAAGTCGTCAACTCCAGTGCTCGCGCAATAGCCCCGCCCGCCCACCTGCGACTTGGTCTGTCCAGCCCGTGCGACGACGATTGCGATGAGTGTTTGGCGTTGGCTCGTGCGTCTCCGCGGCCGCGCTAGCCCGCGCATGCTGTCGATGTGGGTGCACACGTCATCGTTGCTGGCCACGACGTAGCATGTTCGGAGCATCTTTGCCCCAGCGCAGCGCATGATTGCGATGCATCCCCGCATAATCTGCTGCAAGAGAGCACGTGTACATGCATGCATGTTTTGCGCTTCCGTGGCCGCCGAGGCTCTTTGACATGAGCTAGAGCCAGGCATCGAAAAGGTGCGCATCCACAGCTTGAGAGTTCTTTGGTTTCATTGTGCCTCCCAGGCCCAAACCTACCCATAATGCGAAATTCGCGACGGACGGTTCTTAACATTTTCGGCCCCGGCGCCGACAGGATTCGGCTCAGGATGAAACGCAGGGCCCCCGGCCATCATCACCGAAACACATTTGTACGATGTGTGCGTAGGTCTTCCCAGGGGCGACGCGCGTGCCCAGAAATCTTATGGCAATGGTTCGGAGGTTGGCGCTTGTTGGGTGCATGTCTTGGGCAACGACGAACCGTGATATGCTTCTGTTAAACGTTCGGATGCGGTGTGCACGCCCGATGGGGGCTCATGGTGCTAGCATGTGCTTTTGCGGTCCACCCATGGCAGGGGTCGAGACCTCTGGGGGCCCGCCTTCTCGAACAAGCTACAACGTCCGGAGGGGTCCGGGAAGACTCGTTTAGCGGGACGAGGGCGGGCAACCGTGGAGCGGCCGGCCCGCGGCCTGCTGGCGGGCGGCTTCTTGCGCCGACGCGGCGCTTCTTGTCGCCATGAGGCAAAGGGGTCCTGGGGGAGATGGGCGGCGCAGAAGAAGAAGAATAACAGATTCGACTGTGCGGACATGCGCGCCCAAGCATCCCGCGTAAGGTCGCGCGTGGGGGCTCCCTTCTCCGCGCGGTGCGCCACGCTGGCGGCCCGCGCAAGCCGCGGCGTGAAGCCGCCGTGTCTTCTCGCTTGAAGCCCCTCTCTTCTCGTTGTTCGGGTGGGCATTGAGGCTTTTCGTTCTTTTCGGGATCTCAGCGCCCTCCCCGTGCTCCAGGACCGTCAAAAGACGGCTCAGGGTGAAGAGGTGGTCCTGGGGTAAGGCCCCGAGGTCCAGGACCATCGTCCCTCGGGAACCGCTTGCTTCATGCATCTTTTCGCCGCGAGCGCCACCTCTCGCTGCGAGCGGCACTTTGGCGGCAGCTGCAGTGCCCCGTTCACGCTTTGAATGTTGACTCCTCTGGAACACCACCAACGTCGGCAGGAACGCAGACGTCCGGGGTTCTGCCACTTGGCAGCCAAAGTAATCCGCGTTGACCTCCGAACGTTTATGCATATGCGCCGTTTTGGTGGTCTTCTCTTCGCAGGATCGCAGCTCACGTTCTGTCCCCACCGTCCTTTTATCCCTCGTCCCTCCCCCATCTCCCCACGTCCTCCAGATCCCTCCTTCCTCTCTCCTCCTCGTCCTCCGAGTCCATTTTTGCCTCCCCTGTTCATCTTCGTCCTGCCTTGCGCGAAGCTCACGCTGTGTTCTTCTCGTCCTCCCCCCTTGTCTTCGAGAAAACGTGCGGGCCTCGGGCGGTCGGAAGAGTCCCTTGGCGGTGCGCCCGGTTGTGGCGCGAGGTCGCCGCGCTTGGCTGGTGAGCTGGTGATGCTGAGGCTGATGCTGATGCTGATGCTGAAGCTGTTGCTGATGCTGATGCTGACGCTGACGATGACGATGACGACGGAGACGATGACGATGACGATGACGATGACGATGACGATGACGATGATGATGATGATGATGATGATGATGATGATGATGATGATGATGATGACGACGACGACGACGACGACGACGACGACGACGACGACGACGACGACGAACGACGATGATGATGATGATGATATGATGATGATGATGCTGATGATGATGATGATGATGATGATGATGATGTGGTGGTGGTGGTGGTGGTGGGGTTGGGTGGTGGGGTGGTGGTGGGTGATGATGATGATGATGATGATGATGATGACGAGATGATGATGATGATGATGATGAGATGATGATGATGATGATGCTGATGAATGATGATGATAATGATGATGATGATGATGATGATGATGAGGATGATGGTGATGTGATGGTTGATGGTGATGGTGATGGTGATGATGATGATAGATGATGATTGATGATGATGATGATGATGATGATGTGGTGGGGTGATGGTGATGATGATGATGATTGATGATGATGATGATGATGATGATGATGATGATGATGATGATGGTGGTGGTGGTGGTGGTGGTGGTGGTGGTGGTGATGGTGGTGGTGGTGGTGGTGGTGATGATGGTGGTGGTGGTGATGATGATGGTGGTGATGGTGGTGATGCTGATGATGGTGATGCTGATGGTGGTGGTGATGGTTGATGATAGAGGGTGGTGGTGGTGGTGGTGGTGGCGGTGAGGAGGAGCAGCAGGAGGAGGAGGCGGAGGAGGAGGAGAGAGATGCGACCGTGGGCGAGGATGCTCAGGAGTTGGAGGAGGAGACGCAGGAGGAGGAGGGGGAGGGAGGAACAGGACCTCCTTTACGCCCGTCCTATGGGATCGTATCCTTTCCGATCCCTCGCACAGGGGCCCCCCTCCCTCCTCCCTCCTCCTTCCTCCTCTCTCCCTCTTTCTTCCTCCTCCCTCCGTCCCTTCCTCCTCTCCCTGCAGCTTTGTTTTCCTATAACTAATTCCTCCCTGTCGCACCCCGAGACGCGTCGGTAGGGCGGGCCAGGCGTTTCGACGGAGACTTCCCCACCATGTATGTCCCGGAAGCTTGAACCTTGCAAGAGCGTCGCGCCTGGGGCGGCCCGTCTTAAAAATGCGGTTTTCTCTCAGCGCTGCGCACATTTGATTTCAAAGTTTTCAGGGGTTTGACGGATAGGTAGCGGGCCGTTTTCAAAATATGGCTCTCGCCCTCGCGCCGCGCACATTCTTTTTAAACGTTAGTAAGGGCTTTACGGATGGAGGGCGCTTTCTTTTCAGAATGTTGCCCTCGCGTTGGCGCCGCGCACATTCGTTTGAAAAGTTTGCAAGGGTTTCACGAAAGGAGGGCGGTTTCTTTTCAACGTGGGTTCTCGCCTTCACGCCGCGCGCACTCGTATGACCAGTTTGCAACAGTTTCAGGCATTATTGTGGTTGGCGTCCCAGGAGTGGTGTTCCAGCGCGATTTAGGATCGTTTGGGCGCAACAGTTACGTTGAGTCGCGGTGTTGAAGTTCCAGGAACGGTGTTCCGACTCGACTGAGGATCGTCAGGACGTAACAGTGAAGTTGATTTGCGGTGTTGAAATCCCAGGAGTGGTGTTTTTGTTTCGACTGAGGATTCTCAGACGGTTGTCTTCCGCCAGGGCATCCACCGCAGTGAACACATCTTGTAGGGACCTGTGAATAGGGAACTTGGAGGGAGAGTGTATTGCATCATCGTTGATGCGTGTTGGGTTTTGGTCCCCCCTGTCTCCTCCTCTCCTCCCTCCTTCCCCTTCTCCCTCTTCCTCCTTCTCCCTCCTCCTGTTCTTCCAGCCTCCTCCTCCGTCTCCTTCCGTCCCCGAGAGGAAGTGGGGACCTCTGATCCGAGGCCATTCTCCAGCTCTCGGCCTGGTCCGACCCAGGTCTGGATCCACCCGACAGCTTGGATGGATGTTCTTCTCTACCGCACTTGCATTCGCCCGAGCAGGTACATTGAGGTCTTTACAGGTCTTGTTGGCGCGAGTGTGCCCGAGACACACCAGAGAACGGCAAGAAGGAGGAACAGAGCAAAAAGGATGGCAATGATACCTATACGACCACCCTTCGGGTGATAAGGAGGTTCGGGGGGGGGAGGAACCAACGCCTCACTCGATCGGTCTCACTATCGATCTCACTATCGATCTCACTATCGGTCTCGCTCGATCGATCTCACTCGATCGATCTCACAATCGATCTCACTCGGTCTATTTCATTCGATCGATCTCACAATCGATCTGACTATCGATCTCTCACATTCGGTCTCACTATCGATCTCACTATCAATATCACAAGCAAAGTCATAATCATCATCAACAGCATCGTCATCAACATCATCAACATCATAATCATCATCATCATCATCATCATCATCATCATCATCATCGGGACACCACCATCATCATCACCTCATAACCATCATCATCAACATCATCATCATCATCGCAATCCTCATCATCATCATCGGGACACCATCATCGTCACCATCATCATCATCAACATCATCACCATGACACACCATCATTATCATCATCGGAACACCATCATCATCATCATCATCATCATCATCATCATCATCATCATGAACAACATCATCCACATCATCATCACCATCATCATCATCATCGGGACACCATCATCATCAGCACCATCATCATCACCAACATCACCATCATCGGGACATCATCATTATCGTCACCATCATCATCATCACCATCATCACCATCATCATCGGGACACCATCATCATCAACATCAGCATCATCATCATCACCATCATCTGGCCACCATCATCAACATCACCTCATCAACATCATCATCAACGTCGGGACACCATCATCATCACCATTATCATCAACAGCATCACCATCAACCTCATCATCATCATCGGGACACCATCATCATCATCTTCATCATCATCATCATTTCAGCATCATCTCATTATCATCGTCATCAACATCATAATGATCATCACCATCATCATCATCATCAGAACACCATCATCATCAGCAACATCATCATCAACAGCATCATCATCGGGACACCATCATCATCACCATCACCATCACCATCTCCATCACCATCATCATCATCATCATCATCATCACCATCATCATAATCATCATCATCAGCATCATCATCATCATCATCATCATCATCATCAACATCGTCAACATCATCAGCATCGTGACACCATCATCATCACCACCATCACCATCATCATCATCAACAACATCATCGGCATCATCAGCGGGACACCGACGGGACACCGGCGGGACACCGGCGGGACACCGCGCGGCACCGGCCCCCGGAAAGGAGTTATTTGGTCCGGCCGCGCCTCAGCCGGAGGCGGGACACCGGCGGGACACCGCGCGGCACCGGCCCCCGGAGAGGAATCATTTGGTCCGGCCGCGCCTCAGCCGGAGGAGACTTTCTTCTCGCCCGCCCACGCAGCTTCGCCTCGCCCGCACGCACGGCACGCACGAACACGAAGCCGAAACCGATTTCCCGCTAGGGGGGCTCTCAGGTCCACTTCGATCTCACCCCCTCACCTCCGATTCAGACTCCATGCCGTCACCGGCGCAGGAATGAGGATGATGTGGTCGTTGACGCTCATATGTCGCCCGCCTCTTCAGCGTCCCCACCAGCGCCCCCTCGACCCCGTGCGAGTCGTCGGGGCCGACGCCGCGACGATGAACTCGAGGCTGCCCCTGGGAGTGGACGGAAGTCAGGGAGTCACCACCCACCAAACCACCGCAACCCATCCCGAAGGCTCAGATTTACCCTCGATTTCCAGTGGGGGGGGGTCGGGAACATCGAAAAAACACATGTGGAACCCTTACCCCCCCAACCCGAAACCCGGGTCTTCAGGTTGGGTTGGGTTGGTCTGGTAGGTTGTCAGGGAGTGACGTGGCTCGGGGGCCCCTGCCCCCGTTCCGCTCCCAGAGCCAGCTGCGAAGATTCTGGCGAGGAGGCTGCCGAACTCGCCTTCTCGTCCCTCGAACGGCGTGCTGCGCCTGCTGCGCCCGCGGCGGGCGCGCAGTCAAGGGGCCCTTTGCCCTTGCCGATGCCTGCGCATCTCATCTCCAACGCCCTCGCGATGCTGGTGATGTGCGGAGCGCTGGGACTTCGAGTGGTCCCCGACGGTTGCAGCTGGCGCCCCAGTGGCGGATCCGTGGGCTGCTGGCCCGGTTGGCCAAGCCGTCCAGATTGAGGTGGGGAAGATTCGCGTGGACTGGTCGCTCCAGCTTCAGAAGCCTCGCGGGCGGCCGTGCAGATGGCCATGCTGTCTGCCCCCGCCCCGAGGCTCTCAAGAGCCAACTGGGCCCTGCTGGTGCAGCGACTGCCGGCCCCGCCGTGGCCGAGATGCAGGCGGGCGTGGACATGCGCTTCGCCGGGCTGGAGCGCCGTCTTCAGCAGGTGCATCGGCGAGCAATGGGCCACGCCCGGTGCGCTCGCCGAGCGCCTCGGCCACCTCGGGAAGCAGCAGGACGTGGCCAAATCTCGGCCCCCGTGCCCCGGTGGCCCGCGCGGCGGCATGGGGCCGCGACGTCGACCGCGCCATCTTTGTGACGCCGCCGAGAAAGAGGCCCCGCTCCAGTCCGTGAAGCAAGCTCTTTCTCCTTGGATGTCTGACGCTGGGGAATCTTGGGGATTGCAGTGCGACCTGGAAGACGACGCAGACTTCTGTCGCTTCGTGGTCCGTTTCGAAGGCGACGTGGGCGCCGCGCTGGAGGTCCGCGTCCGCCGCGTCTTTCATTCTGCGATGATCTCGGGGTCTGGCGCAAATTCTGCGTGGGCCCCCCCCTTGGCCGCGGCGCCCCCCTCTTCGTCGGACTCGACGAGAGCCGCCGCGCCCGGAGTCGCGAGGTGGCCGTCGAGAGAGGGGCATCTGCCTTTTCGGAGAGATTGGGTGCCAATTTGTTTTGGGGGCCGCGGCGCTGGCATCATCGACGACCAGTGGGAACCTGTTCTTTCAATTCAAGTGGATCTCGTCGAGCCCCCGCGCCCCCCCTCGACGCGTCCTGGCCTCTCCCAGGAGCGAGTTGTCCCGTGGGATGGGTCGTGCCCTCCTGGCCCGGGGCGGCGAGCAGTGTGCATCCTGGAGCTGCCGTTCGCTATGTCGCTACACCTCTTCTGGCACGGCGAGTGAAACTCGAGGCAATCCCATCTTCGTGCTGCGACTCTGCCACTGCTGCCTTGCAAAAAGTAAGAGGTGCGGGCAGACGCTGATACAGTGGCCGAGTTGCTGCGGGCACCAAGTCACGAATTCGCAGCGTTCTGCTCCCATCTTCCCGACGCCCGGGCGTGGGGGCGGCGCGGCAATTCTGCCGCGCGGAATCTCGCATTTCCGGGAGACGCGCCGCGTCGACGAGGTCCCTGGCCGCATCTTCGTTCTTGCCTGCCGTCGCCGTGAGACTCGGTGTTCATCCGAGATCTGCCCCTTGGCGATCTCCTGCGCTTTCGCTCGCTAGCCCTGCGTCAGCAGGGCGAAGTGTTTGGGCCCCCCCCTGCGTGTCTCTCAGATTCTGAGTGGTGGCTTCAATCTTTCTGATGCGGCCGCTGACCGTTCGACTGCCGCGGCTGGTCTTCCACTCGGCCTCGCAAGAGCTCGAGCGCAGCCTGCTGCCCTTGGCCCGCCCTCCTCCTTCGCGACTGCCGCGACGACTGCGTCCTCCTTTCCCTCTATGGCTTCCTTCTCGGCATCGGCGACCGCGTCGGCTGGGCCCTCTGGGCCGGCAACTTCGGGGCAGCCGCGGGAGGCGGCATTTCGATGAAACTGCCAGGATGCCTCTCCGTCTGCGGCTGCCTCTGGCGCCAGCGCTGCCCCCGCCGCGCTCCCCCTCTCCGCCTGCCCGGGGCGCCCGCGAGCCGGGCGCCCGGGGGGCTCGGCCTGTCGACGGATCTGGAAAGGGCGACCAGCGAGCTGGCAACAAGGAGCTTTCGTGGCTCTTCCCCGCGGCTCTACTTCCAGTTCCGCCAAGCCATCGCGGGCCGTGCCGAGCCCGAGGAATGCCGTCGCCGTCGGATCAGCGGTCGCGCCCCGATCGCGTTGACTGTGGCCAGTCGCGTGCCGACGTGGCGGGGCCGCCCGTTCCCCGAATTTATGTGCCGCGATCCTCTCTCTGGCTGGATCGCGACAGCATGCGAGATTTTTTGGCAGCTTGAGGATGTGCGACCCCCTGCCGAGAAGATGTGCATTGCCGCTCGCTGTCGCCAGACTGCTCGCGGCGCGGCGAGAGCTGCTTGGCGTCGAGGCGCCCCTCTCGCCTGTACGCCCCTGGCTCGGAGCCCCTGGGCCTCGCGCTTCCTCCCTCGTGGGGCGCCGCGCGGCTGCTGGGCGCGGGGGCCGCCCGTTGCCTCCGCGTGGGCCCGCAGCGCCGGGCGGCCCGAGCTTTCGATGGTGCTCTTCGTTCGGCTCAGTCGGCGCCCTCGAGGCCGGCCGATCTCGCGGGGCTGAGCGCCCCGCGCCGGGCGGCGCGGCGCAGGGCGAGGCTCGGGCCCCTGGGCGGGCGGCGCCGCCGGGGCGGGGCCCCTCCGCCGCGCGCGAGCGGGGGCGAGGGGGGCTCGTTTGAGCAGTCGGTGCAGGAGAGGAACCTGGCCCTGGGCTCGCGCCAGAGCCCCGTGTTCCAGCGCGACCCGCCCCCCCGCGCCGCGGCAGGCAAGTGCGCCTCCCGCTCCTGCTCTGAGGGCGACTTCGTTCGCACTCTGCCCCCCCGCCCCTGCGCCGGCGGAGTCTTCCCCGCGTCGAGTTCGGGGGGCGGCCGCTGGCCCCGACGGGCTGCCGTGCTGCGCGTGGTCTGATGGGTCCGGGGCCCGGGTGCTCGCGCGCGTGCCCGGCCGCCTGCGCTTCGCTGCCGTGCTGCGCGTGGTCTGATGGGTCCGGGGCCCGGGTGCTCGCGCGCGTGCCCGGCCGCCTGCGCCTCGGCGGTGGGGCCCCCGGCCTGGCTCGGAGCTTCTCTCGCGGCCTTCGCCCCCGACGACCCGCCCTCTGATGAGACCCCGCGTCGCCTGGCGAGGCGGGGGCGCCCGCCCGCTCGGCCTCGAGAGCGCGGCCAGCGAAAGCATCGGCTCGCGTCTGAGCTTTGGGGCCCCCCGGCCTGGCTCGGAGCTTCTCTCGCGGCCTTCGCCCCCGACGACCCGCCCTCGGATGAGAGGCCCCCCGGAGCCCGCGTCGCCTGGCGAGGCGGGGGCGCCGAGCCCGCTCGGCCTCGAGAGCGCGGCCGACGAAAGCATCGGCCCGCGTCTGAGCTTTGGGGCCCCCGCGGCCTGGCTCGGAGCTTCTCTCGCGGCGTTCGCCCCCGACCACCCGCCCTCTGCCCCCCGGAGCCCGCGTTGCCTGGCGAGGCGGGGGCGCCGAGCCCGCTCGGCCTCGAGGGCGCGGCCGATGAAGGCATCGGCCCGCGTCTGAACTTTGCGGGCCGCCCGTGGGTCGGCCGCGCGGGTGCGTTTAGCCGGCGGGGCCTCGTCCAGGGGCGGCACGTGCGCGGGCAGTGGTGCGCGCCTGGGCGCGTGCTCCAGGGCCGCGCGTGGGGTGCTCGCGGCGGGCCCCTCTGGAGCTTCCCTGCCTGGCCTCCGGTTTCGCCCGGGGCCTTCCCCTCGGTCTCCCAGCGGCGCGTCCTCCTGGGCATCCGTCTCGCCCATGTCCCGAAGGGGCTCAAGGCGCGCGTCCAGACCCTCGACCTGCTCGACCCCTGCTACGAGGCCTCCTCTGGCCTCTGGGGTTTCTTCCATTGGGTCACGTCGGGCGTTTCTCCAAGGTTGTCCGCTCTGTTGAACGATGCACGCGGCCGCGTCCGACGCATTCTTTGGCTGCGCGGAGTGGTTGGCGCGGCGGATGCTTCGCGGCGTTGTAAAATTGCCGCGCCGACCAGGTTGGCAGCGTGATTCGCTCGGCAAAGGGTTCGAAGGAGCTTGCGCGCATCTTTGGCTTGGCCGACACTTTGACCAGCCTTGAATTGAAGTTTCGGAAATGCAAAGCTGCGCTCCTCGGCGGGCCGTCTTCCCCCGAACGCGCCACCCGAATTCGGGCCCCAGTCAGCTGTGCCTGTCCTGCATGGTCTGACTTTGCCACCTTGGATTATCTTCCCCACTTCGGTTTTGTCTTGGGCCCCCGAGACGCGCTGGAACGTATTTGGGAAGCGCCGTGGTCTGAGATGCAGTTGAGGATGTGGGATTCGTGCCAGCGGGTGCTCGCGCCAGCGTGCAGCTTCGTATACACTCTAGCCTTGTTGTCCCCTGCTCCTCTTGCGTCGTCCAACTGTTGCCTCTCCCGTGGCACCTCGCGCGCTCGGAGCGTTTACGGTTCTCGAAGTGTTGGCGGTGTTCTGCGCCGGCCCTGGGCCTTTCGGATTGGCTGAAGTCGGAGGCCGCTGGAGGCCCTCGGATCGTGTCCCAGCGCGCGTCCTGTGCTGCGGCCCGCATGCGCTGTGCCCTGGTCGCACTTCCTAAGGCTTTCGGGGTCCTCGCCAGCGACGCCGGAGGAGAGTGGCCGAGCAGCGGCGCCCCCGCTCCACGCACAGCTGTGCCTCATGGCGTCTCAGCCCCGCTGGCAGGCAACTGGACTTCCCTGCTGCTCTCCTGGCGGACGCCGCCGCGGGCTTCCCCGGGGCCCTTCAGGCCTCTTGTGGGGCGGGCGGGGCGCGGGTGGGGTGGGCAGAGTCTCCGCGACGGTTTCCTTCGAAATCTCAGCAGCCGCGCCCCGAGCGGCAGCGGGTGTTCACGGCGAGCGTTCAGAAAAGGAGCCTCAGCGTGAACCAGGTTCAACGCGCCCGAACGGCGTTGCAAGAAATGGATCGGGCAGGAGTGGGCCCATTCGACTGGGGCGTCATCTCCCCTTCCCTCCGTGAGCCCCCCCCCCCCCCACACACCCATAGTCCTCGATCGTCGTCAAATCGCAGCTTGGAGCGTAGTTGGCTCATGCTCGTTTGCAGCGCCAAGGTGGCTGCATATATGAATGCGAGGGCGAGGCTGACTTCATGCATCATTTAGAGCATATGTAGGTGTGTGTGTGTGTGTGTGTGTATATGCAAATACATATATATATATATATATATATATACATATATATATGTATACACATACCGATATATATATATATATATATATATATATATGTATATGTATATATGTGTATGCTCGTGCATCCGCCTGATGTGGCAAGCCTCTATGTGCCTTTGATGCCTCCTGCCCGGCGGCCTCCTCCGCCGTTTCGGGCGGCGTGGTAGCCAATTCGGTTTCCTCGTTTCGGTGTGCCATTGTTTTCGTTTAAGTGTGCAGGCCTTCAGAAGGGGGCCCTTCACGGTGATAGAGTCTGTTTGGAGCCATTCGGCTCGCCACCCCGTTCCCGCTCCGAAAAAGGCAATAGGTTCTCCTCGACTTGATGGCCCTCCAGCGCGCCATGGAGGCGAACTCCCTTTAGCTGGATGGGGCGAGGAGTGCGGCGGGCAGGTAGGGCGGATCGGAATTCCTTTCGGCTGTGCTCCTCCTCCTCCTGCTGCTCCTCCTCCTCCTCCTCCTGCCTCCTCCTCCCTCTCCCCTCCTTCCTCCTCCTCCTCACTCCTCCTCCTCCTCCTCCTCCTCTCTCCTCCTCCCCTCCTCCTCCTCCTCCTCTCCCTCCTGCTCCTGCTCCAGCTCCTCCTCCTCTTCGCACTGCACCACTACGCCGTGGCCCCCCAGGCTTGCCTCGTGTCCCCCCGCCCCGTGCCCTTGAGGCGCGCCCCGCCGCCCGCCTCTGAGGCCCCCCCCCCCCCGAGCTGCTCGTGCGCCCCGCGGACGTCGGAGCCCTCCGCCCGCGGGTGCCGCGCGAGCCGAGCGCCGGGGTCGACGAGGCGGGGCCGCGCGGGGCCGCTCTCGGAGGCGACGGCAGGGGCGAAGAGCTCAGGGGCGGGCGGTGCAAGCATTCGCCGGGGAGCCTCGCCGAAGACGCGGTCGGGGCTCAAGAGACGGGGGTCGACGCCGACGGGGGTCCTGCAGCGCGCCAGATCTCGTAGGAGCCTGCAGAGCCAGGGTTGCATTGACCCGGGTTTGGGTGCACGATCTTGCCTGCGCGATCTTGCAGGATCTTGCAGGATCCTACAACGCCTGGCTGGCCCGGGTCTGCTGGATTGACCCTTGTCACTAGATCCCCAACCAGGACCGTCGGCGCAATTGGATACGTGCATTATTCCCCCCTCTGGGCTGTTCGCCCCCATCGTCGCCCCGACGCTCGTGAGAGGGGCGCCCGGCTACCCGTGCCCAAGACGTCCAGATGGGGTCGGAACCAATGGGGTCAGATAATCGCGCCGTCTTTCCGATGCATGGGCGATGCGGCTCGATGTGGGGCCCGTTTTCCTCCACGCCAACGTCGCCGATGCGTCGCCGACGCCGCCGATACATCGCCGATGCGATGCGGCGCGATCTTTCGACCCCATCTATTCGGCCGCCATGTAAGAGTGACCCTCGCCGGAGTGACCTTTAGTGCGGGCCCACTGGGGCCCCCCGATCACTAGATAGCAGCTTCCTGCGCGCTCAGGTCTGGTCTCGCGCGACCTCCACAAGGCCGCGCAGCAAAGGTCACCCTTGCCTAGTGCCGCTCCTGCGTGTAGCCGAGGAGCACGGCGTCCGCCCCTCCGCCCCCCTCGGCTGCCCGCGCGACCCGCGGCCGCTTCGCAGTCCCCTCCGCACGCGCGGCGAGCGCGAGCGCCCAGGCGCGCGCCGAGAGCGCCGTCGGGCGCCGAGCTCAGCGCGCGCCTGATGTGGGCCGACGTTGGGCGCAGCTGCGGGCGCGCCCGCGGGAAAAGGCGCGGCCCAGCGGCGGCGGGCGAGCCTCTGAGGCTGCCTGCCCCGGCCCGCCTCGGAGAGTCTCGGCGCACGGGACTTGGCTACGCGCAAGAGTGACGCTTCGCCGGAGGGACTTGTGGTGCCGGCCCACTGGGGTCATCAGATCGCTGGGTGCGACGCGGAAGCAGCGACATGCGAGCTTAGGTTTGGCCCCCCCGCCTCCCCCCACGGCCGCTCACCAAAGGCCACTCGGCCGACTCGGCTACGCGTGAGACTTGCCCCTCGCCGGCGTCACCTTTTTGGCGCGGGCTCACAGGGATCTCCTCAGCATTGGTCGGCCACGCGCAGAAGGGGGTAGGGGGAGGGGCGAAGGCTTCTTGGACGCACCCCTGCCTCTTAGAAGACGCGGGCCTTGTCTATAGATGTAAGGCCGGTGCCTTCTAAGAAGCAGCCTCCTTCTAAGAAGCCTTCCCCCCTCCTCCCACCCCCTTGCGCGCACCGCCAAATTGGCATGTGCGCTTGGGGTTTTTGGCCCTCTCCCGCTGCCCCCCCGGAAGCCGATCACAAGGAGGCCACCTCCTGCCCGGGGCCGCTCTCGCGTGGGGCCGAGGGGGCAGGAAGCGCACCGCCACCGCCGCCGCCTTGGGCGCTCCAGAGGGGGCCTCGTGTCCGATGGGTCGAGGAGGTTGGCTCCCGGCTCGGCTTCTCACGTGCGTCTCACGATCGTCATTGGCTGTCGGTTGCGGGTGTTCGCCCAGTGGGCGTCTCGTGGACCCCTCGTGCGCCAACCGGCGTTTCCGAGTTTTCGGCTGGTGGGCCCTCGTGGTCAGCTCGTTCGCTGGCTGGTGTCTCTGGACTGTCGGCTGGTGGGCGCCCGTTGGCGCCTCGCGCGCTGGCTGGCGTTTCTGGATGCACACATCGACTCCATTACGTGTATAGCAGATTGCATCACCTAGCTTGCACCGGCCCGCGTAGCACATCATCAACTACACCACAGCTTGCGCAGCATAGCTTGCGCCACATTGAGCGTACCCGGAGGGCCGCGGAGGGCCGCGGCCGCCGCGCGGTCAGCGTCGTGTTGGGCCCTGCGTCGCCGCGGCCCGGGCCAGGCTGGGGCCGCGGCGGCCTGCGCGGGCGGGGCGGGGGCAGGCGCTGCGGTCGGTTCCCTCGGCCGCGCCCGCAGGTCCGGCGGCACTCGGCCAGCTCGGCTCGGCCTCGGGTCGGGGGAAGGCTCGGACGCCGAAGCCCCGCAACCTGCTGAAAAGGCCTGCCCCCTCTCATTTCCCCCCCCCCGCGCGCCGCCAAAGAACTGATCCCGGACCCCCCGTCGTTCCACGGGGGTAGGGATCGGGGTCAGTCGGGTGTGGATGTCCTGGCTCCCTGGAGAAAGATGCATACGCCCGTCCCCGATCCCTGAGCCTGCCCAGGTGCGATGTCTGGATTTCTTTTTCAATTCGCGGTCCCGAATCGTTTTTGACGGTCTCGGGGGCCTGCGGGGGTCCCCAGAGACGGAAACTGGACAACAATTTCCCGTCGTTGTTTTTCCACGACGCGAGCATGTTTGGGTATGGATCTCCCTGGGTTCTTGCTGTCGTAATCGGCGTCTTGGGATGGATGTTTTGGTCCTCGCGGTTGGCTGCCGCGTTGCCGCCGTTCCTCTGGGCCGCTCTCGGTCTGTCGACGTCGGTTTCTTCGACGGTTCGGTCAGTTATTCGATTTTGCTGTCGTGGACGTTAGTGGAGGAGAAGGAGGGGGAGGAGGAGGAGGAGGAGGGGGAAGGGGAGAAGCAGGAGGAGGAGGAGGAGGAGGAGGAGGAGGAGGAGGAGGAGGAGGAGGAGGTGGAGGAGGAGGAGGGAGGAGAGGAGGAGGAGGAAGGGCCCAGGCCTCCAGCGCCGCGAAACGTCTCTGCATGCGGCGGTCGGCCGTCCCATCTCCCAGGGGGCTGCTCTCGGGCCACGGGGTTGGCAGGAAGGCGGGCCCCCGCGGCGAGGCCCCCGTCGCAGCCGAGGCGGCGGCGGGTCTGCACCGTGGCAGGCTGCACATGTACGAACGCGTTCGCGGGGTGACGAGGCCCCTTGCGGCCCCTTGCGGCCTCGGGGGGCTCCTCGCCCGCCCTTGGGACCGTCAGAACACGACTCGGGACGACATGTCGGCCTTGGGGAAAGGGTCGGGGCTCCTGGGGACTGGGCATGGCAAGAATCAAGACATCTCGCTCTCTCTCGCGGAGCAGCCTTGCACGTCTGCGTCCCGCGCTTCTGCCCGTCCTGCATCAGACCTCGCAGTCGCATGTGCGGGAAGGCGATGCGGCCTTGTAGGGCGGAAGAGTGAGGGAAGCCCGTTCGGACGGCGGGCATCGTTTGGGGAAGCGCCACGTTCCCCACCGTGGACCCAGACATGACGACATGACCGCGTCGCGAAAAAAACACGACGGGATGCTTTCGGCCGTTTTGGGCCTCCGACGTCCCTCGCCGGGCCCGGGGAAAGTCAAAAAACAAAGGCCGGCACTTCCAGGTACCGCGCATTGAGAGCATCAAGGCATCGCTTGTGTGGGGATGTGGCGCGCGGGAGGAGGACCTGAAGCACAGGCTTGACGTCAGCGACACCACCATGGCGGGGCCAGGGCCAGGCCAGGGGTCGCATTGGCGGACAGTGGGGGGGCGCAGCAGTGAGAAGGAGCAGGAGGAGGAGGATGAGGAGGAGGAGGCGGAGGAGATGTGGTCGTCATACTAGTATTCGTAGTAGTCGTAGTAGTAGTAGTAGTAGTAGTAGTAGTAGTAGTAGTAGTAGTAGTAGTAGTAGTAGTAGTAGTCAGTCGTAGTAGTCGTAGTAGTAGTAGTAGTAGTAGTAGTAGTAGTAGTAGTAGTAGTAGTAGTAGTAGTAGTAGTAGTAGTAGTAGTAGTAGATAGTAGTAGTAGTAGTAGTATAGTAGTAGTAGTAGTAGTAGTAGTAGTAGTAGTAGTAGTAGTAGTAGTAGTAGTAGTAGTAGTAGTAGTAGTAGTAGTAGTAGTAGTAGTAGTAGTAGTATAGTAGTAGTAGTAGTAGTAGTAGTAGTAGTAGTAGTAGTAGTAGTAGTAGTAGTAGTAGTGTAGTAGTAGTAGTAGTAGTAGTGGTGGTGGTGGTGGTGGTGGTGGTGGTGGTGGTGGTGGTGGTGGTGGTGGTTTTGGTGGTGGTGGTGGTGGTGGTGGTGGTGGTGGTGGTGGTGGTAGTAGTAGTAGTAGTAGTAGTAGTAGTAGTAGTAGTAGAAGTAGTAGTAGTAGTAGTAGTAGTAGTAGTAGTGGTGGTGGTGGTGGTGGTGGTAGTAGTAGTAGTAGTAGTAGTAGTAGTAGTAGTCCCCCCAAGGCTCTGGGGAGCCGGTGGGCGGGGGGGCTACTGCTGCCCTCAAACCGCGGGTGACAGTCACCCTTCCTTTTCTCGCGCACTCATTGTTATGAACACTCTTCCTTGCCCTGAAGGGACGTCCTGGGATGGCAGCGGCCGCTGGCGGCGCTGCGGACGCAGGTGCGGGGGCTCGAGTGGCTGGGAGTAGCGCCGATACGGCTCGAGGCGAAGGCGGAGTGCTGGCAGCTGCGGGAGGCAGCGGAGGTGCTGGGGCCGCCCCGTGCGCCTCCGCGGCCGCTCCCGCGTCGGCTGGCGTGAACGCAGCCGACATCCCCGTGGATGGCAACACCGACGTCCACATGCGTGACAGCGAGGGCCAGCCAGCACAGAGGCGGCGCCGCATGACGGGCGGACGCATCACCCGTTGGTGCGTCAGCGCCCAAGCGGCCCGTGGCAAGAAGGCTCACTGCACGCGCTGCATGGGAGGTTTCGAGGCTGGCGAGTGGCGCGTGGCAGGCGTCGTGACACCACCCGCGGGGTCCCAGGCGCACGCGGGCAGGAAGTGGTTCCACATGGCCTGCGTTGATGGCCCACTACCACCAGCTACGGCGATGGTGGGCTTTACTCAGCTCCCTGAGGGCGACAGGGATCGCCTCGCGGCAGCCCTGGAGGCCCGAGGGGGCCCCATCCAGCCCTTGCTGGAGACAGTCGAAGGCCAGGCCCCCGCCCCTCCCACCTAGGGAGATGGCGCGGCAGGGGGCACTGGGGCAGCCCCGAGGCCCCCTGCCGCCGCCGCGCCAGGAGCGTGCGACCCAGGCGCGCGGGGGACTCCTGTGGGGGCGGCCGAGGCAGCGGTGCCGACCACGGCGGACATCCTACAACCGCCACTCGACGTTCCTGCGGAAGCAGGCGAGGATGGCGGACCCGGCGTCTACGACGACTACCTGGACGACCAGGTGACGAGCGAGGACGCGTACCACGAGGTGGGCTTCGTCAACCTGGATTGGTGGGATGCCATCGGGTGGGGCCGCATCCTGCTCCAAGGGGCGCCCATCGCAGCCATGATCCCCGACAGCACGGCGGCAGCCGTCAGCCACGTGAAGGTGCGGTTGTGCTTGGCAATTGAGCAAACCCGCCAGGGCAATGACGCTCAGTCGTCGAGCACATTGACGAGGCTGTGGAAGGTGTTCCTCTCGTTGGACGGACTGTTGTTCAGCGAAAATGCGACCCCGACCCCGACGACGCGACGGGGGCGCCTCCAGGAGCGCCTGCGGTGGATCCAGGACGGCCAGTGGGATGTCGCCTGGCTTTCCATGGAGGACCAGACGCGCACCACGGTCACCACGAAGGGCCGCGAGGATCACGTCGCAGCCCGTGTACGCCGTGTCGCCGAGCTCGCGCGAGCGGGAGAGATGTCTCGGGCGGCGGCGGCAGTGTGGCCCCAGGGGGACATGGCGGACGCAGCGGCGGTGGTGAGGAAGTTCAGCGCCACCCAGCAGCCCGAGGCGCCTCGCCCAGGCGAGTGGCGCCCTCTCCCTGGCACTGGGGCCGCCCCGCGTGGGCCAGGGAGAGGGGCCGCAGGGGCGGGGGCCGACGTGGCGATGCCGCCAGCCGCAGCTCCCCACGAGCTCGACGGCGCGGCGGAACTCCACCGCCGTGTGGCCAACCGCCTCAAACGGCGCGCGGTGGACATGGAAGGGGACTGCTTAGCCTTCCTGGACGTCGCGTACTTCGTGGGCACCGCGGCCGCCGTGTTCCGTGGCTTGGATGCGTGGCGCGCCCGCGTCGAAGCCCGCGGGATGAAGCTCAAGATGTCCAAGACCCAGATATGGTCCCCCGACGCCCAAGCTGTCCTGCCGCCCGAGTTTGCAGAGTACGCCCAGTACCGCGTCCAGAAGTTCAAGGCGGTGGGGCCCGCCCTGGCCTACGCGAACCACGACGTGGACACCGACTGGAGGGGCGTCCCACTCGCGGACTTCGCCGTCCCAGAGGACCTCGATGAGGGAGGACACGGGCAGGCTGGCGGCGCCGGGGCCGCCCCGAGCGCCGCCACGCCACCCCCCTGCGGCGAAGCCTTCCTCCAGAAGCAGGACCGCTACTTCAAGGAGCTGCTGACGCTACGCAGACATGGGCTCTCTGCCTTCGACGCATTCCAGCTAATGCGGATCTGGTCGAGGGGCGCCTGCGTTCACATCCAGCGGGCGCTCCCGCTCGCGGCGGCGTGGAGCCGCAGGGTGGATGGCGGAGTGGTCGCCTTCGTCAACGCCTGGCTCGGGGTCACGGCGGCCCCCAGAGAGCAGATCTTCATGAAGGTCAGCGACGGAGGTCTGGGCTGTGGCAGCGCTGAGCAGCGCGGCCCAGCCGCCCTCCTGGCATCCTGGGAAGCTGGGATTCACGCGGCGGCCCAGGAGCTGCGAGAATCGACAGCGATCGGCCTCTTTCGGAGGTGGCCAGGCCTTGGCCGTGCCCACTCAGCAGCAGACGAGGGGCAGGGGCGGCTGGCTGGCGGCCGTCGCCCTCAGAGCGACCGCTGGCAGGGCCTTCTGGAGGGGCGGAAGGGAAAGGACCAGGAGACGTGCACCCAGCACGTGCGGGACCACGCCACCAAGACGTTCACGGCCGCGCTGCCAGTAACGGCAGCGGCGGCGGTGCGCAGTGCTTCGGGCAGCTCAGCGGGCGCCTGGTTGGATAATTTCGAGGGGGTCTCGCCCCTCGCCGGCCGCGCGTTCTGCATTGCTGCCAAGAGGCGCATGCACCTGCCGCTGCTGCAGTCCGAGTGCACGTGCCTGAACCGACCAGCAGCGCCCGCCCGCGCGATGGCGCAGCACGGCCCGACGTGCGGCCGCGCGGTGGACGTTTGGGGCATTCATGCGCTCAGCTGCCCCAGGGGAGGCGGCCCGACGCGACGCCGCAATGCCATTCGAGATGCCGTGGCGCTCTGGCTGCGCGGGGTGGGCCATCATGCCCTGCTGGAGCAGGTCATCCCAGAGTGGTGCGCGGAGGAGCAAGGCGCGGCCACATTGGACGTGGTCTACCATCGAGGCATCCATGGTCGAGTTTGCCTCGACATCAGCTTGGTGGACGAGGTGGCAGTGGCCCAGACGGGGCGGCCGCGCCAGGCAGCCCTGCAGCGCAGAGAGAAAGTGAAGCACCGTAGGTACCCATTTTCGGGCCTGGTGCCCTTTGTCCTAGATGTCAACGGCCGCTGGGGCGCAGAGGCGGAGACGTGGCTGCGCCGTGCCGTAGGGGAACTGGCTGAGGCCGAACGGCCCGCGGCTCGTGCAGCCCTGCGATCGGCAGCAGCCAACGCCCTGCAGGGGCAAATTGCGGAGCAGGTCGCCCTGGCGACGGAGGGCGCAGCGAGACTGGATGCAGGGGCCGCCCCGAGCGTCCAGTCTTGACTAGCTGTGGCCCCGCCCCACTTGCATGTGAGCACTGACCCTCCTCTCCCTTTCCCTTTCCCGCAGCCCTTAGTGGTCATAGAAAATTTGCCACCTCTGCAGTGTGCAAGGTTTCGTTCAGTCTCCAGGTCGCGCACACAGCGCGCTTCTTTAGTGTCATGTTTGGTCTGCACGCCATGGTGTGTTGCCTCCTTGCTTTGCGCGTGTTGTGGTCTCGACATGCCACATCTCTGATGCTCGTCATCTCTGGCATGAGGTGGTCCCGCAGCCCATCTGGGATGCGCCTTCATGCAACCGACAGCACCTGTCCAAGGCCGCTGGCTAAAGAGGCGTCAGGAGGCGTTGAAGATCGGGGCCCCCTCGCGGGTCCTGGGGCCGTCGGCTGCCCGCCGCCCGCTTTGTCGCCCGCCCGCGACGTGGTTTCCTCGCCCCCCTCCCCCCCCTCCTGCCCGTCCAGGGCCCCGAACGGGGGTCAGGTTTCCCGCCAACATAATGCACGGGTCCCACGCATCTGGAACCGATGGCTTCAGCCCATCGTCTTCCTGTGTCACCTTTGTCCCGCCCTGGCAGTTGGCCGCCCCATTTTGGTTCGGCGTGCAGCCTCCCCCCCCCCCCCCCCCGTCAGCTGTTTGGCTCGTGAGCAACTGCCTCGCACATTCTCTCGAGCTGCACCTCTCGTGCCATCCACCCGACCAAGTGATGGCGCCCAGGTTCTCGAAGCCTGTGCCGATGCCGTGGCCCGCAAAGACGTATGCCGCGGGGGAGGCGCCAACCTCCAAAGCAAGACCGATGCAGCGCCCTGTCCAGCAGGTAAGCTTGTCGGAGAGCGAATGCGAGGAGTACGACGTGGTGTCCGAGGCGGCGACCTTTCGGACGACACCTACGGTGCACACGGGATCAGCCACCCCCGCTGAGGACGCCGATGGAGGCGGCGGTGCGGGGGCCGCCCCCAGTGCCGCCGCCTCCGATGGCGCCTCGGCGATGCCTGCATCGGCGGTGGTGCCAGTGACATCAGCCGCCCTGGCGGCGGCAGCCACGTATGCCGACTTCACCACAGAGCAGCGGCGCGGGCTGGGCGCGCTCACCCTCGCGCTCCACAACCTTCAGCTGAGGGAGCATGCTGTGGGCGGCCGTGGCGGCCGTGGGGCGCGCAGCGAGGCAGACGGCGAGCGCGCCGTGGACGACGGGGCCGCCAGCGAGGCCCCGAGTGCTGCGACCACGGGGGCCCGCAGCGGCCGTGGGGGCAAGCGCCGCCGCCGACGCAGCAACAAAGCCGTCTACGGCCAGGCCCCCCAGTCGAGCGACGGCGCGCCAGCCGCGCTCGAAGACGTAGAGATGATGACGGAGAAGGACTACGCTGAGGCGGGCTACGTCCACTGCATGGGCGCATATTGGGTACCGCCGCACCGCCTGGGCTGGTGTCGGAGCTGCACGGCGCTGGACGACTGGAAGATCATGGCGGTGGAGTACGTGGGCGAGCTCAGCTGTGCGGAGATGCGTCGCTATGCGATGGCCAAGGAGGACAACGATAAATACCCCGAACTGAGGAGGGGTAAAGAGGGGCAGCTCAAGCTGTACATGTGCTCGAACTGCGTGGCGACGTCGGAGGGCATCTCCGAGCGCGAGGCCGTGACGCGCGCTGCGCGCGCGAACGAGGGCCCAGGCTCCACCGACCATGCCGCCAAGCGGGTAGCGAAGTTCCGCGCGAGCTCTGACTGCATCAAGGAGGGCATGGACGTCCTGGTGGGGTTCGCGCTCTCTGAGGAGGGCTTGCTTGCCCTGCGGAGGTCAACGGAGGGAGTGGGGGTGGGCATCGACGCCGGGAGTGCAGGCGCCCCCCCAGCCACGGAAGAAGTGGCGAGGGAGGTGGGTCGCCCAATGGCGAGGGAGGCGGGGGTGGTGCCAGGGCCGCCCCGTGCGCCACCCCCGCCCCTCGAGGATGAGCCTCCCAGTGATGAGGAGAACGACCCCCAGCCCGACGTGGGCGCGGATGACCAGGGGCCCCAGCTGACCGAGGCCCAGACCGTGAAGGAGGTAACGGACATCGAGCCCTTGCTGCGGCTTGGCCTATCCAAGAAGTCGCTGAAGCGCATGGCGCGAGCCTATGGCGTCATCAAATTCGAGACCATGCGCACCCACATGCTGGGCGGCCTGGGGGCCATCCAGGAGAAGAAGGAGGACATGGTGAGGGGCACCGAGGCGCAGGACGGAGTCCAGAAGTGGCTCGACGCGCTGGGCGAGGAGGCGGAGGAGGATGTGGGAAGGCTGAAGAGGGGTGTCCTGGAAGCCTCGGGGATTGCAGATGCCCACCTGGGACACAAACGTGCGTAACACCGCGGCGCAGGAGGCCTACCGCCGCATGGGCGACTACACGGACCAGTTTTACCGTGACAAGGGCTTCACGTTCAACATGTACTACAAGTGCGCGGCCAACAAGACCTGGGAGAATCCCAGGGGGTGCTGCTCGGTGATCCGATCGGATCGCTGGACACAGCTGCTCTCATGCGCCCAGGAGGCAGCGGGAGAGACGGGCCAGCGCTGGTGCTGCCATTGCGGGGCGCGCTACTCGACCTCCTACGGGGTCTGCGTCGAGCTCATAGAGGAGGAGGCGAAGCCGCCGCGCGCGCACTACATGCACGCGGAGCATCCCGAGGAGGACATCCGCGACCTGAAGGCCCTGCTGCGCTACGACAAGCTCAAGAAGGAGGGGATCACAGTGCTCAACGCGGTTGACCTTCTGCAGCACCTGCCCAAGGTAGAGCCGATGGCGATTGGCACCGTCTTCAAGCGCTACGCTCCACACCAGGCACAATGGGAGGGCCACTATGTGCTGATGGAGGGGGTCACCTGGGAGAGCTTGCCCACGTTCGAATGGACCGACCCCCACGCGCAGGTCGCCTGGGGACTGAACGACCCCGAATGGGCGGGGTACAGCAAGAAGACGCGGAACAAAGCCAAGAGGGAGCGCCTGGAAATGGCGCACAGGGAATTGGCGCACTGCGAGCGCCGCCACAACCTGAAAGTGGGCAGCCTCTCGGGCGGCGGGGGTGGTACAAGGGTCGCCCCGCGTGCCACCCCCGTTCGCAGCGCCAGTGCCCCACCAGCGAGCGGGGCCCGCGGCGGCGAGGACCCGCCACCGCCGCCAGCGGGAGTCCCGCCAGAGGCCGTGGCCATCATGGCCCCCCCGCCGCCGCCGCCGACGGCGCCCCCTGACGCGCCGCCGCCGCCGGCCCACCCGCCGCCGCAGTCGGACGTGCTCCCGCAGCAGGCCCCAAGCGCTGCAGCCCTGAACGTGGCCCTCGGTGAAGACCTCGAGCGCCAGATCTTTGGGCCCGCAGGGCAGGCGGGGGGCAGTGGCGACCTCGGCGGGGAGGCGCGGGCGCTGCCGTCGCAGGTCTTCGCCGCCATCGCGCAGGGAACAAGCCAGCAGGCCTGAGGAATAACGCCCAGCAGGTTCCAGGGCCTTGACAGGTCGCGTGAGTACATGCCAAGTTGTCTACTTGCTGCTTTCAATAGTGCGGCGGGCCCATAGCGGCGCCCCCACTCGCGTGGCGTCACCTGTAGCTTGTGCCTAGGCTAGGCAAATGGCGACCTGTGCACTCTGCCACCTTGGCTCGCCAACTGGCTTGCCATCTCGGCCTCCTCGCGTTCACTTGCGCTCGTTGACCTCGCTGGCGGTGCTGGGGCAGCCCCGTGTACTGCAGCGTCGCCGTCGGGCGCCTGGCCATTTTGGCTTGCCATCCTGGCCTCATCTCGCGCCTTCTTGCGCTTGTAGGCTTGGGTGGCGGTGCTGGGGTCGCCCCGTGTGCTGCTATGCTGCCGCCTGCGCCTTACTTTTTGCCGTAGGGACCAGATGCCCTCGGCCAGGCGCCAGTTGCTGCGTGCATGTCAGACCTGCCCTTGGCTTGCCACCCAGGCCTAGCCTCGCGTCTTCCCACGCTAGTCGGCCTGGGTGGCGGTGCTGGGGTCGCCCCGTGTGCTGCTATGCCGTTGCTGGCGCTTCACCCTGGGCTGGTGGCCCAACTGCCCACGGTGCGAACGCCTGACGTTGCAAGCATGTCAGACCCGCCCTTTCACCCAGAAGAGGTGCGCGCTACATACTGGTAATGAGGCAGCCACAAGGACGCTCTTCCCTAGGTGGTTGAGCCGTGGTGATGTAGAGACCGCCAGTAGTAGTATTAGTAGTAGTAGTAGTCGTAGTAGCAGTAGTAGCACTAGTAGTAGTAGTAGTAGTAGTAGTAGTAGTAGTAGTAGTAGTAGTAGTAGTAGTAGTAGTAGTAGTAGTCGTAGTAGTAGTAGCAGTAGTAGTAGTAGTAGTAGTGAGTAGTAGTAGTAAGTAGTAGTAGTTAGTTAGTAGTAGTTAGTAGTTAGTAGTTAGTAGTAGTAGTAGTAGTAGTAGTAGTAGTAGTAGTAGTAGTAGTAGTAGTAGTAGTAGTAGTAGTCGTCGGAGTAGTAATAGTAATAGTAGTATAGTAGTCGTAGTAGTAGTAGTAGTAGTAGTAGTAGTTGTTGTTGTTGTAGTAGTAGTAGTAGTAGTAGTAGTAGTAGTAGTAGTAGTAGTAGTAGTAGTAGTGGTAGTAGTCGTAGTAGTCGTAGTAGTAGTAGTAGTCGTAGTAGTAGTAGTACTAGTAGTAGTAGTAGTAGTAGTAGTAGTAGTCGTAGTAGTAGTAGTACTAGTAGTAGTAGTAGTAGTCGTCGTAGTAGTAGTAGTAGTAGTAGTAGCAGTAGTAGTAGTAGTAGTAGTAGTAGTAGTAGTAGTAGTAGTCGTCACCGGCAGAACAAGATCGACTACTACAAGGATTTCAGGAACGCTTTTGCTACAGCTCTCCGAAGCATATGTTGCGACTTCTTCAGGCAGCTCTCCTGCCCAAGGACATTGTGTTGAAAGGAGTTCAGATCGCAAGAGATTGTTCTATCTGTCAGTCTCAACAGAAACATCTCCAAGCGCCGACCATCAAGTCTCAGCTGGGCCTTATCTGCCATGCGATGGTTCAACGCGATCTGTTTTTCAGGTGGAAACTTGTCTTCATGTTGTTGATTGACGAGGTTATTCGATGGAAGGCAGGATATCAAATGGAGAACACACTTGGACCTACGCTTGCTAGGGCATTGTATAGGCTGTGGAAACGATTTTGAGGACCTCCGCGACATATTCTTTCAGACCAAGAAGGAGGCTTACTCGGAGACGAGGCCGCTAGGATGTTCGACCGACTGTCAATCGCGCGCCTACGTGTTGGACGAGATGGCTCTACGACGACAGGTTTGGTTGAACGTCGCATTGCTTTCGCTAAGATCGCTAGCCGTGCTGAAGCTGAAGAATGAACTACAGTCAATAGGGATTGAGATCACAGCTGGAGAAACATGTCAAGAAATGTGCATGTCTCAGAACGTGTTGCTGGAATACAATGGTGGAACTCCCCAGGTGGCTTTGACTGGAGTTGAGCAACAAGACTGGTATATACCAGATTCAGAGACTTTGGAGTCAGCAACTGGTTCTTTGTCTTCGAGACCAGACTACATCGAGCAGAAGATGATGAGAACTCGCATGTTGGCAAAACATGCATTTTACAAGGACTTGTGGAGGACAGACTTGCCAGGGCGTCTCTCATCAAGCAGTGCAAGCACAGCCATGAGCTATTCATGCCCGGTACTATCCTTGAGTACTGGAGTCCGCCCAAGCGCGAGGAAGACGACGGATGGCGTGGACCAGCAGAGTTGATATCAGTTGAACGTCTGGCAGCATCCGCGATTACTAGACATCAAGGACAACCTCTGCTGATACCATTGCAACATGTACGGCGTCATGTTCCCTCGTCTTTTTTCCACGACAATAGCGACTTCTACGCGGACAAGGCAGTCTGCAACTTCAGTATTGTCAGAGAAGCCCATATCTCCGAGGCAGAACTTGAACCAGCCAAGGAACAAGAAGCAGATGAACGACAGACTCAGTTGGCTCACTCTCTTTTGGACATCATCGACGGAAAACCACAAACTACGATGGAGTGGTAACATCTACAAGGACAGCCGATATGCTCGTTTCAGATCAAGAGTCAGTGGACAGATGCCAAGCTCTCAAGATGTGCGAGGGTCTCTTTCGGCCAGTGTTTCCTAAAGCACACGGAGATTTATTTGACGCCAGTCGTAGACCCATACATCATATTGCCCAAGCTTTGTGGGCGGTTATCTTCAGATGGAACGGACGAGACCGGAAGGAATACTACACCAATCAGTACGTTCCAAAGATCACAATGGCATTAGCATCGGACAAATTCGAGCATTGGTCAATTATTATCATATGCAGTTTTGATCATCAAGGAGAGTTGCAGCCCTATTTGGTACCCGACATGGATTGAAGCGATATCTCCGAGATGACGCCGATGGAAGGATGAGGCGCCTTCGCTGGTCATGGATCAGCAGGGCGACGAGAATCAACCACCTCAACAAGCTCAGCATATCCCTCAGCAAGTTCAGCCTATCCACTATCCAGACAATGATCCTGGCGTTGTTGAAATGCCAGTATCATCAGGCTCTGGACAACCGCCAGCTCCACCGGCACCGCCAGTGGCAGCAGTACCTATCGACGGACCAATCTTTTGCGAGATCCAAGGGGCTCTTCATTTCTTGGAATGTCTATTGCAGTACCAACGGACCCGAGCCCGACTTTACCTCAGTTGCGTCCAGTACCGCCAGATGCAGACATGGAGGATGTAGCGACTTCTTCCAACAATAGGCCTGGACCACCAGGCCCGCTTGGAGCGAGAGCAATTGTTTTTGATCTAGCAGCGCCAAAGCCATGGCGACCATCAGTGCCATCAGCAGGATCTTTCTCACAGCCGATACATCCAACATCATTTCCTGCAGTGCCTGCGAGCTTCGCGACGCCGAGGCATCCCGGACTACCTCAGATGATTCCGACTACTATTGATCAAGCGATTGGCACATCAAGCTCTTCACGAGAACCAGGTAGGGCTGCAACTTTACCGACGCCGGCTACTGCCATGCCGCCGGCGCACAACGGACCTCCTCGTGAATTCAGTCCTATACTCGTAGAGGATTCTGCTCAACTAGAAGATGAATCCCAGATGCCTGGAGATGGTTCACGGCCAGAGAGATCAATAACTACGAGAGGACGATCTACCGACGATTCTCCAGCTACCGTTCATTACTCAGAGGACATGAACAAGTCCGCCGACCTGGATTACAGTCTGAATATTGGATTGGACGACAGTCGCGCATCAAAGAGATCTAACAGTAGCAGCGACAACTCTGTGACTGTGAAGCCACCTCCTTAAAAGCAAGTGCGGATTGCTGAATCAGAAAGGATCGAGACAGAGATCAAGGAAGTGGGCGACCGACCAGATCCTTCGGCGTCTTCCTCATCTGGACCATCGCGACCAGCGCCAGGAGGACCGCCAGTTCTTCCCATCGCTAGTGGACCAGTCGGACCCGAGTCAGCACGGCCTGGGCAGCGATATTCACGTGAACAATATAGCAACATTTGTTTCTAGTCAGGATGTACGAGATCGGACGAGGACATGCAGGATAACTTCTTTACCAGAAGTGGAACCCAACCACTGTGCGACTCTACAATCAATGGAGGACCAACGAGGAGCAGCTGTCAACTACCAAGATATCTGATATGTTCAATGAGCTCAAGAACCTGGACATCGGGACTCATATGAATCAAGCATTTTTATTGGACCTGTATTCTGGAGATGTGTACAATATTGGAGACGACAGCATGATGCTCGTGGATGACGACCTTCGGAAGTATCCCCACTTGATAGACGCAGCAGATCATCGAGAGCTGGAAGCTTTCTGCAATCGCAATGTCTTTGTGCCTCGACTGGCGAGACCTACCAGCAGGAGCTTATTTTGTTGATTGTGCTTCGGTTCGCAAGTGGACTATCAGAGGCAAGAAGGTAAAATCCTGAGTTTGTGCTGGGGGATGTTTCGACAAGCGGAAGCATATATCGGAGAAGCATTCAGCACTGCCGCGAGACTCTCACAACGACTGGTGATGTCCATGGGACTCTGTGACGGGATTCTGTGGAACGATACCGACGACCTCTCCGACATCGACGCGGAAAGTTTGGACATTTCCACGGCGTTCCTCCAAGGATTGGATTGCAGCGAGTTGAGCGCTAACGCGAGAACACTTGGATACGAGTATCGCCACAAGAGAGAATGCAACATTACTCCCCCTGAAAACGTTTGGAGACATTTTCGCAATATGAAGTCGGCCAATAAGGAGTTGGAGGTGTCAGATTCAGAGAAAGGGCTCTATGTGTTACTCTGTCTACGTGCAATGTATGGCTTCACAGATGCCTCGCTCGCGTTTCCGCTGGCTCTTTTTTTCTGTTTGCCTCGGGGGGCCGGGGCGGCCAGTTCATTTTTCGACGACGTTTTCCTTTATTTGACTGTCCCTGTTGATGGAGTCGAGACGTTGGCACTCATTATGACAGCTTACGTGGGCGATCTCCAGAGTGCAGGTTGCACATCCATGCGAATATTGATCAAGGCAGCTTTTGACAATGCGATTTTTGAGAAATGAAGCAACAGCAGATACCGCGCACTCATGCAGGGGTCCAGATAGAGCGACTTCATCCAGATTGCCCGCGGCTTCATCAAGACGAGTTGTGTAGCAAGCTCGCGACCTACAAGATGCCGGAGCACAGATAGAAGAACCCAGGCAGCCTGTGTGACAAGCAGGAGATCACTATCTTCAGATCTTTGTGCTGTTCAGCTTTGTGGGCATGTCAGACACGCTTGGAGGAACTGTGCAGCGACGAGCTTACAAGTGTATTTGCAGACACCATAGATTGAACACATCACCAGCATCAATTGTGTTATCAGGAGTCCGAAGCGACCTCTTCGACGCGGAATATATTTATGGAGATTGCTGCCATTTTTAAGGATTGCCAGCATCAGCGACGCCTCAGCACCAAACAAACAGCGCAATTTCGCGACATAGTTATCATTGTTTGCTTGGCAGAGGATATGATCAATCATATCAGTACTGACACATATGATTTTCCGACCAGTGATCAAGTACGTCTACTTGGAGGCAGAATGCACGTATTGACGGGCAGTTCTCAGAAGGCCAGGAGGATTTCTCACAGTACCTTTCATGCAGAGATTTTCTCAGCAGTCAAAGCTATACCACTGGCACAATTGATCGCTCTTCGACTTCGTGAACCAGAAGTTGCGACGAGAAGAAATTTTGCAGGTCATCACTCAGTTCCCGTGGCTCTACTTGACGTTCAGGAATCAGCAACGGTACCACTACCGGTGGACTCATCTATATACTGTATGGACATGTGGAAACTATAATGTGACATGAAGGGTATCCCTCAGGACAACAACCAACGACTTTGAGTTTTATTTGTTCGAGAAGAACGACGATGCCTGCGACTACGACGCCTTTATCATATCAGGACTAAGTGGATGGCAGTGGATCAGCTTACGAAGGTTGCTGGACAGGACAGTAATCAGTTATACATCTTGGTTTCCGGTGGATTCTATGAATTACAATATATAGTACGTGTACGACAAGGTTTTGGATCCAGTGCAGACTGAGTCGTTGACAGTAATATGATGGCCTGGATTGACTAAGCACAGTACTTACTACAGATATTTGAGATTTGTGGCGACTGTGGTGATTCTCGGACTGTTGGACTGCAGCTACGTGGGCATTGGGAGCCCTCGCTATACGATGTGAAGAATATTTGAGGCTTCTCCTTTGCGTACCTTTATTAATCCGACCGCGACGAAATCAGGACATCGAGCTCTCTAAAGTTTGATGTGGTTCAGCTGCGAATCGAATATTTATATGCTTTCGAAACCACACGAGTATAACGAGAGTTCGAATTCTTATGTGTGATCGGTTTCGCGAGCGGGTCCCTGTGCAGAGCCCTAAGGAGCCCCGGACGTCCCAAAGTTAGGCTTCTAGGCTAATGCTCTGCCTGCCTGCCTGCTTGCCTGTACGTTCCGTACGACAGCCATTACGGCCCAGAACAAGAGGAAAAGTATTTGTCACGATACTGAATTATATCAGTGGCTTACATGTATAGATTCCATTATATCTGAACGTTCATTGGGTTCGGTTGTCATCGATATCCCGAGTGTGGGGGGGTGTCGAATTCCCAGTTTGGGGTCCATGGGGGGGATTAGGGGGGAAGAATCTCACGCGCCTACAGACCCTCAAGGGGTCGGCGGACTTCCTGTGAGGACGGGGGGGGACAGGTTCGGTGTTGTAGCTGGTCGTGGGTGTGTTGCGTCTTCGACTTCGTCTGGACTGGCGCTATTCGGGCTACCCCTCTCTGCATCGTTTCCCCGTGCGCACCGTTCTTTTTGCCACGCGGGTTCGGGCAGCGTTTAATTGACCACCTCACCGTGCGTGTCTGGGCAGATCCTGGGCTCCGGATCGGTGTATTTCAGGAGGGGAAAACAACACGCGCACACACAGACACAATTAATCGTCGATCCTTGCGAAAATATCGGAAAATATTGGAAGTGGGGGGGCAGACGAAAACCCAGAAAATGTAGAAACATGTAAGGAATCCGGGGATTTGTGTGTATTGATCTGTGTGTCCCAGGGCCTCTTCTTTGGTTTTCGCCGTTTTGGCTCGGCCAGGGAAGCGTACACATTGATCCTGGGCCCCGGACGGGCCTGGCCAGGATCCACTGAGGGGGCTGGTCCTGGGCCGCGTGGCAGTCTCAGGCTTCATTTTTACATACGGTGCTCATCTAGTTCTTGCCCTGTGCTCTGGAGCGAGTGTGGGGTGCCCGTCCGCGGCCAGATGTTCTGGAAACCTGTATTTCGTGGCTCCTGGCCTGTGGCTCAGACTTGCGTGGCCTGGCCCAGCTTGGGGCTAACATTTGCGTGGCCTGGCTTCATCTTGGCTTGGCCTGGCATAGCTTGGTCTAGTCTAGCGCAGCTGCGCCTATCTTAGCCTGGTCTGAGGTCGCTTATCTGATCTTGGTTTAAGTCTGCTTGGTTTGACGTGGCTTGACCTGGCTTGGTTTGAATACGGTTGGCTTCGCTTGTCATGCAGGTCATGTGGGCCGTTTTTCTCAAGCGTGTGGTATCCCAGGTATGCAGAAGCTTGGAACGATTCAGGCGGCAGTCGTTTCGCCATTTTGGGCCTATGCCGGCCAGACCTGCAGCGCTTCGAAATAATTGCATGGAGAGCAGCCTTCCATTTCCCACCAGTATCCCGCAAAAGCGTGCCCTGACCCTCGACGTTTCCGCCCTCTCCTTCCGCTGCAGACTTCGATCACGCCCAGCATCGCCCCTCGCAGATAGCCGTTTTGGCTCAGGTTTCCAGGGCAACTCGTGAAAGGCGCAGTCTCCCTGCCTGCCAACTACCTTCGACGTCGTGCAGATGGAGGTCAAGCTCGCGAAGTCGACCAACTTGCCCGATGATGCCATCCTGTCCATCCGCGCAGGAACCGTGCGAAGGCAGGCTGCTGTGAACAGCGGACGGCCATTTCGTTTCCCGAAATCTGCGGAGGCAGATGCCGCGCCCCTGAAGATCGACATCCTCAAGCAAGTGGGTTCCGCTTACCTGGTTCTCAAACCAGGGACAGACCAGTACAAGGTGCTCTTCGCAAAAGACGCTGCCGGTATCGAGCTGGAGGTCTGTGTGAAGAAGCTCGACGGTGCCGCGGCTGCTGCAGCGGGCACCGAAAAAGAGGTCGAAGATCCTAAGGACGCTGCGAATGGCGCGAAGGCCGCCAAGGATTATCTGGAGCAGCACCAGGTGCTGCAGTTTGTGCAGGGCGTGCTGCAGACGGTGATTAAGGAGAAGCCCGAGGACCCCTTTGGCTACATGGCCCGTCACTTCATGGGCGGCTACGACGGAGCATCTGCGCCAAAGGCGGCAGCAACCGAGGAAGTAAAGCCCGAGGTGGCGCCCAAGGAGGAGGCGAAAGCTCCAGCTCCCCCCGTTCCTCCCGCGCCAGTAGAGGACGCGAAGCCTGTGGAGGCCCCCGCTCCAGTCGCCGAGGAGGCGAAGCCAGCCGGGGCACCGGCGGCAGCGGTCGAGGAGGCGAAGCCAGAGCCCGCAGCCGAGGAGGCGAAGCCTGCGGAGGCCCCCGCTCCAGCCGCGGAGGAGGCGAAGCCGGCTGAGGCTGAGGTACCGGCAGCAGCCGAGGAGGCGAAGCCTGCCGAGGCCCCCGCTCCAGCCGCGGAGGAGGCGAAGCCGGCTGAGGCTGCGGCACCGGCAGCAGCCGAGGAGGCGAAGCCTGCCGAGGCCCCCGCTCCAGCCGCGGAGGAGGCGAAGCCGGCCGGAGTTGCCTGGCACCTGGCAGCAGCCGAGGAGCAGAAGCCTGCCGAGGTCCCCGCTCAGAAGCGGAGGACGGCGAAAGCCGGATGAGGCTGTCCGGGACCGGCAGCAGCGAGGAGGCGAAGCCTGCCCGGTGCCCCGCTCCAGCCGAGGAGGGAGGCGAAAGTCGCTCGAGGCTGCGGCACACCGGAGCCAGCCGAGGAGGAACCAGCCGAGCCACCAGATCCAGCGGCGGGAGGCCAGGAGGCCGAAAGCCGGCTGCGGAGGCTGCTGCACGGCAGCAGCGAGGAGGCGAAGAATGCGAGGCCCCCCGCTCAGCCGCGGAGGAGGGAAGACGGCTGAGGCTGAGGCCACAGGCAGCAGCCGAGGAAGCGAAGCCTGCCGAGGCCCGAAGCCTGCCGCGGCCCCCGCTCCAGCAGAGGAAGAGGCGAAAAAGCAGGCGGAGGCTGAGCACCCGCAGCAGCGAGGAGGCGAAGCCAGCCGAGGCCCAGCTTTTTTTCCTTTCTTTCTTGTTTTTTCCAGCCGCGGAGGAGGCGAAGCCGGCTGAGGCTGCGGCACCGGCAGCAGCTGAGGAGGCGAAGCCTGCCGAGGCCCCCGCTCCAGCCGCGGAGGAGGCGAAGCCGGCTGAGGCTGCGGCACCGGCAGCAGCCGAGGAGGCCAAGCCAGCCGAGGCCCCCGCTCCAGCCTCTGAAGAGGCGAAGCCGGCTGAGGCTGAGGCACCGGCAGTAGCCGAGGAGGCGAAGGCTGCGGAGGCCCCCGCTCCAGCCGCTGAGGAGGCGAAGCCGTCTGAGGCACCGGCAGCAGCCGAGGAGGCGAAGCCTGCGGAGGCCCCCGCTCCATCCGCGGAGGAGGCGAAGCCGGCTGAGGCTGAGGCACCGGCAGCAGCCGAGGAGGCGAAGCCTGCCGAGGCCCCCGCTCCAGCCGCGGAGGAGGCGAAGCCAGCTGAGGCTGAGGCACCGGCAGCAGCCGAGGAGGCGAAGCCTGCCGAGGCCCCCGCTCCAGCCGCGGAGGAGGCGAAGCCGGCTGAGGCTGAGGCACCGGCAGCAGTCGAGGAGGCGAAGCCTGCCGAGGCCCCCGCTCCAGCCGCGGAGGAGGCGAAGCCTGCGGAGGCTGAGGCACCAGCAGCAGCAACTGAGGAGGCGAAGCCTGCGGAGGCCCCAGCTCCAGCCGCTGAGGAGGCGAAGCCGGCTGAGGCTGAGGCACCGGCAGCAGCAGCCGAGGAGGCGAAGCTGCGGAGGCCACGCCCCAGCCACTGAGGAGGCGCGAAGCGCTGAGGCTGAGGCACCGGCGCAGCAGACGCAGGAGGCGACAGCTCCGGATGGTCCCGCTCCAGCCGCTGAGGAGTGAAAGAGCCAGCTGAGGCTGTACGGGCACCGGCCGCAGCAGAGGGGAGGCGAGCCTGACGCGGGCCCCACGCTCCGGCCGATTGAGGAGGCACGAAGCGGATTTTTGTTGTTATTGATTTGATTAGTTTGTGATTTTGATTTTTTTGTTGTTTTGAGGAGGAAGCTTGCGGAGGAGCTTTTTTTTTTTGGTTGCTGGTTTTTGATGATTGTGTGTTTCTTTTTTGATTTTTTTTCTTTTATTTTTGGCTTTTTTTTTTTTTTTTTTTTTTTTTTTTATTGTTTTGACGAGTTCTTATGATTTTGAGGCCAACGGCAGCAGCCGACGAGGCGAAGCCAGACGACGCCCCCGACGCGCCCCCGCTCCAGCCGCTGAGGAGGCGAAGCCAGCTGAGGCTGAGGCACCGGCCGCAGCAGAGGAGGCGAAGCCTGCCGAGGCCCCCGCTCCAGCCGCCGAAGAGGTGAAGCCGGCTGAGGCTCAGGCCCCAGCAACAGCCGAGGAGTCGAAGCCTGTGGAGGCCCCCGCTCCAGCCGCTGAGGAGGCGAAGCCGGGTGAGGAGGCGAAGCCGGCTGAGGGTGAGGCACCGGCAGCAGCCGAGGAGGCGAAGCCTGCGGGGATTGCCCCGCTTATTGTTTTTTTTTATTTTTGTTTTTTTTTCATATTTTTTTATGTTTTATTTTATTCTTTTTTCTTTGTTCTATTTTTTTTTTTTTATTTTTTTCACTTTTTTTCTTCTATTTTTGTTATTTTTTATTCTTTTTTATTCTTTTTGCTTTTTTTTTTTCTCCAGCCGTTGAGGAGGCCAAGCCGGCTGAGGCTGCGGCACCAGCAGCAGCCGAGGAGGCGAAGCCTGCTGAGGCCCCCGCTCCAGCCGCTGAGGAGGCGAAGCCTGCGGAGGCTGAGGCACCGGCAGCAGCAGCCGAGGAGGCGAAGCCAGCCGAGGCCCCCGCTCCAGCCGCGGAGGAGGCGAAGCCGGCTGAGGCTGAGGCACCGGCAGCAGCAGCCGAGGAGGCGAAGCCTGCGGAGGCCCCCACTCCAGCCACTGAGGAGGCGAAGCCGGCTGAGGCTGAGGCACCGGCAGCAGCAGCCGAGGAGGCGAAGCCTGCGGAGGCCCCCGCTTTTGGCGTTTTGTTTTTTTTTTTTTTTTCCTTTATATGCCTTTGTTTTTCCCGGCCCCCGAGGAGGCGAAAGTCCTGCTTTTGGGTTTTTCAACTGCGGAGGCTGCGGCACCGGCAGCAGCCGAGGAGGCGAAGCCAGCCGAGGCCCCCGCTCCAGCCGCTGAGGAGGCGAAGCCGGCTGAGGAGGCGAAGCCAGCTGAGGCTGAGGCACCGGCAGTAGCAACCGAGGAGGCGAAGCCAGCCGAGGCCCCCGCTCCAGCCGCGGTGGAGGCGAAGCCGGCTGAGGCTGAGGCACCGGCGGCAGCAGCCGAGGAGGCGAAGCCTGCCGAGGCCCCCGCTCCAGCCGCTGAGGAGGCGAAGCCAGCTGAGGCTGAGGCACCGGCAGCAACCGAGGAGGCGAAGCCTGCCGAGGCCCCCGCTCCAGTCGCTGAGGAGGCGAAGCCTGCGGAGGCTGAGGCACCGGCAGCAGCCGAGGAGGCGAAGGCTGCGGAGGCCCCCGCTCCAGCCGCTGAGGAGGCGAAGCCGGCTGAGGAGGCGAAGCCGGCTGAGGCTGAGGCACCGGCAGCAGCCGAGGAGGCGAAGCCTGCCGAGGCCCCCGCTCCAGTCGCTGAGGAGGCGAAGCCGGCTGAGGCTGAGGCACCAGCAGCCGCCGAGGAGGCGAAGCCTGAGGCCGCACCGGCAGCGGCCACGGAGGAGGCGAAGCCGGCCGAGGCCCCCGCTTCGCCAGCTGAGGAGGCGAAGCCTGCGGAGGTCCCCGCTCCAACCGCTGAGGAGGCGAAGCCTGCGGAGGCCCCCGCTCCAGCCGCTGAGGAGGCGAAGCCGGCGGCCGCACCAGCAGCAGCCACGGAGGAGGCGAAGCCGGCTGAGGCCCCCGCTCCAGCTGCCGAGGCGAAGGCGTGAGGGACTGGCGGGGGCCGCAGCCTCACTGGTCAAGGGGCAGGAGTGGAGCAGCGGAGGCCTGCGGGTCAGCCGAAAGCGTATGGGATTCTTCACAACGTCGACGTAATTAGGTAATTTTTGCCAAGTGAGCGACGCAAGAAAACGGGGTCGTCTTCGCCGACACTCGCGCGTAAGTGGCCCGCGTAAGGTCGCGCGTAAAGGCCCTCGTCTACAATGTAGCGTGCCGCGCTGGCGGCCCGCGTAAGCCGCCGCGAAAGGTCGCTCTGTCATCTCACGTAATGCTTTTTTTGATCGTCGCTGACGTCGACGTAGGTAATTCTTTCCCATTGAGCACGCAGAGCGAGATTCACGACGGACCCCACGGGAGACATTTTCACGCAGATTCATTGGCTTACCCCGAACCGATTTTGTAATCAGTCGGTTCTAGGGGGTATCGCTTTGACGAGCTTTGGCACCAATCTTTGTAATGCTTGACGCTTTGTGTGTCCCCACCATGCCATCCCGAAACGATACACATGAGTCATGAGAGTTTCCTGGAGGAGGGGTGTATGTATGCATGTAGTGAAGCAGGGACTTCGGGGGAATGTCTTGGAGCCATCTGGGGACCATTTTGAATGCTTTTTGGGGCTCTGTTGAGGGCCCTGGAGGGCCTCATCGACTGGAAGAAGAGGGTCCCGGAAAAGGGGTCCCCCCTCGAAGGCCGAAGACTGGTCTCTTGGGGCCATCTTGGGGGGCTAGTTGTGGCGCTCTTGGGCACGCTTGGGGCCGTCCAGGGGGGCCCTCTCGGACATCTCTTGGGGCTATCTTGGGCCATCTTGGGGCCACCTTGAGGCTTCAGAGGCCCATCGGAAGCGAACCGGCGAGAAAACCACACAGCATTTCATGATTTTTGGAACTGGTTTTCAGCATTTTGGCTTCTTTGGAGGGTCCTTGGGGGGTTCCGGGTTCAGGAGGATCTGGAGCCGTCTTGTGGCCGTTTTGGGGCTTCTGGGGCCCCAATCGGAAGCGAAAAGGCGAGACGATAAAACACAGTGACCGACCTTAGGTTTTTGTAGGATTTTAGCATCTCGGGGGCCATCTTGGGAAACTCCACGGTCACCAGTAGCCGTCTTTTGGTTGGTTGGTTTCGTGGTTTCTTGGAGGCAAGGTCGAAGTCATCTTGAGCCATCTTAGGCTATCTTGAGCTGTCTTGGAAGCCATCTCAGATTGACTGAAGCCCTCTTGGAACCATCCTAGGGCACTTTCGACGCCCTAACGCCTCGAAGGGGGCATGGGCGAGGGGCGACCCACCCCCCCGCCAGGCATTAACGTTTCGAGCTTTTCCCAGCCTCCCGTCCCACGACGCGGAGCGACACTCCTGTCAGTCTGCGGCGAATGGCGTGTCGCAGGGGCCGCCGCAGCGACACGCTGAGCAAAAAGTTCCACTGTCAGTCTGCAGCGACTAGCGTGTCGCAGGGGCCGCCGCAGCGACACGCTGAGCAACAAGTTTCCCACGACGGCGGCGGGGCGAGACGCGCGCAGGCTCTGAGCGCACGAGGGGTAGGGAGCCCCGGGGGAAAGCGAGCCAGCGCGAGCGGCGTGCGCTCCGAAGGAGCCCGCGGCGGACACTGGCGCTTCTCGGGCAGTGCCAAAGGGGGGGTTCAGCACCAGGGGGGGGGTCACCAGTTCCTCCTGGACACTGAAGCCCCAGGGCCGAGCAGGGTTTTTGACATGGGGGGGTCGTCCTGGAAGGCTCGGGAGTGTTCTTGGGGGCCCACCTCCTCAGGGAGTCGGCGTTGCCTCGAGGAGGTGGCGATCCCCCCAGTGGTGACCCCGCTCGGCACTGCCCCAGCCTCTGGGGAGGCAGCGGCGTGCATGGCAACCACACGCAGCTGCCGGTAGGGCGACGCGCCAGAGCGGGGTCGACCGCGCGGGCATGGGCGCACAGGGCTGCCCGCGCGAGGTCTCGTGCGCGAGGGGGCGCCCCTCTCGGCACGCGCTCGCGGCCCGCGTGGGCCACCGCGTCGGGTTGCCGTGCCGTCGTGCGGGAGGCCCGCAAGGGCAGGTTCGCGCCGTGTCGACGCGGCAGCGATCCTGTCGCTGGCGTTCCTGGTGGAACGCCGCCAGCGGCCCAGAATCGGCCAGTGTGGAACGATCCGGCGATCGAAAAGCCTCCGATCGTTCGGGGTTCAACGATCCACGCGGTGTCAGAAGCCCAACGCTGGGGTCGTCACGTCACGAACCTGTGGTATTTGTTATGGTCGCCGCAGTAGGCATAGACGCATCGACTGCAGGGGGAGGGGAGGGGTGGCGGAGAGTGACACGTGGACGTCCGACGGCGTGTACCCCGGGTCCACCTTTGATGCCCCCGGAGGCCGAATTCTGAATGAAAAGACCGATCCGCCGGCTGTCTGGGCATTTGGGGCAGGGCAGGGTCGGGGGGCGTCGTTCCAAGAAGGGCGCCCGCCTTTCCTCGGAGGTGTGGAGGGCACGGTTTTGTGACGGCCGCCGCCTGCCGAGAGCCCCCCCCCGCGCCTTCCGCTCGCCGCCTCCAGGTGCGGGGCACATGGGCTCCCATGCCTCCAAGGCTGAAGCTCCGACCTCCGCCCACTGCTTTGCTGCTGCTGTTGTCGCTGCTGAGCCTGGAGTGCCAGACAGGTGCAGCCAGGAGCTCCTGGCTTAGCGTGTGGCGCCCCCACTTCTGGCCCATCGCGCCGCGGCGCCACACGCTAACCGTGTCACGGTCCTCGACCGTGAACTCCCGAAGCTTTCGAAGCTTCCCGTCCCGCGATGCGGAGCGACACGCTATCCCCCCGCAAGGCGTAGCAGGTCGCCGGGGCCGCCTCCGCGACACGCTAAGCAAGAGTTCCTGACCATCTCATTGTTGGACATCCTGACGGCGCCCTGGCGCTCCCGCCTCGGCGCTGGCTGCATTTCCTGGGAGAGCGGGGCTCTCACGCTCGAGCGTTCCGGGCTGCGCTGGGACCAGTCCACCAACAACAGCAGCAGTCGGTTGAAGCCTGCTTCCTCTGCGTTGCTCGCGTGCTGTTCAAGATTTCAGAGTGACGGAGCCGAACGGTCACTCATTGTCCCAGGTTGCGTGCGTTGCGTCGTCGTCGTCGTCGTCGTCGTCGTCGTCGTCGTCGTCGTCGTCGTCGTCGTCGTCGTCGTCGTCGTCGTCGTCCCCCCCCCCCCCCCGCGTCACGCGACCCACCCACGACTCACCCGCGACCCACCCTGCAACTCACCCTGCAGCCCACCCGCCCGCCCGCCCCCTCGCCCTTATCCGCAATTGCGGGGTGCTACGCGTGTCCCGTCATGAGGAACCTGCTGCTGGGGCCCTCGGTGGAGCTCCCTATGTGGTCGCGAGGCGTGTGAGGGATGTGCCGACATCGGTGGAGCGGCGGCATGTGCTCCCCCCCTCGCCTCCTTTGGGCCTTCGGCGGAGCTCCCTATGCGGCCACGAAGCGTGTGAGGGGTGTGCCGGATGGGAGGAGGGTAGAGGCAGAGGCACGGCTGGGAGGAGGGAGGAGGGAGACGCGAGGAGGCGCTGCGGATTCAAGATGAGGATCCAACTCAACACAGGATGGTTGGGAATGAAGGAAGACCAAAATACGTAGTACCCCGCAGTCGTGGATAAGAGTGAGGTGGCGGCGGGGACGTCGGCAGTCTGCGGTGCTCTGAAGAAGCCAGTCGCAGGCGCTTAATTTTTACAAATTATACAACGAGCCCGTGGAAGGCGCCGATTTGTTGTTGAAGCAATGTGGGTGGTTCGCGGGGTGGGTCGCGGGTGGGTCGCGGCTGGGCCGCGGGTGGGTCGCGGATGGGTCGCGGGCCGAGTCGCGGGTGGGTCGCGGGTGGGTCGCGGGTGGGTCGCGGGTTGGTCGCGGGTGGGTCGCAGGCGGGTCGCGGGGTGGGTCGTGGGTGGATCGCGGGTGCGTCGCGCGGTGGGTCGCGGGTGGGTCGCGTGCGGGTCGCAGGCGAGTCGCGGGGTGCGCCTCGGGTGGGTCCCGGGCCGGGTCGCGGGGGGGACGACGCCAAACACCAACAACAAACAAACAAACAAACAAACAAACAAACAAACAAACAAACAAACAAACAAACAAACAAACAAACAAACAAACAAACAAACAAACACAGTGAGTGACAGTTCGGCCCCGTCACGCTGATAGTTATGTGAACAAATGCCCCCCCAGCCCTCGCCTCGATGCCCGTCCTCTTCGTCTTCGATCCTGCCCCCTTTGGGAGTCTACCTTCTCTGCCTGTCACGTGTAGCTGGCGCGGCCCCTCCTGGCGAAGGACCCAACCATGCGCAGTTGCGAGCACGATGCCCGTCCTCTTCGTCTTCGATCCTGCCCCCTTTGGGAGTCTACCTTCTCTGCCTGTCACGTGTAGCTGGCGCGGCCCCTCCTGGCGAAGGACCCAACCATGCGCAGTTGCGAGCACCGCGTTGTGTGTACACTTTTCGGTGGAGCTTCCCACGGGGCCACGAACCGTGTGAGGGGTGTGCAGACATGGGGCGGCGGTGCCATGCGGGCCCTCCCACTGGGGCCTTCGGTGGAGCTTCCTCTGGGGCCTGGACGCGCGCGCTCTCGGGCTCGCCCCCGGCCAGGGATGTGACTCGGCCTGCGTCATCGGGACCGTCGTCAAGTCCAAGATCGCGCCTCCCGCGCGGCTCGGGCCCCCCTTGCCCGCCCTCCGACAAGCGGGTGCTCACGAGGGGCCCCCCCGGCTCCGGCCCCGCTGGCTCATCGACGACGTCTTTGTGCGTCGGTGCCATCAGATCGCGCCCCCCCGACCTCGACGTCGTGCTGAAGAAACCGCGCGGCGCCCGCGGGGCGGTGGGCCTCCTCGCCGAGCCGTGCTCGCGTTGCGTCAACCGCGCGCTCGCCGCCACCCCCGTCTGCAGGTGGCTCGACCGGTACCTTGCCCGCGCGGCCGACCCGTCCGATTGCGGCGACATCTTCGAGTCGCTGCTCTGCTTCGTCGCAGGAGACCACGTTCAGGCACGCGCCTGGCGCAAGTCCCTCGGCCACCTTAGTGGCTGGACCGACGAGGGCGCCATCGACGGGTGCGCGGCCCTCGAAGTGGGTTGCCGCGCCTGCAAGTGCATTGCCTACCAGGCCCCGGCGTTCTCGTCCCCTGACTCCTTCCAGGTGCAGGCCCCCAATGTCGGCTGCCGGCTGCCGGCCAGGAGCGCATCCGCGGCCTTGCGCGCCACCTCGGCGAGCTCCAAGCGCTCGAGTGCGCAGTCCCGGCCGTCGGCATCCGCGACCCCGCCGAGGGATGCGACCCATGCGCGTGCCTCGTGGACATGGGGTGCTCCCGGGCCGCCGCAGCTGCAGCTGATGATCCCCGTGCCCAGCCCTGGATGTTCTCCGATCGCTCCGGCGTCCCCCGTTCGACTCTCCCTCCGCGAGGGCCGAGCGACGGGCTCTCTTGAGGCCGCCCTGCGTCGCCGACGACCGCTCCGATCTGGACAGGCCCACCTTCCAGGTGTGACGAGTGGCGCTCCTGCCGCGGCCCAGTGGGCGACAGGGGTCACCTGTCCTGTGCACGCAGGCGCTGTGGTGTACACTGGCGCTGCGGTGCACGCGGGTGTTGTGCTGTAGACAGGCTCTGTGGTGTGCATGGGCGCTGCGGTGCACGCAAGCAATGTGGTGTACACAGGCGCTGTGTTGCACATGGTTGCTGCGGTGTTACACATTCGCTGTGGTGTACACCGGCGCTGTGGTGCACGCAAGCACTGTGTGTACACAGGCGCTGCGTCGCACACGGCTGTTGCGGTGTACGCAGGCGCTGTTGTGTACACGCGCGCTGTGGTGCACAGGAGCATTGTGGTGTGCGCAGGCGCTGTGGGGCAGGTCGACACCTACATGCTGCTCGCGTCGTCGTCGTCGTCGTCGTCGTCGTCGTCGTCGTCGTCGTCGTCGTCGTCGCTCGTCGCTCATTGTCGTCGTGCGCGCGGGAGCGGCTGTGGTGCCGGAGCCACACGGCGGGGGGGGGGGGCGTTACATTATACCCCCCCGCACCCCCCCTATAATGCCCACTATCGCCGAAAATTATAGACACGCGCTCCTACGGCGCCGGTGGCGCCCCCACGGGCAGCATCCTGAGCCCAGAGTGGTTTCCCGACCCCCACTACAACGAGATCCTCTACTGGACCAAGCAGATCGCCCACCACTGACCCAGCTTCGCGCGAGGGCGCGTCGGGGCGCTCGCTTGGGGCTTCTTCGTGCCAGCAGTGGGTCGGCGACGCTGCCGCCGACCCACTGCTGGCACGGGGCATTTGGGACGCGGGCCGACGCGCCGTGGTGGGGAGAGTGGGCGCCCGCAAAGATGCTCCTGACGTTACGATCGTCAGCAGCACCAAAGAGGGACACAACCAGCGCTCCCTGGCAAGGCTTTGGTGCCGCGGCGACAGGGCATTGCACCCGTAGGGGGAGCCCCGCGCTGACTGGCAGCTGGTCGGGGGGGGCGGCGGCGGCGGATGCCTGGGAGCCGCAGCCTTCGCCTCGAAGGGGCCGCGACCGCCTGCAAGGACGGCGGGGCCCCCAGGAGGGCCAGGCGGCCCGGGGGCGTCCAGAGCGGCAACGACGCGGCAGCCGGATGCCAAGGATGCTTTCCTGATCAGCTCAGCGACAGCAGGCATGCTTGTGTCCAGCAGCGCGGATGGCCCCGTCGTCAGAGCCCTGGAGGAAGGCGCGGGTTATCTGGATGGGGACCAACCTGATGTCGCTGCCGAGGGTGTGGCCTGCGGCTTCAAGACAAGCGTTCCGATTCTCCCTGAAGGTCAAGTCGGTCGGGGCCGGTGGCCCGGATGGGGCGCCGCCCCGTCCTCTGGCGACGCCTGGGTCGCCGCTGGCGTTGGGTCGGGGTAGGGTGCTTCTGCGGCCCGCGTAGAGCCGTCCGTCCTCCGCTGGTGCAACGACTGTGCCCCGCGTTTGCCGCCGATCCCTGGGCCGCGGGGCCCGCGGCGCGTCGCGCCTCCTCCACGCCGGCCCCCGCCCGTCGGCCCCCCCCCCTGGCGCTAGCTCCCGTCGCCCCACCCGCAGTGGACGCCGTCCTGCAGACCCCTGTGGACCCGCTGCCTGGGGCGAGTGATGCAAGTTTCATCGCTTCGACTCTAGCCCCACTGCACGCTCCCAGCGCCTCCAAGGCATTCCTCGACTAGCGCCCCTCGCGCGACATCGACGTGAACGCCTTGCCCTGCGGATCGTCCTTGACGCAGCACGGGATGAAGCGCATGTCTACGCCCCAATGCCCGACAGTTGTGGTCCCTCCCGTCGGAGGCTCGACTCTCACCAGCCCCCTGGCTGGACATCGGGGGGCTAGGCCAGCGACTGAGGGTGTGCCTTGTTTTTGCTCCATGACCCTGCTGCCTCGAGCGCGGATCCGCCTGTTCCTGGCGCGGGGCCCCGAGCCCACGATCCCATCTTTGCCCTGCTTCCGCTCGCTGGCTTCCCCCGTTGGTTGTGGCGCCTCGCCTCGGGCTCTCCGCGTGCCCCTCGGCGTTGGCCCTTCGACGCCTCAATGTTTCGGGGGTTCCGCACAGCGCCTCGCCTCTCTGTTGCCTCGCGCGTCGATCTGCCCGCTTTTGGCGCGCGGCGTCGCTCTGCGGCGTCCTCTTGGGCTGCTGCCCGCCCCCCTTTACGCGCCCACCCGGCCTGCCGCCTCGCCCCACACGGCCTCGCCCTTAATCAGCGCTAATGCGCAGCTCGCCTCGCCCGTCCAGGCCTTGCTACGCGGCCAGGCTCTGCCGCGGTTTCGCTGGCGCGGCCCTCGACGCTCCGCCTGGAGCCCTCGTTGGCGCTGGCCGCCCTTCTTTTGGCTCGCCGCTGCGAGCGTGCACCCGCACGCTCCTTGCGCGGGGCGGCGAGCCCGCCTGACGGCTCCATTCACCAGTCGCCCCTGCCTGTATCGCAGCGCCTCGCTCGCGGTCCCGTGGCTCCCCTTTCCTGGGTCTCCCCTCGCATCTTCTCCGCTGCCTCATGCGTGGATCTGCCCGCTTCTGGCGTGCGGTGCCGTTCCGCGGCGGCCCCCTGGCTTCTGCCCGCCCACTCTGCGCCTTCCACCTCGCCCCAGCTGGCCTCGGCCCGCAGCGCTAATTCGCTCTCGGTCTGCCCGCTCGGTCTTGCCGTGTGGCATGGGCCTGTCGTCGCCACTCTGACGCGGTCTCTATGCGATCCGCCTGGCGCTCCCCGGCGTCGTTCCCGTGTCGCCCGCGCGGCCCGCCGCCCCTCGGGCGGTGCCGCGCCCCTCCCGGCCCCTCGGCCCTTCTGGGTGCCTGCCGCCTGGCCGCCGCTCCCGCTCTGCCGATGGGGCCTCGTCCCTTTGGGCCTCCCCCCGCTTCGCCTCGCTCCGCCCGCCCCTTCCCGGCCTGCTGGGCTCTCCTGGCCGTGGGTTTTCCAGCTCCCGCCGCCCGCCTCGGGCTCTCTGCCGAGGCCCCGCCCGCCCGCCTTGGGCGTGGCCCGCCGCGCCTGCGCGCGCCGCCCCTTGACTCCAGCCTCCTTGGTGTGGCGTCGCCCTGCTGCTGCTCTGCCCCCCCGCCTCCGCTGCCTGCCCCCGCCCCGGTCCGGCGCCCCGCTCTGGCGCCCCGCTTTGCGGCCGCTGCTTCCCCGCTGCCCCCCCGCCGCTCGCGTGCCCCCGCTTTTGCCCGGTGCCCCGGCACCCCGGCGCCGCCCCAGGCCGGTGCCCCGTGAGGGGCTGGCCGTCTCGTTTGTTTTTTGTTGTTGTTATTGTTTGTTTTTAGTTTTTCTTTGGTTGTTGAACATTATTTCTTCTTAAGAATAATTATTGTTGGGACCCCTGGTGCGCGACCCCCCTCCAAAACCTAGGCCGCAGCTACATTTTCATCATTTTTTAGCGAAAGCTTCAGAAAAGTGAATTATTACCGGATCCGGTTGTTTTGTTGTAATCCGTTTTCCCTTGCAAAAAACACTATAAAATGACATTTCTTGTTCTAATATAATCAAATTTCAAGAATCCCTTGCAAAAAATAAGGTAAAGTGGACATTCGCGCGCGCAAGACGAAATCCTTCCAAAAGCTTAGTGTTCGGAGCGATTTTAACATAAAAACATCAAAAAACCAATGGTTTTTCAACAAAAAAATGTCAAAATCTCATCCCGCGCGCTCTTGCGGATTCGTAGGAAAACCAACACTTTTTAAACATTTCTGTCAAACGGGCTTTTGCGAGCAACTTTTTCGAACTTCTGCGACAACGGTTGCGCACCTGCCAGGGCCATCATCCCTGTCAAATAATATCATGCGGGACACATTCGTTTTTTCTTCGCGCGCGCACGCCGAAATCTACAAAAACCATTGGGTTTTTAAGAATGTTAGCACCGCGCATCATAAAATCACACGAATCGCACCGTAGCTCTCCTCTGGCTCTCTGTCTTGCTCTCTCTCTCTCTCTCTCTCTGTCTCTCTGTCTTGCTCTCTCTCTCTCTCTGTCTTGCTCTCATATCATGCGCAACAAATGCACGATGCGGGGCACATGCGGGGCCCAAACAAGTGATTAACCTCTGCGGGTGTGTACTCCACGCCAGTGTAGTATCCACGATCGTCCGCGCGCCACGAAGTGAAGTGTCCTGACGTCATAGGGCGGGAAGCTGGGTGTGGGTGGTTCCCGAGAGTCGTGTGGATGTTTGGTAGAGCTTGCATTGCCCCCCCACGAAGTGGGGGTATTGGCTGGCGTCGCATGAAAACCCTGGCACTGGGGAGAACACTGAGCGTTCGGGTAAAATGATTGTTGTTGTTGTTGTGTTGTTGTTGTTGTTGCTGTTGTTGTTGTTGTTGCTGTTGTTGTTGTTGTTGTTGTTGTTGTTGTTGTTGTTGTTGTTGTTGTTTGTTGTTTGTTGTGTTTGTTGTTGTTGTTGTTGTTGTTGTTGTTGTTGTTGTTGTTGTTGTTGTTGTTGTTGTTGTTGTTGTTGTTGTTGTTGTTGTTGTTGTTGTGTGGGCGTGCGTGTGTGTGTGCGCGTGTGTGTTTTGTTGTTGTTACTGCTGTTTTTTGCTGTTTTTGTTGTTGCTGCTGTTGTTGCTGCTGTTGCTGCTGCTATCGTTGCTGTTGTTGCTGTTGTTGCTGTTGCTGTTGTTGCTGTTGTTTTCTGTTTTATTTAATTGCTTCGCTCATTCCGCCGGCCCATATTGTCGCACCGTTGTGGGCTAGCCGAGTTTTGGGGCCTCTTGGGGGCCGTTTTGGGGCCTCTTGGGGCCTCTTTTGGGCCTCTTGGGCGCCTCTTGGGGCGTCTTGGGGGCCTCTTGGGGGCCTCTTGGGGCCTTTTTGGGGCCTCCTGGGCGCCTTCTGGGGCGGAGGGCTCGATTTTTCAGTTCTCGGTTCCCCTCTTGAGCCCCTCTTGGGCCCGTCTTGGGGCCTCTTGGTCCGTCTTGGGCGGCACTTGGGCCGTCTTGGGGGCCCTCCTGGGCCGTTCCGGGGCCGTCTTGGGAGCCTCGTGGGCCGTCTTGGAGCGGTCTTGGGGGCCTCTTGGGCCGTCTTGGAGCGTCCGGAAGCCGAAAAAGCCAGAACGCAAAAAACATAGAAAAACAATGAAAATCAACGATTTTGGCCTCTTGGGGCCCTCTTCGGAGGCCTCTTGGAAGGCCCTTGGGGCGTCTTGGAGGCCTCTTGGGCTGTCTTGGGGCCCTGTTGGGCGTCTTCGGGCGATCTTTGGCCGTCTCGGGGCCCTCTTGGACCGTCTTGGAGGCTTCTTGGGGACTTCTTGGCCCGTCCTGAGGGCCCTATAACAGGCTCCGGCATCTCTGGCCGACCTTGCCGGGACCTTGCCGGGACCTTGCCGGGGTACTTTTCGTCCGGGGACCCCCAGGGGCCGCCCCGCGCGCGCGAACTAGAAATACTGTTAACCAGGTACCGGAGATCTTAGCACGCCCTGGCCCGTTGGGCCGGCGAATTAAAAATCATCCGGCTACTGCTCGTTCGGCCGCCGGCCCGCGCCCAACGGCGTGACGAATCGCCCACCCGCAACGTTTGAACATTGTATGTGTGTGTGTGTGTGTATGTGTGTGCGTTGCTCTTCCACTCTCTCAGTGTAGCCTTTTTGAAAGGACTTCGTCAATTCTTCTTCTGTTCGGACGCTTGGGATTCTCTGTGTAATCTCAAGCGGTCTCGGCATACGGGTGGTGGCTTCTAACTAGGCGTCTGCCTTCGTTCTCGACCTTCTGACGGCGGGCGTTTTCCAAGCGGGCCCCGCCAAGAAGGGAAGGGCTGGGCAGGGTAAGGCGGGCGAGGATGGACAGGCACGTGGGGGAAGGGGGGCAGGTCCTGCAGGGGGCGTGTAGTGGCGGGGGACGTGGACACTGATAGATCACCCTCAGAGTTTTAGACTCCGGGGGTGCCTTTGCCGAATACGGCGCCGTGTGCGCTGACGGCCTAAGCGGCGGCAGGCTGGGTGCCACCGCAAAAGATCTGCACGGGGGGACGCGTCGCTGTAGGCGGTGCGGGCACGTCGTCGTCGCCGTCGTCCTCTTGCTGATGCTGCTGCTGCTCCTGCTTCTTCTCAGCCTCCTCTTCCTCCTTCCTCCTCCTCCTCTCTCCTCTCCTCTCCTCCTCCTCGTCCTCCTCCTCCTCCTCCTCCTTCTCCTTTGATTTTTCGTCATGGTCGAAGGGCCCCCCTCCCGAGTGGATATACGTTGGGCAGATTCGCCGTGGTCTGCCACCACCGCCTTCTCGTCGTCGTCCTCCTCGTCGCC
>CAUYUJ010017315.1:72500-85331 GCA_963575745.1 Prorocentrum cordatum
ATGTGGCCGAGCTCTGCTCTTCCGTGCTCACTTTCGAAACATGCCCCTCCGAACCTGTCGGCCCCTCCTTTTGGCCTGCATGTTGTCCTGGCCTCTTCCCGGATGCCCAGGATGGCAAAACACCGGGCGTCTCGCTGTTCTCGAGCCGCTAGAGCCGCTAGAGGGTCTCCCAGACTTCCAGAGGTTTATGGAGACCCGAACCGACGTCATGTTTTCTTCATAACGTCGACACTCAGAGGTCTCGACTCTGTCCCTGAACCAGTTTTTCATCCTGAGTAGTTTTTGACGGTCCCAGGACCGGGTGAGGGCTCATCAGAGGCCGAAAACTGGCGAAAAACTTTCCGTCGTGATTTTCACACGACGCGAGCATGTCTGGGTTTGGAGATTTGCGGAGACCCGAAAAATGCCGAAGACGTTGAACATTTTAAACCTAGATCGCAGAACACCCTCCTCCTACGTTCCCGTCTGACGCGCAAACAGGCAGTTCGACACCGCCGCGAAGGCCTCCACCATCAGGGGCCTGATGCGCGCGGGGGTTCTGTTCTCGGCGACCACGCTGGTGCTGTACAACCCAGTCTTCGACGAGTCGGGCCTCGCCCTGCACCTCTCCAGTTGTTGTTTCCCGCTTTCGCTCACCTCGCTCCCCGGACTCCTCCTCCTCCCGAGTAAATTGCAATGGGAGTTTGTTCTTACGTTTTCGGCTCCCGTGGCCACGGCAGAGCCCCAGTGCCTTCGAAGAACGACTCGGGACGAAAACCAAGTCCCGGGGACGGGGTCGAGACCTCCTGGGGTCGGGGGCCTAGGGTCCGTGCGTTTCGCTCTCCCTCCAAAGGCACCCTGCGGTCCGAAAACACGCAGAGATGCCAGGTCGTTCAAATAACGATCCTGAAGGTCCGTGCCCCAGGACGATCAAAAATGAGCCAGGACGACGAGGCAGTCCCGCGGAGGGGGTCGAGGGGTCGGGGGACCCCAAGTTGGAAAGATCGAAGCATCGGACCGGGGGGGGTGCCAAATGAGCGACGCAGAAAACGAGGTCGTCTTCACCGACGCTGGCGCGTAAGCTCCCCGCGTACGGTCGCGCGTGGGCGCCTTCGTTTCCAACGTAGCGTGCCACGGTGGCGGCCCGCGCAAGCCACCGCGTAAGGTCGCTATGTCATCTCGCGTAAGACCCCTTTCATTTCGTCGCTCAAATGGCCCAAGGTTCCCTTAGCTTTTTCTGGGGCGAGGCAACAAGGACGTACATGAGTTCACACGGGTTTCGAAAGATCGGGTAGCGCGAGCGTTCGTAAAATGAGGGCTGCCCCACGAACTGGGGAGCATACTCCTGTATGTACGTGGCTGGGCGCCTACGTCTTTTTTGGGCTCCCTACCTTTGGAGCCCCTGGGGCCCTCTGGAGGCCGCTGGGGCTCCCCGGAAATCCTGGGGACACCTTCGCATCCAGTTCATGTGTTTTGGTTAGGTTACTTTCTGGTTCCCAGAAGTCCCAGCCCTCTCGCCAGTGCTTTTTTCTTGTATCCCGAGCCATTTTTTGACGGATCCAGGGCCTGGCCAGGGCCACCCAGATTCCGACTACGGCGACATACCTCCGCATTTGTTTTTTGCAGTGTGCTGGAGGTCTGGGTTGGGCCCAGGACACTCTTGGCAGCACCTGAAATGGGTGGCCATGGACCACTCGCTCTCCCTCCGAAGCCGTGTCTGGGTGTGCCCCGTCCCCATGGGTTTGTTCCCATTGACAAAACGCCATGCTGTCCCAGCCCGACAGAGGTTTCGTCGCGTGCGGGGCTGCCCTCTGGTTAAGGTAGGCGCGCGTCCCACAGGCACGGTTTTGGCCGCTCCTGGGCGCTTGCAGGCAGCGCTTGCACATGGTGCGCGATCAGGTGCACCGTGCGCGCGCGCGGTGCCCTCCCCGGCGTCCGTGGTGAGGCCCCCTCGTGAAGCTCAGCAACGTCGTCGTGTACATTGTCCTGAGACGCCCGGCTCCCGCCCTTGCGGCCGCCGTGCCCCCCGCGCCCGTGAGGCTATTGCTCGGGAGCTTGGGCGTGGGCGAGGGCGTGGGCGTGAGCGTGGGCGTGGGTGTGAGCGTGGGTGTGGGTGTGGACGTTGGCGTGTGCGTGGGCGTGGGCGTGGGCTTGGGCTTCGGCGTGGGTGTGGGTGGAACGGGCACGGTCGAACGCATCCGTTCAGAGGCTCGATCGTCCTGAGATTGGCGCCCCACTCGAGCTATACGCGAAGCGATCGCTCTTTTCTTTTGTTTTATGCCCCTGGGGGTCGGCCCGAAGCAACGGGGAGGACGGCGGCCCCCTGGACGGAGGACAAGAGCCTGGTGGGGGCGTGCCGACGGAGGAGCGCGCTCGAGGGCACAGGCACGACGGCCATGGCCGAGAACTTTCGCGGGATCTTCCCGACGCCGATCTCGGTCATGGTCCATGCTGGCTATGGCCTTGGCCAGAAATTGTCGCGGGATCGCCCCGACGCCGATCTCGGTCATGACCCATGCCAGCGATGGCCATGGCCAAGAACTGTCGCGGGATCTTCCCGACGCCGATCTCGGTCATGGTCCATGCGGGTCCTCGCCGACTCGTGAGGGTGGCCCTCGAACGAGTGAGGACCAATGTGGGCGATTGCCAAGATTGGCACCGACGTTTCCGCGTTCAGTCTTGGCCATGGTCATCGTTTTCTTTTATATCGTTGATGCCACGGGAGTCTCTGAGCGAAACTGCCCAGTCAAGGCGCTCCGCTCCTCTGAAAAACCCTTGCAGCACCTGAGGGGAAGGTGGTCGATCGGTGCGGCCCGGTAGATGCAGAGGCCATGGGACTGCGAGTATTCGCGACTGACAATCGGGGAGCAATGTTTGGATAGGGGGTTCATTCTTGGTAGCTTTCGGAGGCTCCTGGGTTCTCTTTTGAGACTGCTGGGACTTTCAGGAGGTTCGAGCCTTTCACAGGTAAATCGCTGTAATTCGAACCTTTCTCCTTCCCATCGATTTGTTGCGCTTTGATCGATGATTATACGCGTAGGCTCTCGCTGATGACGACGACGAGGAAGTGCGGGGGGCTGTAGAAAACCAGTGAGGCTACAGTCCCCAGATCGTCAAGGGCCAATGCTCGCTTGCGCTTCGAAGGCGAGGACAGGTTGGAGGAGTATCAGGAGAGAAACCGTCAATTCAAATTTCTTCGTCGCGAATTGGCTGTCTCCCTCTTGACTTCAACAGGCCAGAAGGCTTGGAATCAATCGATCTTTGCAGTAGACACAGAGCGTTGCTATAATTATTTACGACGCCACCATGGTACCATGTGCAGGTTTGATTCCTAGACGAAATGTTCATCGCAGGCGTCCAAGGCATACTAGGGCGCAAATGGTGTCCTAGTCATGCTGGGCGCAGTGGACGGACTACGGTCGCTTCGCGAACGTAAGATGTACAAGACACCTGGGATGCGGAGGGCGCGCGCTCTACACACCGCACATTGCGGAATTGCTAGGAATACAACGTAGAGAGGTTGTGCCAAATAGTCGCTGGCCAATTTTGCTGCCTTTGCGTGTGTGCAGCCGTAAGCCGTCGCGCTCCCGTTCGAGCTTTAGGCTCCGCGAATTGGTCCGAGTCTCAGGCCTCGACCCGAGCATGACCTCCGCGCATCGGGGAAACAGTGCGCCGCCGTCCGCGTCGTGCTCAGCTCTCCCATCACACCACACAGCGTACGCTCTTGGGCACAGTGAGTGAGCCAGGCTAGCCAAGCGCATGGAGCGTCCCCGGAGGCGGTGGACATCGCAAGTACGTCAGGTGCAACGTTCGGCGGCGCGCCCCGGGCGGAAGTGCGATGGGGCGGGCCTTCTCCGAAGGCTCGGCAGCCTTCCAGCCTTCGGAGAAGCTTTCGAAGCTTTCCCTGAAGACGCAGAAAACTCCTCCGAAGACCAGGGGGCTCCTGAGAAGCCCCGCCGCCTTCTGAGAAGGCCTTCTCCTTCCGCCGACGCGTGCTCCATGAGGAGATGGGAGGCCTCGGGCGGGTGGTAATGGGGGGTGACAGGGGGGGGGTGAAGAAAAGGGCTGTTTCTTCACCCCCCATTCGAGCAACTCAAAAAAATGGGGTCGTCTGCGCCGACATCGGCGCGCAAGCTGCCCGCGTGAGGTCGCGCGTGAGCGCCCTCCCTTCCAGTGTGGCGCGCTGCGCCGGCGGCCCGCGTAAGCCGCCGCGTGAGGTCGCGAAGTCATCTCGCGTAAGACCCGTTTCCTTTCGTCGCTCACCTGGGAAAGTGGTCGAGAGGTCCAGGACCAGTGTTTCAAACACGCCCAAGGAGGACGAAGGCATCTGAGCACAAAAAAAGGGGTCGTCTGTGCCGACATTGGCGCGTAAGCTGTCCGCGTAAGGTCGCGCGTAAGCGCCGTCGTCTCCAATGCAGCGTGCCGCGCTGGCGGTCCGTATAAGCCGCGGCGTAAGCCCGCTACGTCATCTCGCGTAGGACCCGTTTGTTTTCGCCGCTCACCTGGAAAAGTGGCCTTCGAATGAGTATGGCATCAGGGCGCATAAAGTACAGCGTGCAACATGCCAGGATCTGCTGAAGTGCGGACTGCCACACCATTCTGCCGACTGCCGTGGTCGATCGCGGCAGTTTTCTCGGTCGGGACGCCGCTTGGCATTGCGTCCGCGTCAGCAGTGCTGCCCAGAGGGAGGGTGCCCATGCCCCTCCCGTTGCCGCCCGCCTGAAGGCCCTGGAAGCCTCCCAGGGCCCCTCTGGAGATCCTTGCGCGGAGGCTCCCGGAGGCCCTCGCGGCGAGGAGGCCCTCGGCGGCCTCCGAGGAGGCCCCTCTTGGAGGCATCGGGCCGATCACGCCCAGGCGCCGCGCGCCGGCGGGCCCCTCTGCGGAGGCCGCGGGGCCTCGTGCAGGCTCGGCAGGCGCCCGGAGGATGCCCAGGGGCCCCATGAGGCCTGCGGGGAGTCGGGAGCGAGGATCGAAGACGAACAAACGCCATAAGCATACACTTTCGGCGCTCCGCGCCCAGCGCAGGTCCAGAGATTACGCGCAAGGCAAAACAAACACGCAAGGCAAACAACAAAAACACCACAGGCAAAACACATCGTTTTTGCCTGTGGAGCGTCGCCGACGCGGAGGGGAGCAGGGGAGCAGGGGAGCACCTCCCCGCCTCGCGCGCGCTCCCCGGCAGGGTCCGAGGGCCCGACGCGCAAGGCAAAAAAAAGGCGCCACAGGCAAAAAAACAGGTCACGATTCCTTCTTTGGGCCCCAGGAGCGCCACAGGCAAAAACCCAGGTCACGATTCCTTCTTTGGGCCCCAGGAGCGCCACCGACGCGGAGGGGAGCAGGGGAGCAGGGGAGCACCTCCCCGCCTCGCGCGCGCAGTCCGGCAGGGTCCGGGGGCCCGGCGCGCAAGGCAAAAAAAAAACGCCACAGGCAAAAAAACAGGTCACGATTCCTTCTTTGGGCCCCAGGAGCGCCACAGGCGAAAACCCAGGTCACGATTCCTCCTTTGGGCCCCAGGAGCGCCACCGACGCGGAGGGGAGCAGGGGAGCAGGGGAGCACCCCCCTGCTCCGCGCGCGCTTTCCGGGCTGAGGAGGAGGAGGAGGAGGAGGAGGAGGAGGAGGAGGAGGAGGAGGAGGAGGAGGAGGAGGAGGAGGAGGAGAAGGAGGAAGAGGAGGAGGAGGCTGAGAAGGAGGAGGAGGGTGAGGGTGAGGGCCACCGAGAGCGCGTCCGATCCGAACACGCCTCAGGAACAGATGGGACCCTGAGGGCCGCAACGCGGCGGAAATATTATGAACTGAGAGGGCAGGCGGGGGCCAGGGAAAACCGACGCCACAAAACCGCTCCCAGGAGGGCGAGACGTTACGTCTGCGCCTTGCCCTCGGGGCGCTTGGAGCGCCCTGGTCGGCCGTGGAAGATCCTGTCGATCAACCCCAGCTGATTAGCCCTCGTGCTCGGATTCTCTGAGAGCCCAGCACAGGGACGACGGAGCTTCCGAACGCTCCGTGACGTCTCGAGGGTCGTCGTGCCCGCACACCTGCGGCAGCAGTAGACTGAATTCACACAAAAAACGTCATGGCCCAATGCCGCAAATTCGGCAATGAACTCATCCGACCCCGAACTGTTTAAAACCCCGCCGACGGCAGGCTCCTGGGGCGGGTCCGTGGGCCCAGGGAGGGGACCCTCCGAGGCCCCTGAAGGCCCTTCCCCAAGAAACTCCGCGACAATCACCTGCGACGGGGCGACGCGGGGGTCCGACACTTTGACCCAGACCTCCACCGAATTCTTAAACCATTCCGCACAGGCTACCCTCTGGAGGCTAGAGGGCTCACATCTCCTTCCCGACCCCGTCCGAAGCCACGCTAGGGTCGAGTCCGATCGAGCCGATCTCCCACAACTCCTGCACCTGTGCTCGTTGAGTCTCTTGCACCACCAAAGCTCATGATCATAACCCCGTCCGAACACGACTGGCTGCCCCAGGATCTCGCGAGCCTCAGGATCCTGAACGGGTGGCGGGGGCCCTCGGCCCCAACTCTCCGAGACGATAACCCGTAAGCACGCCCGTGACACAAACTGCAACGTGGCCTTATGGACCTTCAGGGCCTCCGAGAGCGACTGGGAAACCGTGTTGGCGATCATGTGGTGCGCCGCACCCGCCTTGGCGAAATAGTCAGCCCAGGCATTGCCGAGCCAGTTCTCCACCTCTTCAGGATTCTCCAGCACACTGTCGAGGTCACGGTGTGCAGGAGTCCACTCAAAACGAACAGGGTACTCGAGTACCCGACGCTGCGCAGCCTGAAAAATCTCTCGCCATATCCTGGCGTGCTTGCCTCGGCCGTGCTGGAGGGATTGATCCCAGGAATTGCCCTCGGTAACCAGTCCCAGGAGGTCAGACACAAACAGTTCGTGGTCTGGATGAAATTCCAAACCCATTTTGATCGCATATCTCTCAGCACGGCCAACAGTCTGCACATAGAAGGGCAGGGGTCCGTACACAGCACGGACAGGCAAAAGAGTCTTGGGGTCCAGCTGGATGCATGAATACCCGCACCGCCTAGTCTCTGGAACGCTGGAGGCGAGGCCCGAGCCGTCGGTGTAGCTCTTGGGGCCCCAAGGCCCGTCGGTATCGCCCCAAAGAAGAACTTCAGTGCTTATAGTGTCGAGCCCAGGAATACCCACAGGAGGAGCTGGGACCCCGAAGACCAGATAATTGGACTCCCAAGCCAGACGCCCATCATACCATTCGCCCCCCTTCAGGAGCATGCCTCTGGTTGCCTCCAAGTCCTCGGAGATGTCCAAGAAGTCCTCGCGCTGCTTGAGCAGCTCGGGGCAGTCGTAGAGCACGTGGCCCCAAATGCCCTGAGACTGGGCCCCACAAGCAGCACGCGGCCTGATTGGTACCTTATGGCGGACATCTTGGAGCTGAGGGATGGGGAGGTTTCCCGACCAGTGCGCTTGGAGGGCCCCGAGTCTGCGAACGCACTTGATGCTCTTCACCGAGTTACGTAAGCCTCGGTGCCATATCTGCTCGCCAGGCTCAGCAGTGTAAAAATGCTTGAGCAGCCGCTCGTCCTGCCAACGCTGGACCCCCTGAGTGAGGAAGACCTTCAGGTCGGCAGGGCACATAACTCGCAAGTCGAAAACGTTGCCTACATCATCAGCCACCATATGACTAGATACTAGATTCCACCCGATACGTCGTAAGGTCAGCCAACAGGCCCCGATCGGGCCCCGAGTATTTGCCCAAGACAGTGTGCCAATCCTATCTCGGAGAGCCTCCCAAGCCCGATGTAAACGACTGTCGGGTATTCTCCTGTCCCAGACCCACTCCGCAAACTTGATGACAATGGCTAGAGTGGCGTGGTAAATAGGATCGTAGAAATCGCTCTTGTGGCTAACCAAGTAGGCAGTTACTCCAGTATAAAATTTACCTGGCGCGCCGTTCAAGACGGCGGCGAAAAGACGCAACTCTCGAAGTGCAACGTCGCTTACTCCAGCAACTGCAGCACCGTGCGCCACTGAGGGAAGGGCGCCTGTGCGCCACAGAGCCGTCGCGACCTTGCCGACGGCAGACTTCAGCATGGAAAACCTCGCCTTCCTCTCTCTGAGCTGTTTGAGACGCTTTTTTTTCCATGCCCCGAATCACCTTGGGCCCCGTGAGCTCGTGACCTAGGTTCCTCATGTGGCCTTTGTACGGGATCTTCATGGAGCCCATGTGGCGCTGCACCCCCTTCCAGAACTTCCGAGAACCAACAGCAGCCCCAGACTTGGAAGCCTTCAAGATCATGTCGAGGCCCTTGGAGTCCTGGATGAAACCCCTCGCCGCCAGCGCAAGGTACTTGGCCTCCGTGGGGTCCTGGGAGGTATGTTGGAGCCCAATGTCGTCCATGAGCGTCCTCGGGGTCACCGTGGGGGAGACCTTCGAGACCCTCTGCGCCGACCTATAGGTAAGCAAGTACAATACGTACGTAGCGTGAGTACACCCAGCTAGGGTCCCCTGGAAGGACCGAAACCCTCTGGATACACTCCCAAAGGCCCTTATACGACGGGGCTGTTGGTAGCTCTGTATGAGGAGCCACAGCAGACGTAGTGGAAACCCCAGAGTCTGGCCTTCTCGGAGCAACGCATGTGGGTCCACCATGTCGTAACACTTGCTCATATCAAGCAAGATCGTACATGTCTGTTCCCCCAACAACTGCGCAACCTCCTGCTGAATATTATGATCAAACGCCGAGTCCGTAGACGTGTGGCCCGCTCTCGTGCCCCACATCTGGTCGCACTGGTAGCCAGCCTGCCACGCTGCCGAGACTGGTCTCCTGAGCTTGCCCCAGATACGCACCAGAGCGTGAGATAGAACAATCAATCGTGTGTCCCCGTCAGGTTTGGGTAAGCGAACCATTTCACTGTAAACCCGCTCAGGAGGCCAGGACAGCCACTGCCCAAAAGACATAAACATCTTGGCCATGCGCTCGAGCGCTTGGTCCGACAGAGCGTCCAGGCACCTGGGTGACATTCTGCTCGGCCCAGCTGCCGTCCGCGTCGAAAACTTGCGAATGGCAGCCCGCGCTTGCTGGTGGTCGAGCTCGGGCAGGGCAGGCCAGCTCTCGTGGCCTGGCGGCAGCCCTGGGGGCGAAAGGTCGTGATGCCGCCATGCGCCCTCCCACGCGTCGAGGGTGTGGTTTGCCAGCAGGTGCGGCTGAGCGTTCACGTCGAAATTGAGCTGCTCCTGCTTGCCTCGAACCTTGGAGGCTGCGTGGGCCCGACTGGCCCCTCCTAGAAAAGCCTGCTTGGCCCAGCCTCGCCAAGCCTTCTCCGAGGCCCCTCTCGCTGCCTTCAGCACCTCATCGGCCTTCCTCATGATGTTGTCCAGGCCCGAGTCGAAGTCAACATCGCCGATCATGCCCAGCCCCCGCAGCAGGAAGTCTACGGTGTCCTGATCCAGGTAGTGACATGTCTTCTTGTCGCGGGCGATCCTGCGGCAATATTGGTCCACCTCGTAGAAGGCCTGCAACGCCTTGGTGTACTGCAGGGGCGTTAGCTGGCAGACCACTGACGCCAACTGTAACCGTTGACAAAACCTGCCCAGTCGGTCCCGCTCCGACCCGAGATGCTGGCACCATCTCTTGGCCGTCGCCCAAGCATAGACCTTTGGCTCGCGGTACGTACGCCGACGCGGAGGTTCCCATGCCAGCAGCTTCCACTTGAAACGTGGAGGGCCTGACCTGCCAACGAACGGGGCCGCGTCCTTGTCAACCTTGTCATGCCTCCCTGCCAGCTCGAAATCGATACCGTCCAGGACAGTGTCCCACAGCAGGGCCAAATCTGTAGCCTCCTTCACTTCCAGAAATACATGGTCCACTGCCTCCCACGGGTACGGGAACCTGGCGCACCCACATGGCGGAGTAACAGGGAAAGCCCTTGGCTCGTCTGGCACGAGGCACCATGCTGGCCTATCTTCGCCCAGGAGGTCAATGCTAACTGGGTAATGTGGAGGTGGTATTGTGCCGTGCATATCTTCCACCACTGCAGCCCCGAGCCTAGACGACAGATTTGCACGCGCGATGAAGTAATCGATCGTGGACTTGCCGTCCTCCTTGCAGCACGTGGCCGACGCTGGCGTGTAAGACAACCCAGCAAGAGACTCAATCCACCTCCTCGCATTCAGAGCTGCTATGTCAGAATTCCAGTCACCTGCTAAAATCCAATCGAAACCCGCAGCATTCCAGGTCGCAACTCTCTGCGCTATGGCCCACAGTATGGAAAGGTTCTCACCCGTCAGCCCGATGCTAGTTACTAAGTATGCACTGACCACAATCACCCCCCCCAGGAACGCCCCAATTGACAAAGCTGGCAACCACTCTGCCTGGGTAGATGATGGGGTCACCGTCGGGAGGCTTCGTGATCATCACGTTCGTGGGCACCAATATGGCGACACCGCAGTGATTGGCCTGCGGGCCCCTGGCGTTGGTCGCCAGGGCTGGTGCCCACATCCCGTGGAGGCCGAGGTCCTTGGCGCGGTGCTGGAACTCCCCGAGGCGTGACTCCACAATCCTCGTCTCCTGTGCACAAATGATCTTGGCCTTCGCAACAGCCAGGAAGTCGAACAATGGCCCGAAGGAGCCTGCATTCACCGACATAATTGTTCCCGCAATGGCGGGTGAAGAAGATTTTCCCTCCAACTCACCCGTCTTCGATATATCGGACCCGACGCTCCTGCTACCACGTCCGAGGTCCAAATGTTCATCAGCGGGGGCGGAGGGGGGTGACGAGGCTGCACCTGCAACCTCATCGCGTTCTGACTGACGTATTTCCAAGGGGTTCGGGCAAATAGTGGGGAAGAGGTCGTCAGCTTCTCGATCTTCGTCAAGAAACTCGAACGGGTCGTACTCCCCGTCCATGTTTGATCCCACCATGGCCCCAGTAGGTCGGTACCCTCTGCCGTCCGATGTCGGGGCAGGCTCACAGCGAGGCGAAGAGGGTGAGTGGTGCGTGCCGTGGGGGCCCCTGGCCTCCCGCGGTCGGTACTCTCTGCCCTCAGTTGTCCTCCTTGCTGCTTGCCCGCTGTCGACGGACGGTGAGCAGTGCGTACCACCTGGGGCTGAGAATGTCATCGGTGCACACCCCATCTGTGAAGCAGAAGCCGCACTCTGCAGGGTACACGATGCACGGGGTTCCACCTCAGCACTCTGCTCGGCAGGCCGAGTGAGCATTGCTGAGGGTAGCCAACTCGTGCCAATACCATTATCATCCCAAGAGACATGTGCCGATGGCGTAGACGCAGCCGCCCCCCGTGACGTACACAATGCACGGGGTTCCGCCCCAGGCCTCTGCTCGGCAAGCCGAGTGAGCCTCCCTGGGGGTAGCCGACGCGTGCCAATAGCCTCAGACACATCCCAGGAGGTACTTGGCCGCGGTGTAGTACTCGCCGCCGACGCCGTAGTCCTCCCTGGAGTCGCAGGTGAAGCTGAAACCCCGCTTCGAGGGGACACACCATTGCTTGCCGCCATTGCTGCTGCAGAACTGAGTAACATTCCAATCCCGATGCTGACGAATATATTGTTTGCGAGCCCTCTTGCACGCCTCAATGTACGTCGACTGGAACCTCTTGAACCTCTCCGTGACTGCCTCGGCGGAGACGCTCTCGCCCGTAGGGATTCCTGCAGCATTGAGCGTGGCCCGCATGTCTTCCTCCCCCATCTCGATGTCTGAAATTTCGTCATCTTCAGGCTCTTGTGCGGGGGGCTCTGGAGCCTGGGGCGAGGGTGGCCTTGCCTGTGGCGCTTGCTGCAGCTTGGTGACCGTCTCCGCCATGGCTTGTAGCCCAGCCGTAAGATCAGGCCCCAGGCCCAGAGTACTGGCAACACGCCCCAACTGTTCCACCGACACCGCGAACCCAGGAAGCATCTCATGGAGCGTGGGCGGCCTTTCCTGCTCTGGCGGGCGGGCCTGGGACATGGCTTTGCGCGTGTCCTCCTCGAGCCTGACCACTTCAGCGGAAGCCTCCACGAGCTTGGCCTCAGCCTTGTCCAGATGTCCCTGCAACTCCAGGATCTTGGCTCTCTGCTCCTCGACCGCCCTGCGTACGCTGGACTCGTGGGACCTCGCATGCTGGAGCTTCGCCGCCAGCGATCGAGCCTGGTCCTCAATCGGGCGTCCGTCAAACAGCTCCCGCTCCAAGGTCTCCTTCTCCTTCTTGTAATTGGCCAGCGCCGTCGCATCCCTGTCGGAGGAGAGCAGGCGCATGATGGAGTCCAGCTCCTTGATGCGCTTGCGTTTCTCCTCAGCTCCGTCAGGCTGTGACTGCGCCCATGGTGGTGGCGGTGATGGCTCAGCCTTCTCTGCGGTGAGCCTCTTGACCTGTTCCTCGAGCTGAGCGCGCCGAGCAGCGAGGCCTTTGTCCACTTGGCTGGGGCTCTTGGATCCCGCAGCATGGACGCTGGGGGTCTTTCCTCGTTTGTACTCTTTGAACACCACCGACTTATGAAGCTGACGCTGCTTGCAGTACAACGTACCTCCTGCATTGAACCACGGCTTGCCAGTGACAGAGTGGACGCACGACTTGCATATCCACGGTTCGTCAGCAGCAACCCTCCGATGAGCCATGGCGCTCGCAGGAGACTGGGCCACGGGCTCCTGTGCTGGGAGGCCGTGCCGCAGCTGCGATGCGTGGGGCGGACCACGCACCGCTCTGCCTGGGGCGAACCAGGCGAAGGATGAAAGCTGGCCGCGGACTAGCGGTATCCACTTTGTTCCCAGGGGAAACCAAAACCTTGAGCCAAAATGGCTACGGAGAAGGAGGAGGAGGAGGAGGAGGAGGAGGAGGAGGAGGAGGAGGAGGGGGAGGAGGAGGAGGGGG
>CAUYUJ010017315.1:90431-132931 GCA_963575745.1 Prorocentrum cordatum
TTCGCGCGGGGCATCCGCGCACAGCCGTCCTGCATCCGTGGGGCCGCGGCCGAGGAGTCCGGACCACGACGCCGTGGAAGTCCAGCTGCCTGCGGCAGATCCCGCCACCGTGCCGGCCCAGCAGCGCAGCTGGAAGGAGGTCGCCAAGATACTGAGGAGGGGAAAAAACACGCAGACACAATGAATCGTCGATTTCCCAGAAAATATGGGAAAACATGGGAAGTGGGGGGGAAGACAAAAACCCAGGAAATATGGGGAAATATGGGGTTTGTGTGTATTTATTTGTGTGTCCTGGGGCCCCTTCAGATACTTCGGATTGAGCCTTTGTCCGCAGCCTCTTTCTCTTCTTTCCTGCCTCGTCCTCGCTTTTTGTTTTTACAGCGCATTGGCAGCTTCTTGGGGGCTCACTTTGGCTTCTGGAGGGCCTTTTGGGCCACGTATCGGGCCCGTCTTGGGCGCAGTTATTCCGCCGAGCTGTCCCAGCGAGGCTCGGTTGAAGCATTCTGGGGACGTCTGGGCGCTCCTTGGCGCCGTCTTGGAGCCCTCTTTATCCATCTGGGAGGCTTCTCGGGCAGTCTCGGGGCCATCTGGGGGCTCTCTTGCAGCAGTTTTGGTCCGTCTTGTGAGCTTCTCGGGGCTCGGAAGCTTGCCCGAGGCGCTCTGAAGCCGAAAAGCAAACAGTTATTATCCTGATGCTTTTCGCAGCGTGTCGCCTCTGAAGACTTCGTCGCCTCTCTGGGCGTCCCGAAGAAGTCTCTCTTGGGGCATCCTGAGGCATCTTGGGAGGATTTTGGAGCTGGTGGGAGCTTGTTGGTCCGTCTTTGGACTGTCATGTGGCGTGTTGCAGCTGTTTTGGGCAGTCTTTGGCTCGTGGCGCCTTCGGGGGGCCGAACAGTGCTCCTGGGCCTGCGTTTGGGAGCTCTCGTGGCTGTTTTTGGGCCTTCTCTGGGGCTTTGGGCGCTCGCTGAAGCCTTCCCGAGGCAATCTGAAGCGGAACAGTTGGAAGCAAGGCACATGGATGTTCTGTTGGTTTCCAGCGTTGTTCGCCTCTGAGGGCCTCGCTGGACGCTTCTTTGGAAGAGGATTCTGGAGCTTTTCGGGGCTCGTTGGGCGGTCTTTGGATGGTCATACGGCCTTTTGCAACTGCTTTAGGGTGGTCTCTGGCTGTGTTGGAACCGTCGAGCCATGCTTCGCAACCGCATTTCGTGAACGCGTCGTTGTGCCGACCCGACTCCAAGCGCCAAAAGAACCTCCCCCTAATGGCTGAACCCTATGTTCTGGGCTGCCCGAGAGAGAGAGAGAGAGGGAACAATCCATAATCAGCACAGCCCCGAGGAGGCGGGGGCCGAGGAGGAGGGGCGGAGGCGAAGGAGGAGGCGAGGGAGGAGGGACAAGCTGATACGAGCATGCTCCCTAAATCCTATCACCTAGACGCGCGCCCTGCTCGCTGGAGAAAACGAATCACATCATCCACACTGGCGAGATCCCAGTGGCAATGCGCAGACTGTCACTGCGACTCCAAGACGGTCTTCGGGTCTACAGGAAGTGCTGCTCTGTGCTTGTGGGGCCGCCTTCGATCCGTATTTGCCCACGCCCTGCGGGGTGATGTCCTCTCTCCTCCGCGCTGCGTTGCGTTGCGTGTCCTTCCCGCCCTCCTCCTCCTCCTCTTCCTCCTCCTCCTCCTCCTCCTCCTCCTCCTCCTCCCTCTCACCCTCCGTCTCCCCCTCCTCCTCCTCCTGCTCCACCTCCTCCTCCTCCTCCTCCTCCACATCCTCCTCCTCCTCCCCCTCCTCCTTCCGTAACCATTTTGGCTCGAGATTTTGCCAGTAGCAGCGCCAGAAATGAATGCCGCTAGTCCGCGGTCAGTGAACTACCATCCGCGTGTTCGCCCAGGCTGGAATCGTAGACCAGTGTGTGCGGTCGTTTTTGTGCGCTATTGCTGGAGTAGCGACTGTCAACGACGACGGCGACATACCGAAGTATCAGCCATGCACGGTCTGCACCTGCTGCGGAGGATGGGTCTTCAACTGGAAGTTCAAGCGCTCGGGCGGCTGGTGCAACTCGCGTAACGACTACATCGCTGGCTGGTGCGAGGACAGCGGGACCAACACAAGCGGAGGCCGTAACCAGCGTGGCGCTGGCATGCCACCGTGGAAGTCGGTTACCTCGCCGAAGGCACCTGCGGACGAGATCCAGGCCATCACCACGAGATTCCAGTCGAACGAGGGGTTCCTCGGCGACGCCCAGGTCGACCTGGGGCCGCCTCAGGCCGTGCAGCTGCAGTCGGCGTCCCAGGCCCCCAAGCCCATGGAGGTCTCCAAGGCGTTGGCGCTGCGGCAGGCTATCAACAAGCTGGACAAGGCAAAGAGCAACCTCGAGAAGTCGGCCAACATGCTGCAGGAAGTGGAGCGATGGCTCAACGCCGCCAAAGAGCGCCACGACAAGGGTCTAGAGCAGGCGGCAGGAGCGGAGGAGGAGCACGAGGCCAGCCTCCGCACCTACGGAGGACAGGCGTTGTGTCTCAAGGGCAAGGAGATCGACGGCGGCTGGAAACCACCAGAGGTCGACCCCGAGCTCTTACCCAATCTAGACGAGTACGAAGGGGAGGACACACATAATCTACTCACGCTCAATGTTGACATGGGGGCATTCACACCCATCATGGAAAACGTGCAGCAGCAGTATGCGGCCTTCCAGGGCGCGAAGGAGCAGGCGGACAACATCTTCACGGATCGCTTGCAGAAGAAAAGGAAGGTCACGGACGGCGGCGCTGCAAGGGCCGACGCGACGGCGGCCGGCTTGGGTAGCTGCAGCGGGGGCTCGACGGCGGCGTCTGCGGCGGCGGCCCCGCCCGCGGAAGAGGAGGTCCAGGCCAGGGAAGATCGCCTTGAGAGGCTGCGCGCCAACGGAAAGGCCAAAGCTAAATGTAGTAAGGCCGCGGCCGAATGCTTGTTGGGCGCAGCGGCTGCTGCTGCTGCTGCAGATTGTTTTTTTGCAATGTCTTCTTCACCAGCATCACCCAGTCGGTGGTCAAGGCCCACGCGTACCTTAACGAGGATGGCAACCTCATGGGCGTCATCGTGATTTAGGATACTCGCGTCGACCAGGAGCGGCTGCCCCAGGTCAAGACAGACGTGGCCAAGGATGGATGGACGGGGACGGCGGCGGCCCCCACCATCATATCAGTGGAATGCACCTCAGGAGGGGCCCCCCCCATCCTGGCGAAGTCACATCTGGCGTGCACGACGCACGACGCGCCCATGGGGGCGGTCGATGCAGGGCGGGCAGAAGGGCCCGCTCCAAGGATTCACGGCGGTCAACTACCACGCGAGAGCGGGTGACTTCGCCCTGGTCTGTGCGTACTTGGCCCCGCGCGACGGCTTCCACGGCGCAGCCGCGGACTGGGTGCGCGCTCTGGCGGGCTTTGCCAGGCGTCTTGGCGGACCCATGGATCATGCGCACATGCGGGAACATCCCGTGCGATCACTTGCGCAAGAAGGATGTCGTTCAGAACTGGAGGGGGCCTCATCCAGCCAGATGTGGACGTCACTTGTGGCAGAGGGAAAGGCAGCCTCATCGACTGCGCGATCTCAAGCCAGACAGTAGCGAACAGGTGGAAGCCGCGGACGATTCCGGATGCGCCGTGGAAGTCGCGCTGCGGTCTATCACTAGCGGTGGAAGGCGCAGCGAAACAAATGTGGCACAGGGGCACCGGTTTGTCGAATGAGCTGGTCGCGCCAGCGAAGCCAATAAAGCTGGCGGACACCACCAGCAAGCGGTCCTTGTTGCGCTTCAAGCAGGAGCAGGAGGATGCCCGTCCTTGGGCCGCACTCTTAGGGGACCTCCGAGGAGTAGCGCGTGCTGGGGAAGGTGTCGCAGGACGTAGAGGTCAAGCCCTTCTACGTCGCCGAGGAGGCGTGGAGCGAGGCGCTCGCGCTCCCGCGGGAGCCAGCCGTGCTCCTCGCAGAGTTCCAATCCTGGAGCGACCGCCTCGCCGCCGCGGACGCGAGGCAAGCGGCGGCAGCGGGGGTAGCGACCAACGCGCGCGCGCCATGGGTTTCGCGCTGAGGGGGTGCGGCCATCGTCGTGGACAAGACCCCAGATAATTTACCAGAAGTACCGAGGTCGCGGGGCGGGCCTGGATGTTCGATGGGCGCGGGCCAGATCGCCCCTAGGACGCGCCCGCGTGGTGTGCGGCCCAGCGGAGCAGTGGGGCATCCTCCGCGCGACCCTGGTCCGCGCGTTGCCCCCCCAGCGCCGGCGGGGCGGGCGTGGGCCAGCGGCGGCGGTGCGCCGGCGTCCAAGCAGGAGGAGGCGTTGATTGTGATGGGCCAGGGACATGTCTTCAGCAGCAGGCATGGCGCCGATCAGATGCATAATATTTACGCGATGCTGGGCGATCTGGCAAGCCCTGGCGCGGGCCAGCTGAGCGGGCTGGCGGGGCTTGCGGAGGGTCGCGCCGCGTCGGCGCAGATCAGAGGCGTCGCTGCTCAGTCATGGTCCTTCACCTCCTGGGCGAAGAAGGCGTGGTAGACGCGGCGGCCTCTCCAGACATCGTCATCATCATCGGCGTCAAGAAGCAGGGGTGGGGGGCCAAATGGGCGGGCCCGAGGGCGACGGGCGCGCCCTCGCGCGGCAGATCGGTTTCGCGCGGCGCGTGGCGGAGGGCGAGGACGTGGAGCAGCTAAAGCTGGCGATGCTGGGCGGGGCCATCGCGGTGTCAGCTGCTTCGAGGCCCCGCGACCTCGGCCGCGCGCCCCGAGAGGCCCGCCAGTGGCTGGCCCACTTCCTGCAGCTCTGCGAGAGGGAGATCACGTGGCCGAGGCAGCGCGCGGCCACGCAGTGCGTGCTCGCGGCCAAGGAGGTTGGGGGAGATCATCGAGTCGTGGGCGCGCTGCCCCTGCCGGTGAAATTCCGGTCGCGCGCCAGAGGTGGATGCCGCGCGAAGTGGAGCGAGGGCTTTTCGGCGCACTGGGGCGCGGCACTGAAGGGCCGCTCGGCCCGGCGGGCTGGGCTTCTTCGGGCCTGCTTGGGAGAGGTGGGCGTCGGGCCCGGCGCGTCGGCCATGGCGGTGCTTGTCGACGTCGAGGAGTTCTACAACGCGGCATCGCTGCGCATGCTTATGATGCGGGTAGCGGTATCAGCAGGTCGTCCGTCGGTGGTGGTGGTGGCGGCGCTGGAGACCTCCGCGCTCCTCGGCCCCGGGTGCTTTGAGAGGTCATCGCCGGCGAGCCGATCCGGGGCGCGAGGTATTTCGTGGCGGCCCCGGCCGGGGGGGTCGGGGTGGTCGAGCTCTATTTGCGCCGCGCCCTGGAGATTGTGCGCCGACCAAATTCAGCTTCCTCGCCGTGGACGTCTGCGGGCAACTCAGGGGCGAGGTCGGAGGGCAGTCGATGTTGGCGACCGCGCCGTCGAAATTATGGCAGATTTAGTGGGCGGGTCGCGGGGCCGGCGCGTTGCGGCGTCGGCCAGCAAGTCTGCGTTGATCGGCGCGCGCCCCAATGGCGTCAAGAAGGTGGCCCGCGCACTCGCCGAGGGGGGGCGCCCAGTCCAGGTAGTCGCGGAGACGGTTGACCTGGGCGTCGACGCGGGCGCCGGCAGGAGGAGGATCACCGCGAAGGCAAAGCGGCGCGGCAGAAGGCCATGGTGAGGTTCGCGAAGATCGCCCGCCTTCGGAGGGCTGTCGCGGCGCTGGTCAGGGAACGCAAGGGATTGTGGACCATGGCCGCTCTTGCACAAGCCGCGCGCTGACGCTGAGCTCTCGGAATGGCACTGCGTGAACTTCAACGACTTCGGCGTGCCGCTGGTCGAGTGGCTGGAGACAGGGCGGGAGGAATATGCCTGATCAGCGCGTTAGCTGTCGAGTTGTAGCGAGGTGATCCAGCCATTGCGGAGCGAGTTGCTGTTGTGGAAGAGTGGATCAACGCGTGGCGGCGCCGTCCAGGCACCCGTGCCGGGGTCGCCGGGGCTTTGCCGCGCATTTGCGCCAGACTCACCAGGCTGGGGGGGCCGCGATGGCGTAAAGTGCGTGGATGGCCCAGTGGGCGCCGTCATGGCGACGCTCATGGATGGGCATCGGCTGGCGCGTTCCCGCGGCTTGCGGGCAATGGGGCATCTCGTCGGCGCTCGACGGCGACGTCGACCCCGCTTGGTCGTGCCAGCTGCTTCTCGCGGGCACCGAGACGGACGTCAGGGGCCACCTGTGGGCAGGCTCGGCGCAGCGCAACCTCGGCGAGCGCCTGCAGGCTGGCGTCGGCGCGTGACAGATGCGCGTGGAGCAGCGGGGCTTCCAGAAGGAAGGCGATGTCGACGTAGTCGGCCTCTGCCTGACGGTGGGCGCGGGCGGCCAATGGCGGCGGGGCAATGGTGCCAGCTGGACAGCCTGGTGCGCGACAGATGCGGTCAGCACGGCGAGACGCTCATGCGCCGCGTCTGGACCCGCCCTGACGTTTTTTCTGTATCCTGGTCCTCGGGGAGTGCCCGGGGCCCTCCGCATTCGTCGCTCACCATCGCGCGGTCGCGAGAACCTGGAGCTACCGTCTGGCCGCTCCGAAAGCCACCCGTTCCAGTGGGGATCTGCGGTCCAGATCCAGAGCTGCCTCTGCCGCGCTGCCGCCCACGTAAGGACATGGAGGTTGTCTGGGCTCCGTTCCACCTGGGCGAGAGCCTCGAGCTGCTCGCATCGGCGCAGCAGAGGCTCTTTGTCGTGGGGGACCCTCCTGCTGATGCGTGGGCGGGAAAGGGGGCGGAGCTGGCGTGGGAGTTTAGGCTCATGGCGATGGGGCCTGACACTGAACGCGATTGCGCACGTGGTGCGCGTGGTGCGCAGGCGCGCGCGCGCAGAGCCCTCGCCCCGTTGGCTTCGTCGGAGACGAGAGAGCGGGCGTCGCGCGCTTGTGTGCATAAAGCTGTTTCAGCAGCAGCGAGCAGTCGACTCCCCATTCCATCAGCTCGAGCAGGTCGGCAACAAGTGGATATGTTGCCAGTGCGAGTGCGTTGTTCATAGCTCGAAGTTTTTTTCGGTTTGCGTCGTCAGAGTGCGCGGGCCCGCCAGGATGCGAATCTCGTGGGCCCCCCGAGTTTTTCCTTATGTCTGGGCTGGAGTGTAAGGCCCACCCCGCCCATTCCCTGACTTTCGTAGCGAGATGGTTTCTACAGGTTTGCCCTCTGTGCGGTATGTGCGCCACGGTGGACCCCCGTGCCCTGATCAAGCGTTGTGCAGGTGTGACCCCGGACGGGGCCGAGAATTTAAGCATAATTGATCGCGGCATGTTTCTTCGAAGGGGGGGTCCACTTCCCAGAGCCATCGAGATGGCCATGGCGTCCAGGGGTCAGCGTCGTCTGGAGGTTGAGGTCGGGGGGGGGGCCCGTGTGAGTTGGAGACCAAGGAAGAAATGGCCCCCTCGAGCCTTTTGTCGTTCCCCCAAGGTCACTCGAGCTTGCTCTGACAGGCGAGGGCGAGACCATGTGCGTGGTCTTGCCAAGGGGCTGCGTACGCAGGCCAAGGTCCAAAGGTGGCTCTCCGCAGCCACGGGGGAGTCTCAGCAACCCAGGCCTCGGGTGGCTCGGGAGGGGGAGTCCAACTCTTCTGATTGACGGCATTGTGCACGTCCGCCCCGCGCCTCCCTGTCTGGTTCACGGCGCTTGCCGCATCGGGCAGCGGTGGGCGTGGTAGCCCTCGCCCTGCAGCCTGGCGCAGTGCATTTCCCGCGTCGGGTTCTGCAGGGCGAGGCAATGGCGGGCTCGTCGCAGTGCCTGCTCTGCTGCAGTGCAGTGCTGCGGCTTTCGGGGCTCGTGAAGGTCCTGTGCTCCCAGGTATCGGAACTGGCAGCAGGCGCCACCCTGGGGAGGCCGAGTGTGGAGGATGAGCGTCCGCATGCAAAGAGTTCCAGCGAGTTCCTCCTCCTCCTCCTCCTTCTCCTCCTCCCCCTCCCTTCCTCGTCGTCTTCCTCCTCCTCATCTTTCTTTTTCCCTACCTAGGCTCTGCCTAGAAGGGTTCTTACTCTCTTAGCTTAAAGGGGCTGGGCAGTGGAAAACGCCCCGGGCGGTTCCCCCAGTCCCCGCCCCGCGGTTCCCCCAGTCCCCTGGGAGCTTTAGCTTTAGCTTTAGCTTTAGCTTTAGCTTTATCTTTAGCTTAGCTTTAGCTTAGCTTTAGCTTAGCTTTAGCTTAACTTTAGCTTAGCTTTAGCTTAGCTTTAGCTTAGCTTTAGCTTAGCTTTAGCTTAGCTGTATCTTAGCTGTAGCCTAGCTTCAGCTTAGCTTTAGCTTAGCGTCGGCTTAGCTTTAGCTTAGCTTCATCTTAGCGTTAGCTTAGCGTTAGCTTAGCTTTAGCTTAGCTTTAGCTTAACTTCAGCTTAGTTTTAGCTTTAGCTTTAGCTTTAGCTTAGCTTTAGCTTAGCTTTAGCTTAGCTGTAGCTCAGCTGCAGCTCAGCTTTGGCTTAGATTTAGCTTAGCTTTAGCTTAGCTTTAGCTTAGCTTTAGCTTAGCTTTAGCTTAGCTTTAGCTTAGATTTAGCTTAGCTGTAGCTTAGCTGTAGCTTAGCTTTACTGTTACTACTAATGCTGCTTTCCTAGGGGCTCCAACTCCTAGGTAGGGTCGCACTGGGATAATTTTATGTAAACGGTGACCACAATGCACAACAGCGAAGGGTGATAAAGCAGCAGCAGAGAGAGCGGCAGCAAGCGATCGCCAGCACCACGAGGATGGGGGAGCCCACTTGCTGCCTACATTCGAATCCTGTCCACATGGAGGGAGGTCTGAGAAGCTGCATCTGGCCCAGGTTCTGGGATCAGCAACCGGGGCAGTCGATGGCTCGGGGGCCGCCGACCGCCATCCTGTAGGCGTCGGCCGCCGCGAGCCCGAGCGCGGCCAGGGGAGGGCAGGACTCAAGCCCAGGCGAAGGCCTTGAGGACGGCAGGGAGGAACAGCAACAAGGAGCGGGGAACAGGAAGGAGGACAACACACAAGAAAGCAGGCGAGACCAGGAGAGGAGGAAAGAAGGAACCAGAGAGGGAGGGGAGGGTGCCGCCCCTAAAACCTCCATCTGGTGCTCGAGCCGCACACCGTCCAGGGCGTGAAGGCTGTGGACGCAAGGCCAGAGGGCGAGCACCCGAGAAGACGCCTTAGACCTCTTCAAACCCGCGCGCACAAGTCATCTTGTGGCACGGAATTCTGCTGAACGTCGCAGGCACTCGTGATCCCGCCCCGCCCTCGGAGGGCCGACCCGCCTGGCGCCACGAGCAGCACACCGTCGCAGGCATTCGTGATCCCGCCTCCCCAACCGGGAGGCCGACCCGCGCCGGGAGGAACCGAAAAACAGCAGGCCGCTGCAGCACCCCGAAGGGCGCCTGCTGCCAATCGTTCCCCTCTTGAGGCTGCCCGGCTCTTGCCCTCGAAGCTCTGGGCATCCGGCTGCCCCAAATGGGATTCTTTTGAATCCGCACTCCCACCTGCATCTCAAATGTATCGTGTGGCATCGCTCTGCAAGGCCTCGCCCAAGTGCCCCTGTCGGCCCCTGGCGACGACGAGTACGAGGGGTGGCGACGCACGACCAATGGACCTCAGCGCGGCTTCGCCCCAGTGCCGCTGTTAGCCCTGGGCGACGGCGAGCACGAGCGGACGCTGTACCCTCGATCGGGGCGCGATTTGAAAGTTCCTCGAACAGTGCTTGCACAAAGCGGCCCCACATACTCCTAGCACGGACCAGCATGCAGAACACGCTGTATGGGTTCCACGCTGGCATGGCAGAAGGCTTCCGAGAGAAGCTGGCAATGGCGAGACTGTCATGCCTGCAACCTCGAATTATAGCAACATGCTTCTTCTCATCGCAACTCCTGCTGCACGCCACAGGCGATCGTGATATTCAGCCAGCTCGAGTCGTTCAGGAAGCCGGCACGGGGGGCAGGCTGAACGGCTTCTCCTTCCACCTCGTCCTCCACCGCCAACCTCCACTCCTATAGTTCCTCTGCCTCCTGGCACACTTCCAGCTGGGCGTGCGCCAGTGGCTGCTAACCACATCCCCGTCCTGCGAGATCGCTTTGTCTAGGAGGGTGTCGACCTTCGCCCAGATCACGTCCGCCTTCTCGACGAAACTGGCCTTGCCGAAGCAATCCTGCTTCATCTCCTCCCTGTTCCTCCTGCACTCCTTCCTCCTGAGGTCCTTCCACTTCTCGTGCTCCTCGTCCTTTGACTCTTCTCCGAGCTCCGCCGGGCCGAACTCGTCGCCCATCTTCGCGCAGTCCACGGTGGCCACCATCGGTTTCACCTCGTGCGCTCGCCCATCCATGGGGTCATCCTTCTCACTTGAGTCCTCGATGAAGGTGCTCTTCTCCTGCTGGAGAGAAGCGAGCTGCAGGCCCTTGAGTACGCTCACGGGGTCGTTCCCGATGATCGTCTCGCAGTCCACCAACACAGTCTCGTTCTTCCTGTTCGCCCGTGTGCAATTTTCCAAGCCGCGCCCACCATCTAGGAGCTCCGTTGTGGGCTCCAGGGTGGCCGCCGTCTGCCTCACCTTGGCCGCTTCGCTGAAGAAACCATTGCCCTTGCCGAGGTAGTAGCACTCGACCATGCTATCGTCCTCGGTGCCATCCTTCACGCGGAGGCCCTCAAAGATTAGCATGCGCCACATCGTCAGGATGAAGTTGTTCGCTTCTGCACCCATGAACCCCTTGAGCTCTGACAGGATGCTGTACGGGGTCGCCTTGGAATGGACCATATGCAGGATGTGCTCCAGCAGATCTTGCCCCTCAGCTCCCACATACTCATTGACCTTCTTTACCCAAGGCCGCAACCTCTTCTCGATGATATTGTGCCCGACTACGTCGTACCAGTCGATGCTATGGGCGAAAACCTTCGACTTGTCAGTGGGCACCTGCAGGATCAGGTGGCGCAGCTCGTCGATGCTCCTGCCGAACTGTGCGCCCACCTCCTGCTCCGGCAGCTTCCTGATCTTTCTGTCAGTCACTCGCACCGTGCGAGTCTGGCGGTGCCACGCCGGACTCGCACGGAGGAGGAGGAGGAGGAGGAGGATGAGGAGGAGGTGGAGGAGGAGGAGGAGGGGGAGGAGGAGGAGGAGGAGGATGAGGGTAGGAGGAGGAGGAGGAGGAGGAGGAGGAGGAGGAGGAGGAGGAGGAGGAGGAGGAGGAGGAGGAGGAGGGGCAGGCACGCTCGCACTGGCGCACCCGAAAAGGCTGCTGCTGCTGCTGCTGCTGCGGCCAGGCTCTCCGTCAGCGCACGGGGAACGGCCGGTTCGGTCCGCCTGCCCCCTGTGGGCGAAAGCAGCCGCTTCGGCCAAATGCCTCCTCTCAGGAGGGGAAAAAACACACAGACACAGTGAATCGGCGATTCCCAGGAAAATGTGCAACAATCTGGGAAGTGGGGGGGAAGACGGACATCAGAAAAATATGGGGAAATCTGGGGAATCCTGTTATTTGTGTGTATTTGTTTCTGTGTCCCAGGGCCCCTTCACAAACGCTTCCTCATCTTCCTCCTCCCCCTCCTCCTCCGCGCTGCGTTGCGTCAGAAAGAAGCTCCGAGGTCCTGCCGGGGTTTGTCCTGGACAGGTTCGGCGCCACCGTCGTCTTCGCCGGGTCTGCGTGCAACAACTTGGTCGGGTTCACCCTGCTCACCCTCGGCTCGCGAGGGATCCTGCCAGTGGAGGCGGGGAGGGGCGGTTCGTGTGGCAAAGTGGGTGCAGATCTCAAACCCAGGCATGCTCGCGTCGTGAAGCGATTCCCGACGGGAGGTTACTCGTCGTTTTCGGCCTGGGCTGGGACCGTTGAAAAACGACCCGCGACGAAGAACATGCCCTGGGGAGGGGTCGGGAATTCTGGGGACAGCGTGTTGAACATATCAAGACATCGCATGTCTGGGAACGGGCCATTGTGGAGAAAATGCCCTGCCATCGATTGCACAGCTGCGTGGCATCAGGAGAAGTTGGTGACATGAGTAGGACGTGGAATATTGTGCAGCCCCCCTGTCATCTCAGGAAGGCGCGTGCAAACATGTCCGCGTAAGTCAAGGGTGTTTCTATTGGGCCCGCCAGGATTCGGTACTGTACGATATTCTTTTTAGTTCGGAGGGCAGTCAGGTAGAATTGATGCCAGACACGAATTTTTGATGACTGTGCTTTTGCCACCAGACTTCGCACGCGCTCGTGTGCTTGATGCCGGCAATAGCCCTTGCACTCCGAGGGTTGGAGATTGTTTCTGTGAAAGATATGGTTCATCTCCCATCAGAGCCCCATGGTCACCAAGACGTGGCAGGCATGGCACATGGGCACCCAAAGGGGGAGCCCCCAAAGGGTCTTGCAACTGCCCGTCAGCAGCCCAATGATGAGGATACCTCGAGCGAATCCCTTAGTTTTGGCATCCTCTCCTTTCGGAGCCCCTTGATCACCGCGATGCAGCAGGCATAGCACTCGAGCGCACCAATGGGGGAACAGCCAGCGGGTAGCATACGGCGTCGGAGAGAAGGACGCGTACGGCGGCAGAGAGAGAGAGAGAGAGATAGAGAGGAACGCCCACATTCAGTCCTGAAGATGTTCAGTCTGACCCGCGTTCACGCCCAGGAGCTCACAGAGGAAGTTGTCCGAACATGAGATGCACATATGGGGCTTCCTGCATCGAGTGATTTCCTGTTGGCCTCCTCGTCCTTCTCGCCCTCCTCGAGGACTCTCTTGAGGACGCTCCGCCTCCGAGGAGGCCCGTGGCCGAGGCCGCGGTGCTCGGCCTTCGGGGGGGGGGGGGGCCCGCCGCCGCGGCGGAAAAAGCGCAGCTCTCGGCGAGCGGGTGCGCCAGAGCTCCCCCCCGCAGCGGCCCGGGGGCCGAGCCGGAGCTCCTCCCCCCCCCTCCTCCTCCTCCTCCCTCCTCCTCCTCCTCCTCCTCCCTCCTCCTCCTCCTCCTCCTCCTCCCCCTCCTCCCCCTCCTCCTCCTCCTCCTCCTCCTCCTCCGTAGCCATTTTGGCTCAAGATGGTGAGTCCATCAGGGGAACAAGCGGATACCGCTAGTCCGCGGCAGGCAAGGCCACCTGTGGCCTGGCAGACTTCACCCGCACCGACGTCCGCCTTCACGGGTAAACGGAGGCCTTTCCCGTTCCTGTGTGAGCGAGCGTCCCAGACCTCTTCCTCGCCATGTCGGAGAAAGGAGGCGCGGCCGCTGCGGTACCACTGCGCTGCAAAGGGATCTCGAAGCGTCCTCCTCCTGGCGAGCCTGGTTGTGAGCCTGGCGGCAGGGCTGACCGCTCCCGTTCGCCACCGCAGGGAGATGAGGTTGATTTGGACGCGTACGCCACCATGGCCTACGTGCAGTCCCTCCAGTCGAAGATCGACGCGATGGAGACCGCTATCAAAGAGTCCATCTACTCGACCGTCACCACCGTGGTCAGCTCCGCCACCAATCCCATCTCGTTGGCGCTCAAAGCCGCCCAGGACGGCATTGACGGGTTGGGCGCCAAGATTGAGAAAGACGTCCACCTCGCCGTCGGCCAGCAGATCGACGCCACGAGGAAGCACTTCCAGCAGCAGCTCGACGCCTTCAACATACGCGTCGGCGAAGTGGAGGCCAAACAGGAGAAGACCGACAAAGCAATCGAGCTCATGGCGGAGCAGATCAAAGTATTGCAGCACGAGCTTGCCACAGCCAACAAGCAGCCGATCAAACAGCAGTTCATCAGCCGCGACTTCGATCGCGAAACCGACGCCACGATCATCAAGGTCCACGCGGACGGCCTGGTCACCCTGGCCAAGGCCACCGAGTCTCTCTCCAAGTTCGTGGTGGGCTGCGACATCCGTGAGACTGACTTCACGGTCACTGGCAACGACACCGCCAAGTTTTTCACTATCAAGTTCACGGGCCTCCCTGGCCCTGCCAGCCGTCGTGTGCAGAAAGTCCTGGACAGCATGCGCTCGACCAACGGCACCTGGGTGCGCATCTACGCCGACGCTGTCTCGGGCCACGGGACGGTCGAGCTGCGGATGGGCCCCGACAAGTCGCCGAAGCAGATCAAGACGGAGATTGTGGGGAAGCGCCTCCGCCAGGCCATAGAACGCGAGTTCCCGAACCATGTCTGGCGCGTGGACCGCACCAAGGCCTGGATCACTGCAGGCTGGGCCCCCGTCATCGCGTACAGCGTCCGCCCAGGCAGGGACGAGCCGACCATCCTCACGTTCCAGGACACCGGCCTCCCCGCGCTGGGCATCGACCGCACGACCCTCAAGAACGCCGCCAACGTGGTGGTTGCGCCTGAAGCTGCCCCGAAGTTTTGGCTTTGACGAGCTGGCGCGCAGCCAGAACCGCCTGGCCTGTGGGCCGACGCCCTGCCTGGCCGTCGGCACATGGAATGCTCGTGCTCTCCTAGACTACCAGGGCAGACGCGTGGTGGAGAAGTCCGCGTACCTCAAGTCCATGCCGCTGAGCAAGATGGTCTTGGGCATCCAGGAGGTCCACCAGAACCGCGGCCAGCTTCTTGCTTTCATGCGGAAGATCGACAGCACCCTAGACATGCACTCCTCCTTTGCTCCTGGATATCATGGCACTATCAGTGGCGGAGTTGCCACTGTGTTCCCTGCTGGGTTGAATGTCGTGAGCGACCCCGTCTTTCCTGGCCGTGTTCTACGCTCTGTCTTCCGTGCTGCCGACCAAGTGATGATCTTCTACAACATACACAACTACGACCTCAGCAACGCCACCATCCAGAACATCACCACGCGCATCAACAGCGACCTGCAGTGGGCGAGATCCGACCCGAGCCGCGTTGTCCTGTTCGTCACTGGGGATTTCAACTTCTCCGCCGTAGGGAAGTTGAAGCTCCTGGACCCTATGGCAAAGGGCAATTCAAACCCAACTGAAACGTCCAAAGCATCGGCTCGCAAGTGGCACAACGCCCTGAAGCACCTAGTGGAGATCGACAGCGCCGACACCACGCACTACTGCTCCGAGACGAAGTCCGAGACCACCATCGACAGATGCTTCTGCTCGTTCACTCCCACTCAGATGCTGCAGCTGGCTGTCACATCCTCCACCTTCTCCACACCTGAAGACCTCTCACGCCGTCGTGTCAGTGACCATGCCGCCCTCTTCGTCTCCTTCACGATGCGCGATGCCAAACCCTCGCCGAACCAGCCGGTCGCCCAATGCGTCGTCAAGTCCCCCGTCTTCAGAGAGATTGCCGACAAGGTGTTTGCCGCCTCCCCCATGGGCAACCTGCCCCCGCCGACCAAGCTGATTCAGACCACCGGTCTTCTCAGACAAATTGCACGTGAAGCTCGTGACCGTCTCCATGACATGCATCCGAGCAGAGGCGACGTGCTCCTTCAAGTAGCGAAGTCGATCTCACGTGCGGTTCGGCGTCAAGACCGACAACTCGCTGCTCGCCTCCTTCGCTCGCGCCTTGTCGCGCAAGAACACATCCAGATCAATGGTGACAGCGTCGGGCTCATCGATCACGCGAAGTTCGAGGAGTGGGCAAGCAACCTCTTCCGCCAAGACGCTGAGCAGCGTCAGGCAGCTATCGACCAAGCAGTTCAACGTGGGCGCCTCCGACCCGCTCAAGCACGTGGACAAACCCAAGCCTTGCAAAGGAAGCTCCAGCTCTGGAACCCACTCAGCAAGCGCCTGATCCTGACGGGAGTCAAGACCAGCGAGGGCACCGTGACGGGCCCCAACGAGAGGCTCAAGAAGCTTGTGGAGCACTGGCAGCCGGTCTTCGCGGGCAAGACCGTCGACGTGAACAAGGCCGCTGACTACCTGAACCAGTTCTCGCCCTCCATCGATTTCTCCAAATACAGGCCGCCAGACTACGAGACGCTCAAGAAGTTTGCCAGGCGCTCGTCTTCCACCTCACCAGGCCTCGACGGACTGCCGTATCTTGCCTGGTCCGCGCATGAGAAATGCACCGAGGTTCTCTGGGATGTCATGTGCTACATGCTCAACGGCGGGATCCTCCCCGACGAAGTGAACGCGACCGTCCAAGCCTTCTTGCCCAAAGGTGAGGAACCAGAGGACTCGGAACATCACGGCTGCCATCGAGACCCGTCCAAAGTCCGTGTCCTTGGATTGCGCAACACGTCCCTCAAGATAATCAGCAGCACGATGAATGCTGCGACGGCAGTGGTGGCAGCCGAGGTGCTCCCAGCCGCACAGCGTGGGTTCATCCATCGGCGCAACTTCGGCTACAACATCCTCGAGCTGGACGCCGAGAGCCGCATTGCCTCGGCCGACCCAGACGCCCAGGACACGCTGCCAGTGCTCGTGTCGCTGGATATCGCCCAGGCCTTCCCCAGCTTCGCCCACCAGTTCATCCGCCTGGCGCTCAAGGCCATGGGCGCCCCCGAAGCGATCCTCATGTTCTTCGACTCCATGTGCAACAACATCCTTGCGATGGCCCCGTGCGCTGGCCAGTATGTCCCCCTCTTCTATATCAAGTCGGGCATCGTCCAAGGTTGCGGCTGGAGCGGCACGCTGTACGCAATGGGCGCTGCAAGCTTCCTTCTCAACCTTGAGACCGTTCTCGAAACCCAAGGCCGTGGACTCTGCCGCGCATGCGCTGATGACCTCGGGCTTGTCCTGCGGGCCGCCGCCCATCTTGTCTACCTCGCCGACGTCATGCTCTGCATAGAGATCCTGGCGGGTCTGGAGTTGAAAGCACCGAAGTGCCACATCATCCCCTTGGCGGGCCAGGTCAACGCCGACCTCATCCTCAAGCTCAAGAAGGCGCTGCTCAACATCGCCCCGAAGTTCAAGGACTTCATAATATGCGACCGCCTCACCTACCTCGGCCTCTTGCTGGGCCCTGGTGCCACGGACCAGCCCATCTACGCGAAGGCCTTCAACAAGTACCGCTCCCGAGTAAAGGCGTGCAGTGCAAGTGATGCGCCTGCCGTCGGAACAGTCTCCCTGTACAGCGGGCGTGCGCTCCCCGTCCTCGGCTACCTTGCCCAGTGCGCCCTGCTCCCGCACGAACACTTCAAGCATGAAAGCTGGATCAACGCCTCCATCCTCCGCTTCCCGAACGGCGCATTCAGGTTGACGGACTGGCCCTTCCTGAAGGACTGGGGGGTCCCCGCGCCGAGGTCGCTCCAGCTCAGCATGCTCGCGACAATTGTCCGCGCGGTGACCTCGACGTTCAAGAAGTTCGCCGAGATCCGTGAGAGACAACGCGCAGGGTTGAACTCCTACGGCCTCCAGCAGACCCTCGAGGGCGCCGCTCGGTGTGCCCTCCATCTCTCACCGCCGTGGTGGCAGTCGCAGGCCTTTGTGGAGACGATGCGCCAGATCGCGACAGCCACCTCTGACCATGTGTACTACCCCCACCAACTGGTGGCACCTGCGATCGAGGCCGCGCGGGCGGCGGTCGCCAACGAGCAACCTGGCCTAGCGCAGAAGCATGCCTACGCCTCGGCCCCGGCCACCTGTGGGGTCGACGGCATCGGGCACTTCCTGCAGGGCCGCATCGTGAAAGGGCTCCCACACGCAAGAGAGCTCTTCTTCCACAACCCCTCCATCATGCATGACATCCAGACCGCCATGAAAAGGCTGCCCCCATCGTGGGCGACTTCATGGATGAGAACACTGTCCTTCTCGTGGCTCACGTCCTACCGCATCGCCTACCCGTGTGGAAGGCGCCGGTGCATCTTCGGCTGCGCAAGCGGCCAAGACAAGATGTGCCACTACCTTGTCTGCGCCCCTCTGGCGCTTGCTGTGGGGCGTGCTTGCGGAGCGCCCCCTCTCGTCTCCGAGTTTGCGAAGCTCGGGCTCATCGACCAGTCCAGCGAGTGCGCCGAGTCCATAGCGGTCGCCTGCCTCACGTACCACATGCTCAGGCAGGAGACCCACGTGTCGGCGGAGGCCACCCTGTCGGCCGCTAGAGCGGCACTGAGGGCCACGAAGACCATGAAGAAGCCGCCGCCCGTGCTGCGTCTGCACCACCGCCACCGTCGGGTGGGGGCGGCCCCTGGACACGGACATCCACCTGCACCTGATCGGCATCGTGAAGGGGATGCTGATGTACTTCATCCACTTTGGCTCCGTGGAGCCGCCGCTGACCGCGATCAGCATCCAGATCACGTCCGAGGAGATGTTGGGCATCCTCCTCCTCGCGCGCTGCCTGTGAGCAGGTAAGCGCGTGCGCGGGGGCTGCTGGCGCCGCGCGGGGCGCGGCCGTCGGGAGCCCGGAGCCTGTCCCCTCCGCGCGCTCGACTCCTCCTCCTCCTCCTCCTCCTCCTCCTCCTCCTCCTCCTCCTCCTCCTCCTCCTCCTCCTCCTCCCCCGTTTGTTTTCGGGCTTTGTTTGTTTGTTTTCCGTTTGTTTTCGGGCTTCCGTTCCCGTTTGTTTTCGGGCTGCCGACGCCCCAGGATGGCCCAGAGTGCGCCGTGCAGGTTCAGGAGGCCTCCCGAGAGCTCGACGGGCCCAGTGGAGCCTCGAGGTGGCCGAGAAGGCCCCAGCGCGCCCTGAGATCAGGAGGGGAAAAACACACAGACACAATTCATTGTCGATTCCTCAGAAAATACAGGAAAATATGGAAAAATGGGGGGAAGACAAAAACCGAGGGAAAACACATCTGGGGAATGCTGTTATTTGTGTGTATTTATTTGTGTGTCCAGGGCCCCTTCATGAGAGCGCCCAGGAGCACCGCCGCTCCCCGAGGTGGTTCCCAGGACGGCCCATCCAGGGCCAAGGCTGCTCAAAGAGCCCCCCCAGACGGCCCCAGCACCCCTCAGGAGGCCTTCAAGAAGGCCTGCAGGGTGCCCAGGGTGCAAGAGGCTCCCCGACACAACGCCACAGGGCTCCACGGAACATGTTTCTGATGTTTCGCAATAACGCCCATGACCGGCCCTGCCCCACCCCCATTCCCCTGGTCACGTCACGATTCGGTGGTCCTTTGAAGGGCTCGGGGGACGATCTTGGGCCAATCTAATGCTCGTCATAGAAACGAGAAGGCAACAGTGTTTTAATCATGGAGCTCCCTAAGTAGTGCAACGATGTTTGCTGCGTACGTCATCTCCAGAGTTCCCAAGACGGCCCACGAGCCCCCGTTGAAATGCGCAAGGCGGACGCTCTGGACCGTCTGAAAGCATCTCAGAGATTTGGGTTTGGAGGCCCCTGGATAAGTTTCGCAACGGTCGGCGGGAGTCTGTGCGGAAGCTGCGCAGCAAGGCTTTTGCGGGGCACGGGCGTGCTTGGGCATGGTTCTCGCGCTGCCTCTCGTGGGACCTTTTCGGGAACTCGCAGGGCATTTGTGGCTTTATGGCGGGCTTCGCCCGAAACTCTTGAACGGTCGGTTGTGATTCATTTGGGGCCTTCTTGGTGTGTAATTGGCCTCTTTCTCACGTCTCCTGCTCTGCGGCATTGCGTGAGACTCCTCGGAACTCAAACAGAGGTTGGAGGGTCGAGAGTTGAAGGTTGGAAGGTTGGGGGATGGTTGGAACACTGCATTTTGGGGAGAGCCGCCTCGAAAAGTTCTGCTTGGGATGCCTTTTGGATCGTCTTCAGGTCTCTTGGCGTGTCTCTTGGGGGATCTCCTGGAGGACTGGGGGTATCCTGGCCCTCCAGAGCCGTCTCAAGAGCGTTCGGGGGCCTTCGGGGGGCTCTCTTGGGGTGTCCTGGGCCTGTCTTGGGCTGTCTTGAAGCCCTGTTTTGCTGTCTTGGCCTCTCCCAGAGGCTGTCTCGAGCCGTCTGGGGGGCCTCTTGGGGCACCACAGGGCAGTCTTGCGTGGTTCTTGGGGCCCTCTTGGGCAGCTTTGGAGCTCTTTGAAGCCATCTTGAAACCGTTTTGAGCCGAGAAGCCAAACATGCGAAGCACACTGAACGACAATCGTGTTGTCTCAGTTCTGGCTGCTTGGGGCCTCTCTTTGAGCGTCTTGGAGTCTCTTTTTGAGGCACTCGTGGGCCTCCTAGGGTCCCATGGGACCTCTAGAATACCCCTCTGGGCATCCTGAGCCTCGTGTGGATCTTGTTGAGACTTTTGGCGGATCTTGGCGTTGTTTGGGGCGGGCTCAGCCTCCAGACGGTTCACGCGATACACTCCAGAAGCGCCTAGCCCGAAAATTCCAGAATTCTTTGAAATCAGTTGTCGGGCCCCCCAAGAATCCCACGACCCTCCGAACCCTCTCAATTTCATCACCTTGGGGTGCACTCCAATATGTGCTGAGGGCACAGTGGCGGATCCCCCAGTGCTCGGTCAAGCCTTTCCAGAAAAGAGCCGCCGAGGAATGTTGTTGTTGCAGCGAGCGCATTTGCAACAGCTCAGCTTAAGTTTTGTGTATCAGCAGCAGTAACATTTTCTGCAGCAGCAGTTGATTGCGCCCGCGAGTACCCACGAAAATCGCTGCAATTCTATTCTTTCTAGCTGGTATCACCTATCGCGCGAGCCGAGGGTTGACGATCTATGCCGCTGCTCTTGCTCGCACGACTGGGATCTTGTTATGATTGACGTGGAAGGTTGTCGCCGGTATGCTCAAGAGGAGTGGGATATGAGGCCGAGGGTGGAGGACGGCAATAGGTATCCATCGCAACCAGTTTGGTAGATGGGTGGCTCTCAGGGGAAGGGCAGGCGGCGATAGTGAGCATGCCGTTCTTGGGGCAAGCCTCCATTTGGGCGGTGATGGCCACGCTGTCTGTCTTGGGCCAGCTGATCGTCCCTGAAGACAAGGGCAAGGCCGTACCCACCCGGAGTGTGCTATCTTGCATTTCTTTCCGGCGTCCGGAATCTGCCTCTGGGCCCCGCAAGTTAAAAACTACCCAGGATGAAGCGCCCGTCCCAGGAAAGGGGCGAGAGATCCGGAGGCTGGCGACTCCATCAGATCGAGTCGTCGGTGATCTTGGAAGTGGGTGTCGGGACGGTCCGAGCGGGTAAGAGTCACGAGCCAGCGCAGAGGGTGGAGGTCCAGGAAGGGTCGCGTGAAGGGGAGACGTGCGGGCGAACAGGAGGGATTGTGGGGATGAAGGCAACGATGAAATGAGCAACGGCTAGAGATCCGCACATTGTCTGCAAGGTTCCGCAGGCACCAGTATGAAGGGGCTGCAGTTGCTCCTGAGGATATTCAGAGAAGGTGGCTGTCGTGGCAGAAATGGTCATAGTTCCGGTGATCACGACGAGGGCAAACAGCAGTGACTGTGACTATAATGACGACGCAAGCGCACGGGCCAGACAAGTTTGTGGGCGAGCAGCGCCCGAGAGGCCATTGGGTGCTGCATGACGTGGTTCAGCTTGGCGCCGGTCGTCGTCAAAACCCTCGTGTATGCGGCAACGGGGACACTGAGCCACCCCGAGGTGAATGTCTGGTTCTATCCGATCTGCGGCCTAATCTTGCTCTCTGGCGGCTTGCTCGGCGTCTTCACGCTCCTCGCGGTCCCTCTCAGCAGGGTCACAGGACTCGGGGGGGAGTGCGGGGAGAGTTGCACGCCCCCCCGCCCCCCTCGCGAGGTGCAAGGGCGGGTGCTGACGCGCGAGAGCTCGGGGCTGCGTAGAGCAAGGAGGGGCGGCGTTCGTAGTGACAAACCCAGACATTCTCCAGAGCTCCAGACCCTTTCCCTGGGGGTAGTTTTGCGCCCGGGATCCATTTTTGATGGCCCCGTGGCCCGATAACAGGCCTCGGAGGCCGAACTCGAGGAAAAATTTGGATCGAACAAGTTGAATCGTCGGAGATCTGGGCCAAGACCCAGACGCTCGCCCTCTCCGAAACTTTTGACACCTGGGCGAGCAAGGGCAAGGGGCGTGGGCCTTGTTTCTCGCGCCGCGCATGCGGGCTCGTGGACGGGCTCCTCCTGCTGTTCGGGGCGTTCGGGGGCCCCTTGGCTGGTCAGGTCCAGCCCAGGGTCCCCGCTGACAATTTGGGGGGGAGGAGGAGCAGGAGGAGGAGGAGGAACAGGAGGAGGAGGAGGAGGAGGAAGCCGAGGAGGAGGAGAGGAGGAGGAGGAGGAGGAGGAGGAGGAGGAGGAGGAGGAGGAGGAGGAGGAGGAGGAGAAGTCCGTAGCCATTTTGGCTCAATCTGTTTCCGATACCCAACGAATTTTGCTCTGCACCTTCTTCCGCATATTGGAATCTTGAGTGGCACGGTATACCGCGTTCCGTATACATCAATGTCCGGGCCCGTGACGGAAGGCGAAATTGTTGCTTGCAACCTCTTGGGAGCCATCGTGCGGGCGGGAACGAGCCGCCATGTCGTGGCAGCGACCGCAGCGGTTTTTTGGCGTCTCATCCTGAGCTGCGAGGCGGCCGGCACAGCCACGCTCGACACCAGCGACTCCGATATCAAGGCGGAGGTCGACGCTCGGTTCGACATCGCCCGTCCTGCTCTGGAAGGCCTCGTTCGAGCTGGGCGGCAAGGGGTGCGAGCAAACCTCGACGGGTCCACCAAGGCTTTCCGCAACTGTGCCTTGCACAATAGCCTTGGAGCTGGCGAGGGCGGCGAGGGAGCTCTGCCAAAGTCTGGCAGAGAAGCGAAGCAGAAACATAAGAGGCGTGGCAGGGCCGCTCCAGATGGCTCGCAGCCTGCTTCCACGCCTGTTTCGGCGCCCAGTATTACATCGGCTTCAACATCTTCACCTGAAAACGACCCGTCTGCCTCTGACCATGGTTGTCCAGCGGAGGAGCGTGATGAGCAAGAAGAACAGTGTGAAGCGGTTCCTCCGAACCCCAACGAATCTGCCATGCAGACGGATGCCTTGTGCTACGAGTGCGGTCTCACCTCGCCTTTGGGCCAATGGGCCTATGCGGCCGTGCTGGCAGACGAATTGGCGCACTCTGCAGGGATCATTTCTCGCACCACGGCACCCGCGGAGACCTCCCACGCAGAGATTTTCGACTTGGCTGCTGACGACAAGTCGGGCCAGAGCGCCGACGAAGCGCAGAACGGCTCCTTCAGCAGCATGGAGGAGACCGCGGCTGACACGGCGCTGTGGGCCAAGGAGTGCGCAGATAGATTGGGGGAGACAGGCTTTTTGGCGGAGCAGGTGGCTTCTCTCCAGCACCTGGGCGCCTCCTCGCCTGAGGTGGAGAAGGCTGTGCACGACCTAGTTGCGAAGCTGGCGATCGCAAACGGCCACGCCATCGACTGGGAGAAGTTCCGCGAGAACTACCCGGCGGTTTAGGCCTTACGGGCTCTCTCCGCAGTGGGCAGGTAGCAGCACCTCCCGCCCCGAGCCCCTGAACAGCGAAATGTAAGGTCGTGCTTTAGCTGTTGAGGGTCTCCGACCTCCCCCTCCTCCCCCTCCTCAGGAATGTAAGAACAGGCTTGCTCTTGACAGCCTGTCGATTTCTTTGATGGGGTGGGTATGGGAAGGGGATGGGGTGAGACGACTGCCAGCAGCAATGAACCCACCCTGTCCTGGGACCGGACTAGGCGGGGTTTTGGGTTTGGGGCTTCGGCGACGCTTATTCTCTTCTTTCCCTCTTTCCTCCCTCTGTCTCGGCCTTCCTTCTTCTCCGTAAGCGTCGCCTTTGCCTTCCGTCCATATATTTTTGTCGCTCTCTGCTCCTAGAGTGGTCTTGTGACACAGCAGTGCAACAGTGCAGCAGAGGGGGAGAAAGAGGAGGAGGAGGAGGAGATGGAGCAGGGGGAGGAGGAGCAGGAGGAGGGAAAGGAGGAGGAGGAGGAGGATGAGGAGGAGGGGGATTGTTTTGCCTTGGGGCCAATCTGGGAAAACGCTCGAGCAGGGCATCGTGGTGGACCGGCAGGGCAGGGCCAGCGTCCGGCGGGCATGGACATGACGAGCTGCGCTGGAGCTCGGACAGGAGGAGGAGGAAGAGGAGGAGGAGGTGGAGGAGAAGGAGGAGGAGGGAGGAGGAGGTGCAGGAGGAGGAGGAGGAGGAGGAGAGGAGGAGGAGGAGGAGGAGGATGAGGAGGAGGAGGAGGAGAGGAGGAGGAGGGAGGAGGAGGAGGAGGGAGGAGGAGGAGGAGGAGGAGGAGGAGAGGAGGAGGAGGAGGAGGAGGAGGAGGAGGAGAGGAGGAGGAGGAGAGGAGGAGGAGGAGGAGGAGGAGGAGAGGAGGAGGAGCGAGGAGGAGGAGGAGGAGGAGGAGGAGGAGGAGGAGGAGGAGGAAGGAGGAGGAGGAGGAGGAGGGGAGGAGGGAGGAGGAGGGGGAGGAGGAGGAGGAGGAGGAGGCAAGGAGGAGGAGGAGGAGGAGGAGGAGGAGGAGGTAGGAGGAGGCGGAGGAGGGAGGAGGAGGGAGGAGGAGGAGGAGGAGGGAGGGAGGAGGAGGAGGGAGGAGGAGGAGGAGGAGGAGGAGGAGGAGGAGGAAGAGGAGGAGGAGGAGGAGGAGGAGGAGAGGAAGGAGGAGGAGGAGGAGGAGGAGGAGGAGGAGGAGGAGGAGGTGAGGAGGAGGAGGAGGAGGAGGAGGAGGAGGAGGAGGAGGAGGAGGAGGAGGAGGAGGAGGAGGAGGAGGAGGAGGAGGAGGAGGGGAGGAGGAGGAGGAGGAGGAGGAGGAGGAGGAGGAGAGGAGGAGGAGGAGGAGGAGGAAGAGGAGGAGGAGGAGGAGGAGGAGGAGGAGGAGGGGAGGAGGAGGAGGAGGGGGAGGAGGAAACGGAGGAGGATGGGGGAGGAGGAGGAGGAGGAGGAGGAGGAGGAGGAGGAGGAGGAGGAGGAGGAGGAGGAGGACGTGTTTGAGCACTACGGCCTCGCTGCGTGAATAAAGCACGCAAAATGTGTTTGAAAGCAAAGTGACTCCCTTCTCTTTGGGGTGGAGGCCTTTGCAAATCTGATTCCCAGAATCCTGGGTGTACTTGTCTTTGCCAGTCTTGGAATCTTTCTTCCGGGGGGCCCCCCCCCCCCCCCCACACACAACTCACCGAGCTTGGCCAGACGAGCAACAGCCGTGTAAGATCTGCATTCTAAACAAGCGACAGTAAGAGAGTCGTTCGTACAATCAAGCTTGACACATTTACGATTCAAGTCCCGAAACCTCTGCACACTGACCCGAGGGGACTCTGAGCAACGGCCTGGGGGAGGGCAAATGTGACTTGGATTCCGCGCTTGGTGCGGAGACAGGTCGAGCACCGCCACGAACGCGGCGAACCAACAGCAGGGCCTAACCAGGTCCACGTGTGGAGGCTGGCGCCCCCCCCCGCCTGCTCTGGCACTCGCGGGGTGGACCAAGGCACCTCTTTGAAGGTCGATCCTGGGCTACCCCGGGAGCAATTCGGCAGCAGGCCTGACGGTACCTGCTCAACAAACTGTCGGCATTCATGTCGGCCAATGTCGAGGCGTCAGCGGACGGGTGCGCTGCCGCCCTGAGCTTGGCGGCACGATCGGAATAGTCGTTGCCGACCCGCAACGAACGCTCATCAGGAGAAAGCTTCGGGAGGCATAGCGCCTGATGCGCCTTGACCTCCTCGTACCTCGGCAGATTGCTCCCGCCCAACGCCTGCCCCTGCATCACCATCCCCGCGTACGGCCCGTTGGGCGAAAGGCGGGCATGGGCAGGCAACGCGTGCATGCCGACGACGCTGGCGCAGTCTCTGACAAGCTTGCCCGGCCAGGAGATCAGAGCGCCGCACACAAGCATTGGCAGAACATATTCTCCTGCCCGTGAGGTCTGAGGGCAGCTGCCCCATACAGGGCCGTGCGGTTGCCGCCTGGACCAAGACGGACTATTCCTCCCGCTGGTGGTCCCAAGTGGTGGTGGTGGTGGTGGTTGTGTCGCTTTTCCTTGCTCCTGTGTAAAGGGGCGTGGCGGCGGACCCGTGCGCCGTGCTCGAGGAGGCTCGGGGAAGTCCAAAGAGGGGGGGTGAGGACGGGGGAAGCGGAGGAAGGGGGAAGTGAGGACGGCACATGTCTCGAACCGACGATTTTAGGCAGGAGCCGTCCAGGAACACCTTGCTCCCAAAGTTCACGAGAGCCTTCGGGTGGGCCCGGCAGGCCCGCGGCAGCAACATCCTCGGGACAACACTGAAAAGCCACTCCGTCAGGACCATTTTCGTCGTCGGCTGTGGGGGGGGGGCAACATCTCGTGGGTGTTCGACCAGACCAGCCGCGAGAGCAAACTTATTGCAGGCGTCGGGGTCCGTGATCACAGCCGATGAGACATCGGTCCCGCGCACTCCGCTTTCCCGCTTGCGGCCGGGAGCTTTTGGATAGCATGTCGCTCCACCAGTTCTGGCCCACCAGGCCTCGGCGCGACACGCTAATCGCCTTTCCGAACCTGCCGCCCCGCGGAGCGGGGCGACACGCTATCCGCTCGCAAGGCACAGCGTGTCGCCAGGGCCGCTGCCGGTGACACGCTAGCAAAAGCTCCCGACCGCAATGATCCGTGATCGAAGACATGAGCAATCCGGCACAATCCCTTGCAATTCCGCTCAGACCCGCTTCATCTGGCCCAATCCCCCACATCATCCAGCCTAATCTGGTTATCATGGCCCTCCAACCATGCTCAATAGCCCATGATCGTTCTCACGAAGGCCTCCCAGGAATTGTTTTCCAACCCTCGGTGGCTCCCGCCGTCGCACTCCGCCCCTCCCGTCCACCAGCCCGAGGTCCGCGACAGCCGCCTCTCGGCCCGAGGCGGCAGTGCTGCGGCCCCCCGCGGGGGTGGCGCGGGGCCACTGGCGGCTGGCTGGGGCGCGTCTTCGAAGAAGAAACAGCTGCATAAACACAAACTTTCGGAGCTCCGTGCGGAATTCCTTGAATCTGCGCTGGAACCCACTGGCGGCGCCTGCAGCGCCGCCCCTGGCGCGCTCCGTTGGCCAGGGAGGGTGGTTCAGCGCAGATCCAAGAAATCCGCGCGGAGCTCGGGAAATTATCAGTGCGGACGCGGCTGCAAGAAACCCTCGCAAGAAGCCTAGCCCTGAAAACCCGCGCGCGAGATGCACGCGGGGGGTGGGGGGGAACCCCAGAGCACCCTGAACGCAGCAGCTTCTTCCACGGCCGCTGGGAGTCACTGCGCAGCGCGCGGAGCGATGAAATCCAGGGTGCCCTGACGAAAAGCAGATGGTTTCTCCATGCGCGTCCCCACTGTATGTTTGGGCCGCTTTTTATTCCTCCGCATCCGGCGTTGCGCGCATTCTGGCCCAGGCGCGAGTGCCGAGGCCGGTGCCCCAGACCTCCAGCGCCTCGAGGAGCTCAGTGCAGCAGACTTTGTTCGCCGTCCTGTCACCACCCACCAAACCACCCCGGCCCAACCCGAAGGCCTCCATCTGTCCTCCGTTCCCAGTGAGGGGGGGGGTCGGGGAAGACCGAAACAACTTTTTTGGTCTGCGGGGCGAGAGCGAACCTCTTCCGGTTAAAAGCTAGGCGGGCTACGCACAGCTCTAATTGGGGAGACAGAGCACAGGCGGGCGGGGCCTCTAGACCGACAAAAAACACAGGGCACCCGTACCCCCCCCCAACCCGAAATTCGGGTCGAACTCGGGTCTTCGGGTTGGGTTGGGGCGGTCTGGTAGGTCGTCGTCTTGGGCCCCCCCCCGGGGGTCCCTCGCCGTGCCCCGGGAGCGTCAAGGAGGCCCTGAAATCCTGGCGGTGTATTTTTTGTTCGCGCCGGGGCGATTTCGCCCCAGTGCGGGCCCTGGGGCCCTCGCAGGTCGCTCCGGCCCGACACAGGCCGCAGGGGGGCGGGTGGGGTTTCGTGGTGTCGGCTCTCGAGGAGCGGCTCGGGAGGAAGAGCTGGGCCTGGGGAAGAGGTCCCTTGGGAGGCCACGTGCGGACCCCACCCCACCACCCCACGAGTTCTGAGGGAGGAGGTGGGGTAGGGTTCGCACGTGGCCTCCTATCCACAGGGCCAGCCGCACTGGGAAGCTCAAGGCACCCCACAGGTCTGGGGCGCAGCGAGCGCCCCTCCCCCCCGGCGCGCCATGGCCCTCGGCCTCGGGGCCGGCGGCTACGAGGAGGACGACCGCCTGGCGCGCCTGCTGCCCGCCTTCGGGCAGCAGGTGGCCCGCGGGGGGGACTGGCCGCGGCCGGGAGACAGCGTGCTGATCAAGGACCCCCACAGAACCGCGGTGTCGGAGAGGAAGGTCCAGGATCCTGGTGTTTTTTTCCTCGATCTCGGCCCGCGGGGCCCGTTGCCGGGCCCGGGGGCCACCAACGATGCATGCGGGGTCTCGGGAGCCCCGGGTGGGCGCGGCAGAAGCGGAGCACGTCGCAGGATGTCTGGGAGCACGGGGCGTGAGCACGAAGCTCTGGAGGTCCGCGCGGATTTCTTGGATCGGCGCTTGGCCCGCCGGCAGCGCCTCCAGCGCCGTCCCTGGCGCGCGCGCCGCCTCTGGCGCGCTCCGCGGGCCAGGGAGGGCGGTTCAACGCCGATCCAAGAAATCCGCGCGGGCCTCCGGAAGCTCATGTATACGCCGTTGTTCTGTTTAGTAGAGTCCATGGCGCCCTCGAGGCTGCGGAGTTATTCGCGCTTCGCGGTTCGGCACCGTTTCCTCCTCATCCTCCTTTTCTCCTCCGGGGCGCGGCGCCCGTTAGGAGCGCGAAGCTATTCGCGCAGCGCGAAGCGCGACGTCAGGCGCCCTTGCCAAGTGATCTCTGGGCTGGCCCCTCCCATCTCGGTGGTCAGCTCCTGGGGGCGGACCTCCGCCCCCAGGAGACGGAGCAGATCAAAATCCATCGGTACTCGCTGATAACCGCCCCCTTGGAGGAAGGAGACGGAGCAGATCAAAATCCATCGGTACTCGCTGATAACCGCCCCTGCGACGTCTGGCCACCGCGCCGCTCCCCGGGACCTGCCCTCACCGGCGCCGCTCCCCCAGGGACCCGTCTGGCCAGCGCCGGCGGGAGGCGCGGCGCAGGCCCTGCGGCCGAGTCCTTGCCCGGGGGGGGGGGGAGCGGTCGGCGGCGGAGTCCGAGCCTTGCGGCCCGATGAGAGGCGGGGGGGTGGGGGGTCCAGGATCCTCGACGAGACGTAAGAGTGACCATTCGCCGGAGTGACCTTTGGTGCGGGCTCGTCGGGCTCCCCCCGATCGCCGAGCACGATGCGATAGAAGCGGCCCGCGCCCTTGGGTTTGGCTCCCTCGCGCCCCCCAAAAGCTGCGCACCAAAGGTCACTCTTACCCAGGGTCACTCTTACGTCTAGCTGAGATCCGTCGAGCACGTGGCGAAACCCGGGCCCCACCCCCGCCCCCCATCGACGAGGAGGACTGGGACGGCTGCGCGGCGCACAACTCGCCCCACTTCCTGATCCTGGCGGCCGGGGAGCGGGCGCCGGGGGGAGCACAACGCGGTGCTGCCGTAGTGCTGATGCCGCTGCTCCCTGGACTTCTCCTGGGGTGCTTGCAGACCCAGACCTCCAACGCCTTGAGACACTCAGTGCGTTTTTTTGGGGGGGGCCTCAGTGGGCTCTCGCGGGGCCCTAGGGCCGTCGAAAAACGGCTCGGGGAGGAAGAGCCGGTGGGGACGGGGCCCAGAAATTCTGAGGACCGCGCATTGAGCCGCTGGTCCAGAGCTTCTGACGTCGGTGGTCACCCCGCGGCTCCCCAGAAGCCGCGCGCCAGAGGTCATTCTAACTGCAGGGTCCCTCCTGCGTGTGGCCGCACTCGCGGCCCGCGCGCTCCACTCGGCACGATGGGCACTGGCGCGAATACTTCTTCGGCTGGAGCTGGCGCCAGGTCACCGATCTCGGCGCTCTTGTCGTTGTTGGCCAGTGTTTCTTGCCGGTGCGCGTCCAACGAAAGAGCACGAGCTCTGCAGCTGCTCTCAGTCTCGGGACCAGACCGCGCATTTCAAGAGGAAAAGAAACACACAGACACAATTAATCCTCGATTCCCAGGAAAATATGGGAAAATATTGGAAGTGGGGGGGAAGACAAAAACCCAGAAAATATAGGAAAATATGGGGACTACTTTTATTTGGGTGTATTTATTTGTGTGTCCCAGGGCCCCTTCAGCATCGAGAAGTCCAAGACGGCGGATGTCTGGGGACCCCGCGAATCAAGCCGTGGCGACACAGGGCCCCGCAGCGGGCCCTCCAAGGGCGAAAAAGCGAGAGAGGGAGAGAGCTCCGCTGTCGGTACACAGCACAACTTGTCCTCGGAACCTGCCGACGGACACCTGCTCAAATCAAAATCGGCCCCAAGACCCGGACCCCTCCGAGTCCATCCTGAGACTGGTCTTCACCCTGGATCCGTTTTCGGCGGCCCGTGGGGCCGAAAGCGGCCCCCAGAGGCCGAAAGGGACGAAACACGTGGCATCCTTTACTTCTGTTCCCATTCAATGCGAGGTCTTCGTTTTTTTCAAAACGCGGTCTCCAGGAGTCCTGTCCCTTTTCCCATGGCCAGTTTTTCGTCCCGAGTCGTTTTTTGACGGTCCTGTGACCCTGCGAGGGCCCCAGGTTGAGAATGGCGAATCAATTGTCCGTCGTGATATTTTTTTGGAGGTTGTCTGGGTTGAAGACCGTTTTGTAATCCTCTGGCGCGTAACGGTCATTTTTACCCGGGCCAACTCCTCCCCCGCAGAAATAACGGCAACGATCGTACGTCATGGGGGGGGACATGGATCCCCTCACATACTGGTGCTCACGCGCATATTATGACGGTCGCAGCGCACCACCCCGACGTGCTCCACCCCGCTCAAGCGTTACCTTTACCCGGGGTCTCCCCCCCACCCCCACCCCAGGTAACGACCGTTACCAGAGATGATAAAATCAAGTCCTCAGATCCGAGGTGCTCGTGTCGCACAAGAACCTGGACGGGTTCCTCTTCGGCACCGTCGAGGGCGCAGCCTCGATGCCCGAGCGCTCGGGCTGGTTCTCTAGGCCCCCCAGATGGGGTCCGAGAAGATGGGGTCGGCGGATCGCGCCGCATCGCCGACGCATCGGCGATGCGGCTCGATGTGGAGCCCGATTTTCTCCACGCCGGCGTCGCCCATGCCCCGCCGACGTCGCCGATGCCTCGTCGATGCATCATCGATGCGTCGATGATGCGGCGCGATCCTCCGACCCCATCTGCTCCGACCCCATCTGGGAGGCCTCTAGGTTCGGGGGCAGGGGCTGCTCTGCGGCTGTGGAGGTGGTCCTCCCCGTGCCGCTCGGCCCGCACCGGCCGACGCCAGCCCTGCCCGAGGGGATCCCGCCGTGCTGGGCCGACGGCGCTCGGGGCTCGGGAGCGGAGCCCAGATCTCTGACGATGCGGTTTGCTCATCCCCGCTGCGCTCTCGTTCCAGATCCGAGCCGACAGGACTGGTGCTCGAGCCTGCCCAACACTTGCGGATGGCTTTCTGCAGTCGCAGCGTGCCGTGTCTCCCTCCGTTTCTTCCTTCCCTCCATACGCTTTCCGTGCTCAGCCCTCACCTTTCTTGGTGGTTGATGGTGGTGAGGAGGAGGAGGAGGAGTAGGAGGAGGAGTAGGAGTACGAGGTGAGGAGGAGGTGGAGGAGGAGGAGGAGGAGGAGGAGGAGGAGGAGGAGTAGGAGGAGGAGGAGGAGGAGGAGGAGGAGGAGGAGGAGGAGGAGGAGGAGGAGGACACGAAGCGCAAGGAGGAGGAGGAGGAGCAGGTTGACCTCGTTTGTCGGGCACTTCCTGATGGACAGGGACCCTCACCCTTCTCGTGGTGGCCGCCGCTGCTGCAGCTCGCTGTGCCCACGCGCCCCCCTCTGGATGCTCGGCCGGTGGTGGTTGTGGTGGCGGTGGCGTCGCTCCTCGTGTGCGGCCTCTGGGGCCCGTGGTCGGGCCTGGGGGGCGAGAGCGGAGCTGGGGCGAGGGCCAACCCCTGGGGGAGGGGGTCCTGGAGCTCTGGGGCCGCGGACTGAGCACAGCATATCCTGGAGGATGTCTGGGAGGAGGGGGGGTAGATCAAGGATCGAGGCTACTGGGTGCTTTGGGGGGTCTCGATGGTATACTGGATCTGGGGCGAGAGCCAACCCCTGGGGGTATGATGTTCCAGCCTGCTTTAGCCTTGATCACCAGCAAGAATAATTTCGAGCACCAGGAAGATACCCCCAACACTCAAAGGGTTTTCACGCGTCGGCCCCTGGGAGAGACACTCGTTTCGACACCGTTTCGACGCTCTCTCGACACTCTTCTGGGTGCTCGAACTTATTTCTGGGATGTGGTCCTTACGTGCGATGGGAGCGACATGCCCCTGGGGGAAGGGGTCTGGAGCTCTGGGGCCGCGGACTGAGCACAGTATACCATGGAGGATGTCTGGGAGGAGGGGGGGAGATCGGGGATCGAGGTTACTACTGGGTGCTCTGGCTCGATAACCTGCTGGATATACCACGTCGTTTGGTCGGCCAGGGAGCCACAGAGCTCGGCGAGGGAGTTCGGTGTTCAGACGCTCCAGCGTCCCAAAGGGTGGGCAGTTGGGGCGTCTGCACACTGAGCTCCTTGACCGACCAAACGACGTGCTGTATGCATCGAGCCCCTCCCAGTGAGGGTATATACCATCAATCCCCTTCTCGTCGGAAGTACATACGAGGAGGAGGAGGAGGAGGAGGAGGAGGAGGAGGAGGAGGAAGAGGCGACTTGCGCATCCTGAGAAAGGGTATGTATGTATGCATGTATGTATAACTGTACGTTTGTATGTAGACATGCATGTATGTATGTATTTATGTATGTATGACTATATGAATATATGAATGCATGCATGCATGTATGTATGTATGTATGTATGTATGCATGTATGTATATATGTATGTTTGTATGTATGTATATGGGTATATCATGGTATGCGTGTGTGTATATGTATATGTATGACTATGTGTATGCATGCATGTATGTATGTATGTATGCATGCATGCATGTATGTATGTATATATGTATATATGCATGTACGCACGTATACTGCATGTATGCATGTATGCATGCATGTATGTATGTACACGTGTTTGTGTGTGTATGTAGTTGTGTGTACATGTATGTATGTATGCGTGTATGCATGTCTGTATGTATCTACGTATGTATGTATGCATGTATGTATGTATGTACGTACGTACGTACGTATGTATGTATGTATGTATGTATGTACGTATGTATGTATGTATGTATGTACACATGTGTATGAATGTATGCATGTATGCCTGTATGTATGTAGGTAGGTATGTATGTATGCATCCATGCATGCATGCATGCATGTGTGCAGGTACGTATGTGTATGTATCGATGTAGCCATGTATGCATGTATGCATGTATGCATGCATGTATGTATGCCTGCATGTATGTTTGTATGTCTATATGTATGGATTTATGTATGGATGCACGTGTGTATGTATGTATGCATGTATGTATGTATGTATGTATGTATTTATGTATGTATGTATGTATGTATGTATGTATGTATGTATGTATGTATGTATGTATGTATGTATGTATTTATGTATGTATGTATGTATGCATGTATGTATGCATGTATTTATGTATGTATGTATGTCTGTATGTATGTATGTGCGTGTATCGGAGGTGAGGGGGTGAGATCGAAGTGGAACGGAGAGCCCCCCTACCGAGAAATCGGTTTCGGTTTCGTGTTCGTGCGTGCCGTGCGTGCGGGCGAGGCTAAGCTGCGTGGGCGGTCGAGAAGAAAGTCTCCTCTGGCTGAGGCGCGGCCAGACCAAATGATTCCTTGCCGGGGGCCGGCGGCCCTCGGTGTCCCGCCGGTGTCCCGCCTCCGGCTGAGGCGCGGCCGGACCAAATGATTCCTTTCCGGAGGCTGGTGGCCCGCGGTGTCCCGCCGGTGTCCCGCCGGTGTCCCGTCGGTGTCCCGCTGATGATGATGATGATGATGATGGTGATGATGATGATGATGATGATGATGATGATGATGATGATGATAATGATGATGATGATGATGATGATGATGATGTCGATGATGTTGATGATGATGTTGGTGATGGTGGTCATGATGATGGTGTCCCGATGATGATGGTGATGATGTTGACGATGATGATGATGATGATGATGGTGATGGTGGTGATGATGATGGTGTCCCGATGATGTTGATGTTGATGATGATATTGCTGATGATGATGATGGTGTCCCGATGATGATGTTGATGATGATGGTGATGATGTTGATGATGAAGAGATGGTGATGATGACGATGGTGAGGATGACGATGATGATGCTGATGATGATGGTGTCCCGATGATGATGAGGTTGATGATGATGATGATGCTGTTGATGATGATGGTGATCATGATGGTGTCCCGATGGTGGGGATGTTGTCGATGATGATGACGATAATGTTGTCCCGATGATGATGTTGATGATGAGGATGATGATGAGGTGATGCTGATGATTTTGATGATGGTGGCCCGATGATGGTGATGATCATGATGCTGATGTTGATGATGATGATGGTGTCCCGATGATGATGGTGATGATGATGGTGACAACGATGATGGTGTCCCGATGATGATGATGTTCATGATGATGATTTTGCTGATGACAATGATGGTGTCTCGATGATGATGATGTTGATGATGCTGTTCATGATGATGATGAGACGATGATGACGATGGTGGTTTTCCGGTGATGACGATCGTGATGGTGTCCCGATGATGATCGTGATAACGATGATGGTGATTGCGATGGTGTTCCGATGATGATGATGGTGATGATGATGATGATGATGATGGTGATGAGGTGGTGATGATGGTGTCCCGATGATGATGAGGATGGTGTTGATGATGTTGATGATGATGTTGATGCCGTTGATGACGATGATGTTGTTGATGATGATGATGATGATGATGATGATGATGATGACGTTGATTGTGATATCGATCGTGAGATCGATAGCGAGCTCGAATGTGAGATCGATTGTGTTATCGACAGTGAGATCGATAGTGAGATCGATTGTGAGATCGATAGTCAGATCGATTGTGAGATCGATCGAATGAAATAGGTCGAGTGAGATCGATCGAGTGAGATCGATCGTGAGATCGATAGTGAGACCGATCGAGTGAGACGTTGGTTCCTCCCCCCCCGAACCTCCTTATCAGCCGAAGGGTGGTCGTAGAGGTATATCTGTATCGGTATGTGTGTATATATGTAGATCTATATGTATATGTGTGTATATATACACACATATCGCAGTAGGCCGGGGGGGGCGGGCCAGTGCCGTACCCCCCCATGGGGGTATTGGGGGGTTCCCAGGGCCCCTGGGACTTTTCAAGCATTTTTGCGCTCTCGCATGTTCCGCCTCCCCACGGTCCCAGACGTCGTCAGAGGCCCTTCAGATCGCTCCAAGACGGCCGCGGAGGCCCCCAAGAAAGGCCGGAGACGGCCCAGGAGGCTCCCCATATAATTCAAGAGGGCCTCGGGAGTGCCCCGAGAGAGCCCCAAGAGCGACCCAAGAGGGCCCGAAGAGCGCGACATTTCAAGATCTCCGGCCTGAGAGGCTCCTAGGACGCCCCCGGAGGCCATCAAGAGGCTCCCGAGAAGCCCTGCGAGGCTCCCAAGAGGCCCCCCGGAAGCCCAATAGGCCCTCAAGGGGCCCCCAGGGAAGCCCCCTGCGGGCCCCCAAGAGACCTCATTTCCCAGACAGCTTTCCCAGAACATGATTCCTTGGGCTTCCGCCCACCATCGTCTCGGGGCGGTCTTGCAGGCGTCTTGGGGCGGTCTTGGGGCGGTCTTGCCCGTCTTGGAGCGCCAGGAGGTCGAAAAGCGATAACATAACAAGCATCGAAGACGTATTGGACATCAATATTTGTGCTTGTTTGGTCCTTCATGGGGGTCCTCTTCGCGCGCTCTTTGGGCCTTTTTGGAACCGCTTGGGCCATCTTGGAGGCATCATGAGCCATCTTGGCGGGTGAGGAGGCCTCCCAGGTCCGTTTTGGAAGCCATGTTGGGCACGTAAAGCGCTTTCACGAGCGCCGAGACATGTCTGGGCGCCGACAGAGCCTCGAGAACAGGAGGCGATTCACGCAGGGAGGCGCACACAGGAGAGCGGAGGGCCCCTTAGCATATTACAGAAGCCAGACCAAACATCACTTGGCATTCTACCACGCTGAACGTGCCAGCGATTGTACCGCAACGCTCGGGACGGATTTGAATCCAGAGTTGTATGGTACAGTCTAACCTTGTGCTTGGGCTTCGTAGTATCCGCCCGAACATCAACTATACGTCAACGGGAGGCACTTGCAATACCCCATGTGACAACTCGCTTAGATACTGAAGCCGTGTCCAGAATCGACAGTAACCTAAGCGCGCGCGAAGTGCGCGCGTGGTTCTAGGACCCAGAGGGGGAACACGAACCGAAATTTCGAGCCCTCGCCCAACAGAGGACCCCAAGAAGCCCCAAGAGGCCCTCCAGAGGCGCTCAGGAAGCCCCAAGCTTTCAAGAGGTCCCCAAGAGACTCCCAAGCAAGGGGCCCCAAGACGCAACCACGAAGTACCCAAGAGCCCCCCTAGAGCTCTCCAAGAGGCCTCCGAAAGACTTCCACCACCCAAATCCGAACAGGCATCCAGCAGGCCACTGGCCCATCACTCAGGCATGGCGGCCTCAGGTCCACAACCCCAGTTACCAAGACGCTCGGTCTTGGGGAGGGATGCTGAGGGCAAGGACGACGACGAAGACGACGATGATGGCGATGACGATGACGATGGTGATGATGACGACGATGATAATGACGATGATGACGATGCTGAAGGTGATGCGGGTGACGATCATGACAATGATGACGATTGTGATAATACCGACGGTGATTACGATTGTGTTGCTGATGGTGGTGGTGATCATGATGGTGTTGATGGTGATGGTGATGGTGATGATGACGATGTCGATGACGATGACGATGAAGATGATGGCGATGAGGATGGCGATGGTGATGATTACGAGGATCTTAGCTAGAACTTGAGCGCGCGCGAAGCGCACGCGATGGTTCTAGGTCCTCTTCCTATATTTTTGCAAGCCTGGGCGGGGGGGAAGAACCCCCCCAAAACCGGACTCCCGAGATCTGGGGCTTTGGGACCCTCCGGACAGGCCTCGAAGCGGCCCCCCGGGCCTCGCAGGGCGTTTTGCCAAGCCTTCCCATCACACCTAGGGCGATCAGGGGGGCCATCGGAGACGTCCCAGAGACCCCCAAGACAGCACAAGAGCGCTCCAAGAGTGACCGACGTGACCTCAAGATGGCCCAAGAGGCCTCCAGGACGGCCCCAAAGAGGCCTCCAAAAGCACTCCCAAGAAGGCCCCAAGAGGCAACAATCATTGATTTTCTGATGTTTTTTTTTTTTTTTTGTGAATTTCGGGGTTCTCCTCTTTTCGGCTTCCCGACGCTCCAAGACGGCGGTCTTCTGGGCGTCCGAAGCCGCCTGGGAGGCTCCAAAATCGCCCCACAACCATCTGAAAGGGCTTCCAGGCAGTCCAAGAGAGTCCCAAAACGGCACAACACGGGTCCACGATGGCCTTCAGAGAGCCCCTTGGCGGCCCAAGATGGCCCCAAGACACCCTCCGAAGCATTCCAAATCGTGACCTGGTTGTTCAGGGAGACCGCGGTTGGAGGCGGGTGGCCGGAGGAAGCCGCCAGAGGCCACCAGAATACGCCCAGGAGGCCTCCAGAAGGCCTTCAGAAAGCCTGGAACAACTGTTGTGAGGCCCCCAGAGGCTCTCCAAGTAGGAGCCTCTGCAAAAAAAAGCCGAGGAGGATGGGGAGAATGCGCAGGGTATGGCGAACATGAGGGAAAAGAAGCATGGAGGAAGGATAACGAATAACATTATTATAGTGGCGATGCTGGAAAAAGGCAGCAAGGAGTTATCGCTAAATGGTCGGCTTGACCTTCCTTCTATTCCGCCTGCATACCAAACTTCAAGGACCAACGTGCATGGCGCGAAGCGCCACTGCAGTCTTGTGTATATATATATAGATTGATAGAGGTTCCGACGTGTGTACCGATGTTGATGACGATGATGATGCTGATGATGGCGATGCTGATGCTATTGATTATGATGATGCTGATGATGATAGTATTAATGATGATGACGATTATGTTGATGCCGATTCTGATGAGGATGCCGATGATGGTGATGATGATGATGATGATGATGCTGATTGCGCTCATGATGCGGATAATGCTGATGCTGATGACGATGACGATGACGCTGATGCTGATAATGATGGCGATGATGCTGATGATGATGGTGGCGATGCTATTAATGATGATGATGATGACGATGCTGGCGATTATGATGATGGTGATGATGCTGATGACGATGATTATGAAGATGATGCTGATGATGACATTGGCGAAGCTGATGATGATGGTGATGATGATTGTGATGCTTATGATGAGATTGGTGGTGATGATGATGATTTTGCTGCTGCTTCTGATGATGATGATGATGATGATGATGATGATGATGATGATGATGATGATACTGAAGCTGATTATGAGGATGCTGATGCTGATGATACTGATGATGATTGTGATGGTGATGGTGATGGTGATGATGATGATGATGATGATGATGATGATGATGATGATGATGATGATGATGATGATGATGCAGACGATGCGGATGATGCTGATGATGATGCTGATGATGATGGTGCTGATGATGCTGCTGATGATGATGCTGATCATGATCATGATCATGAGGAGGATGCAGATGAGGAGAAGGAGGAGGAGGAGGAGGAGGAGGAGGAGGAGAAAGAGGGACAAGGGGGAGGAGGGAGGAGGGAGAGGGAAGAGGCAGTTGGAGGAGGGAGGAGGAGGAGGAGGAGGAGGAGGAGGAGGAGGAGGAGGAGGAGGAGGAGGAAGAGGATACATAAGTATATGTATACCCGAGCCGCGAGGATTGGGTGTGCACATCGAGGTCTCAAGTGCCCCCCCCCCCGCGGGAGGCTTCTCCCCGCCGCGTCTGGACTCCCCCTCTGGAGATTTTGGTCGGAATGCATCCCAGGACGGGCCCCAGGGCAGATTCTTCGCGCCGTGAAGAGAGTCACTGGCCACGCCCCCCTCACGATGCTCGCGGGCGAGGAGATCAGCGCAGAAACTTTGGAAGTCTCGCACATATATATATATATATATATACATATATATATATATATATATATATATATATATATATATATATACATATATGTGCATGTATGTCGGATCGGCGCTGGACCCCCCCCCCTGCCTTCTCTTTCCCCTCCCCTCCCCTCCAGGCATGGAGCCGGCGGAACCTTCGGAGGCCTCGCAGGGCGGCGGGTCGAGGCCCAGCGGCGGCGACAGCCTCGAGGCCGTCGTGGCGGAGTACTGCCGCAGCAACAACGTCGACGGCTCCGCGGCCTCGGCGCTCATGGAGCTGGAGCCAGACCTGCAGCGGATTCTGCTCACGAGGACGGGGCTCATGCGGATGCATCGCAGGCCTAGAGATTGACACGAACACCAATATCGGCTGTGTGCATCCACCGAGGGAAGAAGATCCCGATCTCGGTGATGGTGGTAATATTCTGGCTTCCAAGGTGACCGAAATATTGTCACCAACACCGAAATCTAGGATCATCTTCCCACTGGAGGCCCCCCCCCCTATGTTGGTGTTGGTGCCCATTTCGAGGCCTCCAAGGATGTCCTCCGAATCGATTCCATTCGATGCTGCGTGGTTCCGATGCCGGCTCGGCTTGACGCCGAGATGCCGGCTCGGATCTCGGCTTCTCGATGGGGGGCCTTCACAGCCTGCCGCTTTCTGCCGATGCGGCTTCGCCGGGCCCGGCTGCCGAACTCTGCCGGTCCTATTCCATTTCCGTCGCCGATGCGAGCTGCCTATTCGGTTCTGGGCTCTCCTGCCCTCCTCCCTCTTTCCTCGCTCCTCGGATTCTGGCCCTCCCTCCGGGGGGAGGGGTCTGGGTGGAGGCGAGCGTGGCTGACCCCTCAAGCAGGAGAAAGGCAGTACATAATGCCCCAGCGCCTCCCTGGCGAAGCTGTCCAGCCCCTCCACCCCCGGCCTCCCTGCCCGGGAGGCGAAAGCCCCCAAGTGAGACTCTGAATCCGCAGGGGCTTCCTCAGGAATCCAATTATTTTCCCTGCCGATTTCTCCAGCAATCCTCGGGATCCCTCCGCAATTTCCTCAGCAATCCTGCGGGCTTCTTTTCAGGAATCTTCAGGATTTCCTGGCGATCTCTAAAGCCCTGAGGATCTCTGGCGGAATCCGCAGGATTTCCTACGACATTCCAGGGTTCCTGTCATGATTGTTATGGATTCGTTGAGGAGTCCGCAGGGTTTTCTTTGAATTCTTTGTATTTTCCGACCGAGGCCTAAGGGTTTGTCCAGGAACGTTTTGAAGCCTTTTGGAATCCAGAGGACTTCCAAGAAGGATGTTCTCACCAATCTTTTGGGCTTCCTCCGGTTTCGGGTAGGAGCCCTGCGGGATTCCTTCGGAGCCCGTGGGATTTGCGATGAAGTCCCGAGGACGTCTCGGGGGTCCATCCGAACTCTCGAGGGCGCCTCATCGGACCTCCTCGTGCGTGTCTCGCGGCGAACCCTGCCCTTCTCGGTGCCGTGCCCCGCGCCACCTCTCGCGGAGTGAGGCCCGCCGCCGACGAGGCCCCCGCCCGCGCGCGCGCGCCCGCGCTCCGCGACTGGTGGCCGGCCTCGCTCCGCGACGGGGCGCGACCCCGGCCGCGCCACCCCCGCGCGCGGCCCCCACAGGCGCGCGCGGGCCCAGTCGCGCAGCGTGGCAGATTGAAGGCAAAACGAAATATCACCAAAACCAAACGAAAGCAGAAAGCGCTGTTTCAGTCGACTCCTGGGCCACGGGCGGGCCCATGGAGGGGCGTCGTCAACTCGAGAGCGTTCTCTCATCTTTCGCGATCGCAGCCGTCGCGGAGCGAGACCCCCAGCGATCGCGGAGCGAGGCGCCCGCCGGTGCGCAATCCCCAGTCGTGCCGCGGGGCGCCACCCTCGTCGCGGAGCGAGCACTCCTCTCCCACATCGTGGGGCGAGGCCCTTGTGGATGCGACGCCTAACGCCTCCCCCCTTGGAAATAGGGCCGCGTTGGGATAGGAGCGAGGCCCAGGCGACGCAGGTGTTTTGGTGCGTGGGGGAGGGGAGGGGGCTGGGACCCGGGCGGCGCAGACGCGCGCTTGAGCATCACAGCCCCCGCAGCGGGATGCGTGCGCGCTTCCCGGCAGTTCCCCTTCCCCGTTCTCCGCCCTGGGCCCCACCATCCCCCTCCATTCACCGAGCGCGTTCCGCTTCTCGCAAAGTACCCACTCGCAAACACACGAAAAGCACATGTTTGATTCCCGCGCGCACTCGTTTCAAAATAGCGACGAAAGTTGGATATTACATATGAGGGATCCCCCTTGGCGCCGCGCGCATTCGTCCTAAACGGTCGAGGACGTTTCAATGATGGAGGGCGGCTCCTTTTCAGCATGGATCTCTCGCCGTAGCGCCGCGCGCATTCGTTTTAGCATGTGGCAACAACTTCAATGATGGAGATGGCTCCTTTTCAGCCTGGGGCTCTCCTCTTTGGCGCCGCGCGTATTCGCGTTGATCGCTTTGAGCAGTTAAAAGAAATGGTGGTCGGTTCCTTTTCGAAATGGGGATGTGCCTGAGGCTCCTTCGAACTTGCAAAGCAGATGCCTGGACACATCACGCTGCCCGGATGGAGGGCGGCTCCGATTCACACCCGGACGTTTGCTTCAGACTTCCTTAGCTGCGTATTCCAGGAACTTGCCAACACGGTACAGCCGCCGCACGGACGGAGGGCGGCTCCTCTTCAGAAAAGGGGTGCCCGCTTGCGACGTCCCCGGCGCTCGTGTCCATACGTCTTGGACGAGTTGCACGGACGTGGTGGACGGATCTTTTTCAAAACGGGGATCTCGCCAGACACCTCGTTGAGCTGCTTCTATTCGCTCACGTCTCAATATTTCTTCAAAGGGTGCAAGGCAGTTTCTTGTTGAAACGGGGCTCTCGCCTGAAGGGTAGGCCCATCGGGTGGTGGTCCTTTACGGGGACGCTACGAACTTTAAAGGAAGACTTGTAGAGAGTTGTGAAGAAGGGGCTTGGGACGGGAGGGTGTATTCCAGCATCGTTGATCGATTTGGGGTTCACTCTGGTCCTCCTCCTCCTCCTCTCTCCTCCTCCTCTCTCCTCCTCCTCTCTCCTCCTCTCTCCTCCTCTCTCCCCCTCTCCCCATTTCCCCCCCTCCCCCCCTGCTCAAGAGGAACCTCTCGAACTGCAGGAACCCCTCGGCGGTGTTGCTGACCCGCATCGACAGGGTAAAGGCGGGGCAGCCCATGAACCCGGGTGGCCCCGCCCGCGGACGCAGCCGAAGCCCCCGCCGGGCGGCCCACGGGTTCCTGCCGGGGTGGGCAGGATGCAGTCGGCGACGCGTCAGAGTGGCCCCTGGCTGGAGTGACCTCTGGTGCGAGCCCATTTCCAGACATTCTCGCGTCGTGAGCTTCTCGCGGAGGGACTGCTCTCTTCATGGCCTACGCTGGGGGCCCTCGCCAGGCCAAGGCACCGTCAAGGAGGACTCGGGGTGAGAAACGGGCCCTGGGGAAAGGGTCGAACTTCCCGCGGCCCCGCATTGAGAAAGTCAAGACATCGGAGGTCTGGGAGCCCACAGAGATCCCCCGATCGCCGAATGCTATGCCATAGCCGCGGCTTGCGCTCTGGGTCGTGGCCCCCCCCCTCCCAGCACACCCCGAAGGCCGGCC
>CAUYUJ010017315.1:135431-137931 GCA_963575745.1 Prorocentrum cordatum
GGGGGAGTTCTCAAAGCTCTGGTTTCGTATTTCTCCAGGTGGAGCTCGCAAAGTCCCTCTTTAGCAGCTTCCTGGCCTGGGGGGCCCTGAGGCTACGGCCCGCACCGCGGGCTCCGAGGGACTGCCTCGAACCCTGAGGCCTTCGCGCATCGATCTCCCGCGCGAGGAAGCCCCCAACAGGGATGGGGTCCGGAGCTCCAGTCGTGATCTAGCCACGACATTGTTTTTCCCTCACCACGGACGTCGGTGTGAAGCTGTGGGGGGGGGGGCCTCCCCACAGCTTCACACCGAGAGGTTTTGGGCAATTCCTGGCCTCCAGGGGCCCTCGCTGTGCTCACAGGCCGTGCACAAGCTATTCGGGATGAAACACAGGCCCTGGGGGAAGGGTTGGGACTTTTGGGACCGCGTATGTATTGAAGCAACACATCGCATGTCTGGGTCCACGGCACTGTTTTGTTCCTCGCCATGCTGGACGTCGACGGGAACTTGTGGCGGGGGTCTCCTCTGTCCTGGTGATCGTCACACCGTCTGGTGTCCAGGGCCCGCGGCCTTGGCTGGATGGCGTCAGGCAGCGTCCGGCTGCCACGGATGGGCTCGGACGTCCTGCGCAGGTTGCCATACTGGGGCGCCGCAGAGAAGGAGGCCCCAGACATGGAGCGCTCTGCTCTTGGAGGCCGCTGGGATAGCCCCCACGAGGGGCAGCGGTCTTGGCAGTGGTGGTTGTTCACCGGCTGTCATTGGGCGCCTCCATCGGTCCCGCTGAGGACATAAAGAGAAGAGCCCCAGACACTCGAGAGAGTACCAGTGTGCACCGGAACTCCAAGGCGACCGCTTTGCAGGAGGCGCTCACGGGACCCACGCGACTCGGTATGAGCCCTGGTCTCCGAAGCCTGGTGGCCCCGCGAGGGGCCCGGGCGGATATCGCGATGGGGCCTGGACGACAGGGTGATGCGGGAGCTGCGGGACCTGCCTCTGGAGATGCAGGCCCAGGTGATCGAGGCCGACCTGGCGGGCTGCAGGAACCCCTCCGCGGTGCTCCAGTCGCGCATCCGCAGCGTGCAGGCCGCTAGCCCCGCCGCGGCGGCGAGCGTCGCCCGGGGCAGTGCGCCAGCGGCAGTCCGGGACGGCCCCGCCGCTGGGAGGGCCCAGGTTCGGAGGAGGGCCAGTCGAGACAGCGGCGGTCTGGCGGCTCAGCTCGTTGAGGCTTCTCGTCGCCGGCTCTGCTCGGGATTTTTTGGTCGGATTTGGGCTAGGCGTTTGTCTCAGCTGACCCTCTCGGAGGGTGATCCTGGCCAGGATCGGTGTTGGTGTATAGTTGGTGCCTTCCTACCCTCCTCCGACAGGTGCCCCCGCCCCCGCCCCCGCTGGAGCGGCACTCGACGTCCGAGGTGGAGGCCTACATCGCGCGCAACGGCATCCAGCCGGCCGTCGCGAACATGCTGAGGGCCCTGGCCCCCCTCGGGCAGGAGCAGATCATCGGCGCGGACCTCTCCGGCTGCAGGAACCCCTCCCAGGTGCTGCAGTCGCGCATCCGGTCCGTGGAGGCGACCCTGCAGTTCGGCGGTGCCGTCAAGCTGCCGGTGAAGGCCCCCAGGCCACCGCCGTCTGAGTCGCTGCTGCAGCCGCCGCCTCCTGGGAGCGACACGGTGGAGGCGTTTGCTGAGCGCAATGGCCTCGACGCGGAGTCGACCAACGCGTTGTATGCTCTGCCGACGGACATGCAGCGGCTGGTTCTGGAGAGAGGTGACATATCGGGCGCCCGCAATCCTTCCAGGGTGGTGCTGTCGCGCATAAGAAATGTCGAGAATGGGCTGGACCCATGATGGGAGGACGTTTCGAGCAGTCGTGTTTTTCTGACGCATGGCCAGCCTTAGAGCTGATTGCTGGATGCCGAGGGCAGTGCGTGGCAGAGACTATGGTTGACGCAATCTGGATTGAGGCGTTGCGGCGGAAAATATGCTGTGTTGAGAAGTAGGGGGCCCCGATCACGAGCCTCTTATCCCGTATGTCGATTCGGCGCGATAGCCATTCAGTTCTTGAACACCTCAGTATGTTGTTAATGACAGATGCTGCCATAATGCTGATCGCACAGAAAGAGACGGATACACACATGCATCAACAGTAGTAATACATGGAGGGGAGCAACAGAGAGAGAAAGAGAGAGAGATGCACATACACATGAACATCTGTGTACATGTAAGTGTATACCAAACGAAGTCGAGAGAAATGTGAAGAGAGGGAGAGACAGATATGGAAGGGATATACAGACATATCGTGAGAGGGAGGTAGAGGGCAATGTAGAGGCAGAGGGAGAGAGGCAGCGAGTGATACATGTGCACCTATACACATATCTGTATATATACATATGTATAACAGCGGCATCTAAATTTATGAATACAGGAATACGGTTGCCCCCCTGAGATCGTACATTTCAGATTGAATAGTATTAATCCTCATCCCCCTCTGCATCATATTTACCATCGTTTTTCGGTCAGGAGGA
>CAUYUJ010017315.1:142931-172931 GCA_963575745.1 Prorocentrum cordatum
GTGGTCTGCACGACATTGTTCTCAGGACATTTCTGGTCGGGACTGCCTGGTTTCAACACGTCGGGTCTATGTTCTGAGTTTTTTTTGTTCTGAGAACATTTTCGGATTCCAAGAACATGTCGTGGTAGGCCTATAGACATGCCGGGAAGGCCGGTCACTGCTCAAAATTTCTTCATTCGGTGCTGACCGTGTTTGCCCTGCATCCCGTCTGCGTGTTCGTCTCCTGCCTGCGTCTTCCTTCGTTTTTCTTGGGGGTTCTCTCCCCCTCTCTCTCTGTGCCTGCATCTTGTGGTTCCTCTCTCTCTCTCTCTCTCCTTTCCTGTCTGACACCCAAACCGCACATGTTGCCCAGACCTTTTCGGCAGGTGAACTCCTGTGGGCGCCGCAGTCAATCTCAAACTCGGGATTCAGCCAACAGCGTGTCAGTACCCTACTACGGAAACTACCACGACTGGGAGGGCGCACCTCGGGCGAGTCGCTCATAGCCTGTGGCTCAAAGTGATCAGCAAGGAGGAGCAGGCAGCTTGAGCGTAATTCGTAATTCAAGTTGGAGCTGTTCCCCCACAGGCTGGAGGCCAGGAGACGCCCCTGACCCTCCCAGAGGGTCGTTCGGAAAGGGGGGCTCCGACCCTCAAAATGCCGAACTCAGAGGAGGGACAGCTACCGAGACCGCTACCCTTCCCTCGCCGCGGCTGGATTCGCCCCGAAATCCTGATCAGAACGCACCCTGGGAGAGGTCCACCGAGTAGCGGTGTCGGTGTCTGATATCTCTCCGTTTCCGCACACGCTGGTACACCGTTTCTCCCCCCTCGGTGTACCGGGCTCCCTGGGTACACCGAGGGGGAGAGGGGGGGGTCATTGTTGGCCTTTGTGGGCGGTCTCAGTGGCCCTCTCGGACCACCTTTTCAGCCCCCTGGGGTGGGCAAGGGCCTGTTTTTACCTCACCTCGCGGGCGGCCGTTTCTTGCTTCCACCCTCTGTCATTCTGTTTTCGCTTGCCCGCCCAGGCCTCTTCAATCCCCCTCGGCTCCTGTTCTGTCTGTTCGTCGTCGGCGACCCGACGTCCTGAAGGTCGCCCAGGAAGTCCGACGAATGCTGAGGAGCGGCCCCAGTTCCACCCACTCGCTTGCGATTCGCCCTGTGAAGAAACAGGTCCCCAGGCACACCCCGACGGGGACAGCCCGACCCCGCCAGAGGACCGACCGCGGTGGCTCGCCATCAGGTCCACGGCCGCCCCTGGGATCAGTATCCTTGGGTCCACGGCAACTTGGCAGGGCGCCGCGCGCCGCGTGCTAAGGCTTCGTAGCCCGAGGAGCCCGCAGTCTGCTGCCTGCTCTGGCAGTGTCCAGCCCCGTGGCGGACCTTCCACTCATAACGGAAGCGTGAAGCCTTACACTCTTCCCTTCCTCCTGCTTCCTCCACTCCTCCTCTTCGTCCTCCTTCGGGGAGGTGCCAAATGAACGCGGGGGCCTTGAGAGGAGCCAGGCAACTCCCCGGCAAAAGGGGGTGCGCGGATTGGCCGTGATGTTGACGTTGGTGATGTCGTTCCTGCCGGTCTGCAGGAGGAGGAGGAGGACGATGAGGAGGTCGAGGAGGAGGACGAGGACGAGGACGAGGACGAGGACGAGGAGGAGGAGGAGGAGGAGGAGGAGGAGGAGGAGGAGGAGGAGGAGGAGAGGAGGAGAGATGACGGAGGAGGAGGAGGAGGAGGAGGAGGAGGAGGAGGAGGAGGAGGAGGAGGAGAGGAGGAGAGGTCGAGGATGAGCAGGAGGAGGAGGAGGAGGAGGAGGAGGAGGAGGAGGAGGAGGAGGAGGAGGATGAGGATGAGGAGGAGGAGGAGGAGGAGGAGGAGAGGGAGGAGCAGGAGGACAAGGATGAGCAGGAGTTGGTGGACGGAGTAATAATCTTAATAATACGGTTCGCGCGACTGATATTAATAAGGACATGACTAATCATACTGTTAACATGCATCGTAAGACTATTCGTACGGCTCATATTATTGCTAGTCGTGCCATGCGTCATTATTCATGATGATGATATGAAGGCGAGTATAAAGCAAACCAATCATGAGAGTATGGCTCCTAATACTAATATTACCGCCCGCAAAAACATACTACTACTAGTAGTAGTACATATTCTATTACCAGGAGTAATATGACCAGTAACCGTACTACTGCTACTAGGACTGATACACAAATCTTAGTACTTATACTAATCTTGATAGTACTATTGAGTCTAATTCTGGATAGTAAACTTGTTACTACTACTATTACTATCCATAATAAAACTCAAAATCGTTATCATACATCATAATGCTACTAATGCGAGTATAGGTAATACGAACATGTTCATCATTACTAACAACAGTAGTGCTTTCAACCATACTGTAACGGCCAACACTACCAACACTAGTAGTGTTATCCGTACTCGTCATATAACAAGTGTAAGCATACTTGCGATACGAATCTTACGAACCTGCAGAAGAACATTGCAAACACGAAACTTGATGAAGAGGAGGCGGATGAAGAGGTCTTTGATCCCCGCGGCCGAGAGCCTCGACATCTCCCGCGGATTCCTGTTCCGCGCTAGTGCCAAGCTGCAGCCTCTTCGAAGCTGTTGCAAGGTCGCATTGGGGCCCTCGCAGTCTGGGCACCAACCTTCCCCTGACGTGAGTCCCGAAGTGTCCTCTTGGATCCCTGGCCTGCGCCGAGGGCATTTTGGGGCCGTGTAGAGGTTTTCCAGTCGGGCCGTCAGCATCTCCCAGGCACGATCCGCGCAATGCCATTCTTTGCCTGTCCAAGCGCAGACACAATCCTTGCGAACAAGGGAAGCGTAGCAGCTGCATGTTTCCCTGGAGCCAGAGCTCACGGCAACGGATCACCACGGATGACGGCACATGTTGGCGATGATCGCGGGTAGACCAACGGTGGGCCTACACCAGCGTTGCGATAGTTTCGCGGCGATGCGATGCGGGGCTCGGGACGTCGCGGGTTTTCTGCGCAATGGCGCGCGAGTTTGCGAAGCATAGTTTTTTTGAAATAGGGGTTTTGCGGTGCTCCGTTTTGGTCATACCGTACTATCTAGTTGGGACAGCCCCGTAACCCCAGGATCCCATGCCCGAGCATAGTGGTCCTTTTTTCCTGAGACTGGGATTATATGGGGGGTGTGCGGGGGGGGAGGGGGTGGCGGGCGTGACTGCGCCAGGAGATCTTCCAGAAATGGTCTCTTCTCGCGTGCGCGTGTGCTGTCCGATTTTTTGTTAACAAATATTTAGATGTATTCAGAAACCGCCACGAACTATGGCTGCTCGGGCGCATGGCCTTGCTCGCGCCCCGCCGCACACCCATATATTTCAGGCTGGGTCGGACAACTGCTGTAGTATGGTCGCGGCAAGGCTGTGACCCAAGCAGTGGTGCCACATTGTCGGGCTGAGATGATCCAATTAAGTCAGTCTGTGTATAAGATGTGGTATCTCTCGAGGTCCTGTCTGGAATACACCTTTTGGATGAAGGTGGGAGCGAGGGCCACCCCTGGACCAGAGCCGAAGCCAAGGCCAGACACAGCCCTCGCCCCAACAAAACATGAGGATCCCCGTGACATCTTGAAGGTACTGGTCAAACAGGTTGCTGGCGAAGGTCGACAGGGTGGGCAGCGCACCGAGGTGATGACCACAGCCATATAACACTGCATCATGACAAAGATCACTAGGAACAACATCGTAACCATCAAAACTGCCAGATACAAAGCTGCAGCCTCCCAGGGGCCAGTGGCCCCTCTCCTCGGGGCTGCCGTCGTTTTGGCCCCAGGGCTGGCTAATGTCGCCTCCGTCCTGGGACCAGGTACCGACGGCAAGATCACTTGCGGCCGCGGTCGCCTTTGGCGGCGCCACCACCCCGAGGTTTGGACTTCAATCCACCCCACAACTTCTGCTCGTCGTTGGTCTGAAATCCACGCGCCAGCTCGATGATAATAGCTTTGGTAAGGTCTTTCCAAGGTAACAGGCGCACCACCGCCTTTTAGAAACGCATGCGGTGCGAAATCCTGGAAAGAGAACGCGTACTTCCAAGTCCTGTCTTTCTTCGGCGAATTGTACCTCGACGAAAATTCTCCCACCCACAGCTTCAGCAACTTCTTGTCCGTCGTACGCATATCCTTCGCCGCCGCCAACGCACTCTTCCCGTCGGGGTCGTCGGCATTCTTCTTCATGTACTTTCTAAGAATAGGTTCCAAGAAAAACAGAAATACATCAAAGCCCAGGTATCCTTCTTCTTGTCCATCGGGTGCTTGGGGATGTTCCTGTCTTTCTTCATCTGTTCGGTAACCTCGGGCTTCTGCTCCGTCCATTCCTGCACTATGGCATAGAAGGCCCTGGCGTGCTCGTTGCTTTTGAAAAAAAACACCACAATCTGCTTCGAGGCAAGCGTAGCCCGCGCCGAGGCCTTGTAATTCAGGCAATCCCGAAGAAACATAGTATTGACCTCGTTGTTGTTCTCCGCCTTCTGCTCGGTCCTGGCCTCCTTGCGGCTCGGAGCGACTGCCTCCTCGTCCTTCTTGTCCGAAGAAGACGCCTTCCCTCGTGCCTCGGCGGCCTTGCTCATCGCCTTCGCCAAGCATGCATCCAAGTCGGCAGACGTGGGGAAGAAACAAGGGAGGGTGTGGGCCAGCGAGTCCACGAGTACAACACACGCAGATTTGGCCGAAAACTGCAAGCCATTACAACACATAAACATCATTTCCATCTCAATCGTTGCGAGCACAGATCTTACTTCATTGGAGGGGGATTGTGGTAAATGAAAGGATGAAGACGACCAGGGAGACCGTGCGCATCATGTAGTGTGCGGTGCCAACGCTTAGAGTGTAGAGATACGCCGTGTGCAGCTCCAGGCAACCAAGCTCCCGTTTAGCTCTAGCGTGTGCATTAGCTCAGAGCGTCTCACAGTGCGGACATCGATGATCACGGAGTTTAGTGCGTATTAGTATCCGTGTTCTCTTTAAACACATATCATAGAGCATACCAGTACATACTTTGCGATGGTCGTGCTGTTTAAGTCTACCACGTTCATCGTTTGCAAGTTCTTATCGGCAGAAGGGACATATATGGGCAGGAATATTAGAAGTCTGCGCCGGAGCTGGGAAAGCCCCAATCTTTTTTCTAGATACCATGATTTCAAACCGTCCGGGCATCCCAGGGGCTCCAGTAGATTGGGTCCACGCTTACAACGCGAGGCACACCTCAGACTTTGCCACAGTCCACGAAAACAATATCCATATTCCCTGCATCGAAAACAATACGCACACTTAGCACACTTCGTCGTACCACATCTACGCGCCAAGGTCTGTTTCCTCGGCAATCGGGTGCTCTGCCATGGGCTGCTCCAGACTGGAGTGTGGGGCTGCAACCCCGCCGACGCCAAATATCCTGCCGGTTGGGGGAGCAAAGCTGTGCGAATTTGCTTTCCTCGAAGTCGTCGAGCGGGCTGCGCGGGCGGCGCCGCCGCGGGTGCTGCGCGAGGCGGGCAGAAAAAACCATCAGCGCCAAGCACTGGCCCAGGAATATGATGCTGATCGCGTATCCGCTGCTGAGTGGTCCGCGTGGAGGTCATAATACGTTTCCGCTCTCGATGTTCAGGGTCTCGTTTTTTCGCAGTGCATCATATGTTTGCGAAAACCCTTCCATATCCAGTACGTGCCGCAGAACTTGCATAGACAAAACCCTAGTCCGGAACCTTCATGTGGCCCTGCTCAATATTGCAGTGAAAGTTCGGCTTTCCATTCGAGCCCTAGGACCATCGGCAGCATGGCGATGATGCCATTCATCTTGGTCCGCAGCGCGTCGTCGCTCTCGTCGCCATGTCCGCATGAGCTTAGCCCGGAGTGACCGTTGCTGCGCAATCTTCGCCCATTCTTCGTGCCATTGTTCCTCTGGGATGTGCGCATGCTTCGCGAGGGCCTCAACCTTCTGCCAAGTAACAGACCGAATGCGAAGACGAGACCCTCTAGTCGCGCGCGCAATGCGCTCCTCAGGTAGACGCATCTGATGTCCCAAGAACTGCATGCGTCTCCAGTCGATGTAGATCTTAATGGTATCAATATTCAGCAACTTACGAAGATCCTGCTTAGTCTTCTTCTCGTCGTGCATCCGTGACCTACACTGATGAAGCAAACCTGAAATTGCACTTGTTCACAAAGCCCATCTATACTTTAATCTCTGGCCTCGTGAACGTCCGACTCCTCGCAACCGAATACCAGAAAAGCGAGTACTGTAGCACGAAATAACAAGCCAAGATTATGTCTATCCAGATTCAAGCGTGAAGGCTGAGAGTGAAGCCGTCGCCAAACAATTCCTGCCTTCTGTAGGCGTTTGTTGCCGCCCGTGGAGTCCTTGCCATCGCTGCGTAATCGAGCTCCCGAGACCGAGCTGCATCAGGGTACTCTCCGGACAGACCAGGTCGAGCACGCAGGCGCTCATAATTATCAGGATGTACCGTTCCAGACCTCTCTCCAGCACTTTCTCCAAGTCTGCTCGAGGTCTGCGCGCTCGGACCTGCGCGACTCGGCGAACGGGATCTCGAAGATCTTGACCAGCGCCTGGCCTCTTCGCACTTGATCTCGCGCGTGCCCTGGCCGTCGAGCACGCGCGCCGATATGCCCTGTATTTGCCAGGTCCACGCGCGGAATGCCATCGTGTCCTGCCTCTCGAGTTTGACGCCTGAAGTCGTGCATGGCAGAGGCGTGAAATATGTCGAATGCAACTGGTGCTGAGGGACATCCTTCTTTCGAACCTCGCGCCGCACAATGCGGTTCTGACAAGCCACCCCTCATCGTGAGCAGGTAACTGGTGTCCTCATAAAGCCCCCTCATCACATTACCGAGCGAACTGGGAATCCCAAGACGGCGTTGATTTGAGTGCACTGCCTCTCTCGCGACCCCGACACATTCCTTCGTGATGTCCGCGCGCGTCGCCACCCGTGGGTCGAAACCCGGGCACTTCTGGTAGTTGACGCCCTTAGTGGTTCCCAAGAGAACCTGGACCACAGAGGTCGGACCTGCTGCTGACCGATGTCGCCGACAGCCGATCTGGGTAGGAGGCAATGCGTGATGGTCTTCGGCGCGAGCAAGGAGTCTGTTTGCCACTGGCCGAGCGACGATCCGAATACTAATAGACATCAGCGCGATCTGCCGACGCGGATTGGGATCTGTCCTGGGACATTTTCCGTTCAAAAGAAGAAGGCCGAATACGGCTCTCGTGCGTGGTTCCCATTGCCTGCGTGGGGTTCGCCAAAGGCCCTGGACTAGATCGATGATCTCCTCCATCATGTCCCCCCCCCCGCTGTCCGCATCATAATGATAGTTGCCTCATCCTTCCCAGCAGCCGACTCCTTCATCTCCAACATGCCGTGCCGTACATCGCCCCGTGTAGGCAATTGACCCAGGGGCTCATTCGCGGGGGTCGGTGGCAATCCGCGTTCTAGAACGGCCTCCTCGACCTCGCCAGGAACACCACTGACCTTCTTCAAATGTGCAATCATACTCTCGGTGGTGATGTATTCCTGACCTTCGCGAGGTTCTTCGTGTGCTGAGATGCCCGACTTCTTTAGATCGCGATAGAAAGCACCCGAATCATTTGTCGCGGCGAAGGACATCAAGTCACCGATGATCGTCTGGCCCAACGGTGTCGAGCGCGATGCTTGAGTCCGAAGATGTGTCGGTTCAATTGCTCGTGCTTCTTCTTAAACTCCTGCTCGTCGGCCAGCGCCCCAGCTCGCTGCCAGGCAAACCAGATGCGAGCGTCCTCTGCCCGTAGACCGATGATCCGTTGCGTGTTCTCCTCCGTGAACGGTGCGCCAAATTGCGTGGGAGCTTTGCCGCGACCAACGACCTTGTCGGCAGCGTCCACAATGATAGTATGATGCCAGAGAAAATCCCAATCAGGGCTATAGGGCTAGGGGGCTATATTATATGGCTATAGGGCTATAGGGCTATTGAGCTATAGGGCTATAGAGCTATAGGGCTATAGAGTTGTAGGGCTATAGGGCTATTGGGCTATAGGGCTATAGGGCACCCCCGGGCACCCCCGGGCACGCCCGGGCATGCCCGGGCACCCGGGCACCCGGGCACCCCCGGGCACCCGGGCGTGCAACGAAAGTCGGCGGCAAACCTAATCTAACCATATGAACCCGCTAGGACCCCTACAGAGGCAAGCTCTGATTGTGGAATATGCTTTCATCCAGGTCGTCCGCGAAGCAGAAGAGGCGATCTCACCCTGCCGATCACTCTCACATAGGTCTGAAACGACTGTCTGCTCCCGAAGGTGCCGAACAAGACAAGTGGGTGCTGCTCCAACAGAACTAGGCGACGGAGCCCTGCCCCTCGCGCGGTTGACCTCTTGGGTGCACCTGGGGGCAGGGGCGCGCGTTCTAACCTGCGGCGACTCTGCCCTACCCCTCGCGCTGTTTACCTCTTGGGTGCACCCGAGGGTAGGGGCTTGTGAACTGGGTGATGGAAGATCGTCTGGCTGGTAAGGCTCTTCTGGCGGTCCGTCGTCGTCATCGCCTAACTCATCAAAGGGGGCGGCCTCCGCGGCGCCCATGAGATTCTGAACAATCGTGTCGGGGGGAGGAAGACCGGGAGGTGGGCGAAACTCAGCGGGCTGAGCCTGTGCCGCACTAGGCTCCTTGAACATTGCATCCCAACGACTGATTTCACGGCGCGCTCCTGTATGGGCGTTGGCATCGGCCCTGTCGTTCCCTGCATCTCTAGGGTGGCCCTTCACATATGCCACGCAGAAATCGCGTATCCGTCGCGCTCGTCGGTGCAAGCTCCGCCCCGTCGATATCAACTTCAAATTGCTGTTCGCCCTCCAGGTGCCTGAGAGCATGTTGGCAGCGTAGTGAGAACCATAATGAAGTGCAATCATGCCATCTTCCGTCGTATTGTCCAGTCTCCACCAAAACGCCATAATCATAGCTGAAAGCTCTCCAGTGTTATTTGTCAAAATCTCCGCGCCAAGAGAATATTCCGCATGCCCTCATCCTGAAGCGTAACCACTGGGCCAAATAAATCAATCCATCGTCGATCCTCGGCCGCAATAACTCTGATGCCCCACCCGGCGCCTTCTTTTGTGCACGAGCCGTCCGTGAAGACATGGAAGTGTCGCGTGGTGGGTGCCGGCGTGATACGCAGTGGTCGTCGTCGTGGTTGTGGTGTCCAAGCTGGGTCTGCATGAAGGAGTTCCGTGACCGTTAGCTGGTGCTGAAGTCGTAGTCCAGCTGCTTCGTCAGACGGCCCACGGAGCCGATAAATTGCCAACGTTGGACGCAGTGCTGACTCTTCCGCCTGCCGAAGTCATTGTGAAACTGTTTCCGCGCTTGTTTTTTTCGCCCGTGAATCTGCTTTTGTTTTGGTGCTTGTAAAACCAGATGCTTGGATCGATGGTCCGATATTCCCCAGGAAGTCAATGGTATGCCCTGAGCCTGCTTGTGCAATTTCCGATCCATAACAAACTTATCTAGCTCATACCAATGTCCATTTCGAGCTTCCAAGTGCTACGCGAAACAATGTTGTACACCGAGTTGGTATGTATCAGATTCGCGCTCGACAGCCAGCGCAGAAATCATTTTTCTCCGACCGTAGTCTTTTGTCTCAGAAGATGCTCTCCGAGTTGAATGTCGTTCGGTGTCGTGTCCCTCCCGACATGGCCTTTCCAGTCTCCGCCTATGAGAACAGGACCATTTGCAAGTTGTAGGCATCGATGTCGCACATCCGAAATGCAATCATAGATCTGCTGATGATAGCTGGCCGATCCTCCTGTGGGGACGTACACGGTTAGAAACCATACTCAGTAGACATGGAATGGCAATGCACCTCCCGTTCCAAAGAATAGCCAAAACACCATCTATCTGAACGTAGTCGCGCCGACGCTGCTCTCCATGCTATATGTGCTGATGATGTGATTGAACGCCCACAATCTGCAATCATGGCCAGCGTGAGCTCTGCAACCTTACCAACAGTGGGGGCAGGGCCGTCCGCCTCGAGTGTGCCACTGTGGAGCTCCGAGGTGAGACAGATGTCGACACGGTGTTGACGTTGAGAGAGGAAAGATATCTGGAGCTTGTCACGGTTGTCGAACCTCTTGGCGACCTGTATCCGACAAGCAAGAGCTTGTCGTGAAGGCCGATGAGGATATCCACATCGAAAACGTCGCCGCCCCGCACGAGATGAATTGGTAGAAATCTCCTCACGCACAGGCTGCCGATCGCCATGGGTTGCAACCTTCACTGCGGTGTCGTAGTGTCCGAGGGGGAACTTGGTCCGCACCTCCCTCCTGCCACCGCGATGCAGAAAGGAGAGCCGCCGAATCCTCATGGTTGAAGTGTTCGTGATTCAACACGGAGGGATTTTTCAGCTTCCCATACATATGCAAAGACTCGTATATTCGCTGCTTCTCGTTCGTCCCGTAAGAGGTCTCCTCCACGAACGCGTAGAAAGCCGCGGGGATTTTATTTTGGATGGGTAGGGGTCTCGTCCCGCGATAGGCGTTGTCTGCGAGCCTGGCAATGACGATGGGGAGCCGTGTTTCGCGCATCGGGTTTTGATTCCCGTGATGCCGAAGCTCTGGTTTTTTGTCGACTCCTGTAAGAGCGTGCGCGCGCGTTGTCCCGTGACTGGAGAGCGAGCAGCCGTGCATTCCTCCTGTTTCTATACGTTTCCCGGCGACGAGCCAGGAGCGAGGGTTGTCGGTCATTCATTCGGTGGCAACAGGCGGGCGCATGGTATCCACCCACAGACGTAAAGGCATTGTTAAGGCCGATACAGAAATCCGAAAGGGCGGCCCCCGCCGACAGGCTTGGGACGCAAGTGGCACATAATGATGCGCACGCCGGTCGGGGGCGAGGATGAAATCTCCATGGGTCATGCAATTCTCGATGGCGCCAGGGCGGTTCATCGGCAAACCACGAAACATTTTGTACGTGAAGCCCGTCCGCGCCGACCGCCGTAGCCTCTTCATGTTTCTTCCTAGGCCGCTTGATTTCGAGAACGCGAAGAGGATGATGATGATGATGAGGAGGAGGAGAAGGAGGAGGAGGAGGAGGAGGAGGAGGACCAGAACGAGAATGAGTGTTTTGTCCAGCAGTTCGACGCGAACCCAGCCGCGGCAGCGAGTACCCTCCATGAGCCGCAGCGAAAAGCAACACTGGGAATTGGACTCCGACTCCGACGACGGCGACGACACCGGCAAAAATAAAAAGGACGAAGACGACGAAGACGACGACGAGGGCGAGTACTCAGGTTGGCAACGACGACCGTGGCGGCGGCGGAATCGGCCGACCGCGGCGTCGGCGGCTGCGGCGGAAACGGCGGCGGCGACAGCGACCGCGGCAAGCACGGTCACCGCTGCGGCACCGCTCGGTCGTCCCCGGCGGCGCGCCCTGCGTGGCCGCGTTCCTGCCCGCCGCGGCACTCGCGACCCTGGCGCTGGCGCTCTGGTCCCGCCTGGACTGGCGCGCGCGGCGCGCGCCGCGCGCGCGCCCGCCGCCGCTGCCGCCGTCGTCGATCGAGGGCAGGGGATCGAGGATCGAGGCTTCTCGTCGTCACGGTCGGATTCCTCCAGCTACGCTGCCGATCGGCGAGTCGTTACTGGTGTACAATCAGGAGAGGGTTCGCCCAGGGAGGCCAGAGCAGCTCTCGGACAGATCGCTGAACAGACGCCCGAGAAATCCTCAGCTGCTCGCCCGTACAGTGGCAGAGGACAGTGGCGCCACCAAGGATCGAGGACTGAGGTAGAGGAGGAAACAACGGCATACACAGAACTTGTCAACGGTCCGTGCGGATTTCTGGGATTGGCGTTGGACCCCCAAGAAATCCGCGCGGAGCTCCGAGAGTTTGAGGGTCGCAGGTCGCAGGTCGTGGTCTTAGGACGTCTTCGGCCTTCCTCGGGCCTCCAGCGGCCTCCCTCTGCAGGCAGGCCTCCAGTGACCTCTGTAGACCCCCAGAGGCCTCCAGAAGACGTCCGTCGCCGCCGTCGCCGCTCCGCCGGCCTTCCGCCGGCGGAGCCCGCCCCGGTTTTGCCTCCGCCGCGGGCCTTCCGAGGCCTTCGCCGAGGAGGGGACGTCAGCCCCACGGGTGCCTCAGACGGCGAGGGCTTCTCTGGAGCACCTCGCACGCCCCAGCGGCTGCTCCGTCCTGGCCCGACCGCCCCGTGCCCCGTGCCCCGTGCCCCGTGCCCCGTGCCCCGTCTTCGTCGTCGTCGTCGTCGTCGTCGTCGTCGTCGTCGTTGTCGTCGTCGTCCCGCCAGGTCCGAGCCTGCAGGCCGAACCCAAGATGGATGGGGGGCTCCATCCGTGAAGCTATGGCAAATTTCAAGCTTCATGATCACACATGGCGCTGAAATCTTGGGCGAAACGCCCGGCCCGCCCTACCGACACGTCTGGGGGCGGGACAGGAAGGAGTTACCCATAATGAAAAGCTTGGATGAGGAGGAGGAGGAGGAGGAGGAGGAGGAGGAGGAGGAGGAGGAGGAGGAGGAGGCGGAGGAGGAGGAGGAGGAGGAGGAGGAGGAGGAGGAGGAGGAGGAGGAGGCGGAGGTGCTCTTGCCAGGCGCAGCCCTCCTGCCCTCCCCCGGCCAGGGCGCGCGCGAGCGCCACAGACGAGAACGCGAGAAGTCGAGAAGCCGAGGGAAGGAAAGGGAGAGGATGGAGGAGAAAAAGGAGGAGGAGGAGGAGGAGGAGGAGGAGGAGGAGGAGGAGGAGGAGGAGGAGGAGGAGGAGAAGGAAGACCACGACCCAGACCCCCGATGCCATGTTCTTTTCGTGAGGTGGTCTCTCAGGGGTCCCGACCTGATTCCCAGGACGGGCGTTTCTTCCGGAGTCAGGGGCCTCAGCGAGGGCCCCCAGAGGCCGAAAAACGACAGAAACAAATCCCGAGTGGGTCAGTGAGAACCCAAGACTCGTCAACGATGTTGCGATAACCCTTCCTTCCAAGCTCGCTCTCCATAGGTCCCCACAAGGATTGATGTATTTTCCGTGAAGACGACCGCCTGAAAGTCGTGAACCGTGCCAAAACACCCCTCTTTGGACTTCAGCAGCGTACTGACAGTCCTACATCGTGCCCCCAAACATTTTCTGGGACGTCAACCATTATGATCTCCGAACATGTTGCAAACTTTTACGGCAGGTGCGCGCGGCGCTCAGGCGAGAACCACATTTTGAGAAGGAGTCGTCCTCCACCCGTGTGCCTTTTGAGGCCTTTGCGGACGAATGTGCGCGGCGTTTAGGCGAGAGCCACATTTCGAAAACCTCCCGCCCTCCACCCGCGAAGCTTGAGGGTCATGTTTGGTGAGGGTGTCTCAAGCGAAACGCCCGGCCCGCTCTGCCAGCACGCTTCGGGGTAGGACCGGGAGGAGTTCTTCATAAGGAAAAGGGATGGAGGAGGAGGAGGAGGAGGAGGAGGAGGAGGAGGAGGAGGAGGAGGAGGAGGAGGAGGAGGAGGAGGAGGAGGAGGAGGAGAGGAGGAGGAGGAGGAGGAGGAGGAGGAGGAGGAGAGAGGAGGTGGCCACGGCAATCAGGCAGTCCCCGTGCCAAGTACATGATCGATTGGTCGGAAGAATCGCGTAGCCCGCGAGGCAGGACAACGCGCGCATCTCTTATCCCGACCGCGGCCGTTTAAAGCGAGGAGGGGCACCCCGCCGTGAGCCCGCAATTTGCCGTGGGGCATCAGGCTCGCCAGGCAGGGACAGGAGCGGGGGCTCGGACTGGCCAAAAGCCAGAGAAAGGCGAATGATGTAAAGAAAGTGTGAACACAGGTTGTCCATGTCTGCCTTGCTTGCCTCGCGGGCCTCGGCCAAGATCAGCCCGGAGTGCCACGGCCGCATCTGCCGAGCGATACGCGCGAGAGCTCCTCGGCCGCAGCATCAAGTGCTCTCCAGACCGCTGCCTCCTCTGCCGTCCTGGGCCCGCCTGAGGACTGCAGCGTGCTGTGGTCGCCCCAGTCCTGTGCGACGTCCTCGGCCTCCGGCTCTGTGGGCGAAAGGGCCGCCTCGACCGCGGCGGCCCGCGCCGTGGGCGGGCGGCGCCCCCGCGCAGGGGGGCAGCTTCACCTTGCACGCGGCCTCGACGTCCAGTGGGCTGGCAGGTCGCGTCCGGGGCTCTTCGCGGGGCCCGCCCGCTCCTCCAGGTCAGTGGCGGCCCAGGTGCCTTGCAGCGGCGTCGTCGGCGCAGCGCCGGGCAGCACCCACAGTGGGCGTCGCCTGCACGCCCACTGTGGGCACAAGCGTTGGAGCCTCTTTTCGCATGCCGCTCCTGGCTTCCAGCATCCCTTCACGACCAGGATCCATCGCGGCAGAGGCGGGCTGCAAACTCCCTGGAGGAACCACTGGCCATGCGGTACAGCGCCCGTCGCGGCTAAAGGAACAGAAAGGCGCCTTGGGAGCTGCACGCTGGACGCGCGGATCTCTCTGCATGGCGGCCGCCAGTGCCTCGCCGAGGGCTGTGGACTTGCAGCCCCAGTGCGGCATGTCTGCGGAGGCAAGTCTGGAGGAAAGTGAAGCCCCTGTGCAACTCCGGAGGAAAGTCTGCGCGCTCGAACTTGTGGTCGTGACGCTTGTGCCCTGCGCTCTGCAGCCGTGCGCCGAGGGCGCCCCGCCGCGCGCCACGGAGAGTCCACGGCCTGGCAGGGGGCGACTGGAGAAGAGGACCAGGAGGGCAGCGACGGGCAGCGGCCTGGGGGGCCGCCTGGCGCTAGCTCGCAGCAGCGTGGTGCCGTCTGAGCCGGCGCTAGAGAGGAGGGAGGAGGGACGGAGGCAAGAAGGAGGAGGAGTAGGAGGAGGAGTATGATGAGGAGGAGCAGGCGAAGGAGGATGAGGAGGCGGATGAGGAGGAGGATGATGATGATGAGGAGGAGGAGGCGGAGGAGGAGGAGGAGAAGGAGGAGGAGGAGGAGGAGGAGGAGGAGGAGGAGGACGGCGACGACGATGACGGCGAGCCGCCGAGGACGCGGCGCGGGGCGCGCCGTCGGCCGTGGAGCTGAGAGAGGGCGAGGGCGAGCTCCGGCCGCCGCTCGGCGCCGCCAGTGTGCTTGCATTCAGCTCCAGGCCGGCGGGAGGGCGATCGTCTCGTCTGAGGGGCAACGACATGGTCGAGCGAACCGAGGTATGCGAAGAAGAGAAAACGCCATAAACATAAACTTTTGGCCGTCCGCGCGGAGTTCGTGGATCCGCGCTGGGGCCCCCGTGGCGGCGCCTCGGGCGCCACCCCTGGCGCGCTCTGCGCGCCAGGGAGGGGAGTCCAGCGCAGATCCAAGAAATCCGCGCGGAGCGCCAACAGCTTATGTTTTGTGCAAGCTTTTCTTCTTCAGGGTCTAAGATTGAGGACGGCCCGGGGAAGGTACACTGATGTTCTTCGTGGTTGGTGGATGCTCTTGTGCATCCTGGGGGAGGGCCGCCGACCCAAGCCAGCCTCCCGCTGCCCCTGGCCCGGCGCCCCCTGCCGCCGCCCCGGGCCCGCCCGCCCCGGCGGCCGCCGCTGCCCCTGCTGCTGCCGTGCCAACCCTGGGAGGCGCTCCCGCCGCGGCTGCCCCTGCCGCCGCCCTCCTACGGGCCTGCGAGGATTGGTATGTTGACGGCGGGCAGGTATTCGTCCGGCCAGCAGACCGTGACCCCTGGCTCAGGGCACTGGACACCAGCCTAGCCTTGCTCGCTTCGGCGGCACCCGCGGCTCTGTCACCGAGGGCACGGCCAAAAACTCCTGCTGCCTGCTCTGCCCGCCAGAGCAGCGCCACTCCCACGACGGCAGGGACACCGACCACGTGCGCGCCACCGGCAACGTCGTCGACCCACGGGGACCCACGCTCGCCCTGGGCCCCCTTTTTTTGGGCAGTGCAGAGGCGCTGGACGACGAGGTCAAAGCGGTCGTAGAGAAGGCCAGGGCCGCCCGCCTCGCGCTGCTCACTGTCAACCACGCCCCCGCCGAGCTCGTCCTGACCCGCTTGTGCGCCGACGTGTCGAAGCTTTCCTGCCAGCTGTGCGTCAACGAGGACAGGATCGGCCACGACCGGCTCGCCACTTTCGACAGAGACTGGCGAACCGCAGTGGAGAACATCGTTGGCGGCGACCTGCCCGACGACAGCTTGGGACCAGGCCACCACTGGAGTCTCGTGGGGCGGCCTCGGTTTACGCACCGCGGAGCGCGTGTCCACGGCCGTTTTCCTCGCCAGCCGCGCGAGCTCCCGCCCACGCGTCCGCGAGATGGCCGAGTAACCGAGTACCTCGCCTTGGCCGACCTGGGCACCGCGGCCGCGGTCATGGGGCCTACGAGTAGGCGGAGGAAGCCGCGGTCACGCTGATGCGGCTCCTCCGGCCCCCCTCGACGAGGACGAGGACGACGAGCACCCGGCTGCTGCCCCCCGCGGCCGCGCCCACCTCTAGAGGGCCATCTTGGCCCGCCTCGACACGCAGGCGCGCCTGGTGTTTCGCGAGCGCCACGTGCAGGTCGGCAACAACACGGCGCTGCGCCGCTTGGAGGACATCAGCCACCCCGACACCAACCACGAGTGGCTCTGGGCTTTGAGCCGGCACAAGGGGCCCCTCCTCGACCACCAGGATTTCGTCGAGGCGCTCCGGCTCCGCGTCGGCGCCGCCAGCCCCAGCGAGCCCACCCCGTGCAACCTCTGCGGCACCACGCTGCTCGACTCCGCGAGCTCGCACGCCCTCGGGTGCAGCAGGGTCGAGGCTACGAGGGGCCACCACGCGCTTGCGCGGCAGGTGTGCGAGGCCGCCAAGGTTTGCGACCCCGCAACCGAGCTCGAGGCGCAGAGCCTCATCCCGGGCACCTGGCTGAGGCCCGCGGACGTGCTCACGGGAACGCTTGGGCACGGGCTCACCGCGCTCGACATCGGGATTGCCTCCCCCGACGCGAGCAATGCTGGCCGGGGCCGCGTGTCCAGCATGTGCGAGCGCAAGGTGGCTTATTACGCCCCACACAGTGCTGTTCTGTCAGAAATCCTGTGCCAGCCGCTCGTCTGGTCAGCCTGCGGGCCGCCCCACCCCTGGATGACGCCCATCTTCCGCGCGCTCGCGACCCGCCTTGCCTGGCGGAGGGGATGCTCGGACGGGGCGTGGCGGTGCCGCCGCCTGGTCTGCGCGGCGTGCGCGGCGTGCGCGGCGTTGTGTTGGCGGGCGGCCGCCCACGTCTGGGCCTGCTGGCCCGGCGGGGGTGGAGACTAAGGGCGCTGGCCAGCCCGCCCCCGCAGGCGCGAGTTCCCCCCCCCTTCCCGCCCCCGTCCGCCCCACCCCACCACGCGCGCCTAACCAGCGGGGTCGGGTGGCTCACGCGCCGCGGCCCGGCTCCCCCCGTTGCCCCTTGCTTGCCTGCCTGCTTGCGTCCCCTCCTCCCTCCCCGTCCCCCTCCCGCTCCTCCTCCCCCCCCTCCTCCTCCCCCCCCTGTTCCTCCTCCTCCTCCTCTTCCTCCTCCTTCCCTTTCGCCTCGCTCCTCTCTCGGTCCCGGTGGCCGCGTGCAAGTTTGTCTTGTCCTGCCGTGAGCCCGCGCAGGCGGGGCCATTATAGTCCCTTTTTTATTTCCTCCTCCTCCTCCTCCTCCTCCTCCCTCCCCCCTCTTCTCCTCCTCCTCCTCCTCCATCCTCCTCCTCCTCCTCCTCCCCTCCTCCTCCTCCCCCTCGCCGAGGGCTCCACATTATATTAGAGTTTCAGCGAGTCCGGCGAGGCCCCAGAGAGCGAGCGACCTTTGCGGGCGTTCTAGCGATTCGTCTGCGGCCCAAGGGCGCAGACGCCGCCGCCGCCGCTCGCCCCAGTCCTCCTCTTCTTCTTCTTCCTCCTCCTCCTCCTCCGCCTCCTCCTCCTCCTCATCCCTCCGCCTTGCTGCAACTGCATTGTCGAGTTGTTGTTATGGCCGCGGTTCAGTGCATGAGCTCGCGTATTGCAGGTCGGTTTGTGCGGTGTCCCCGTTTGCCCTGCGATCTTTATATTCGCGATGTGGCTGCGTCACCCAGTGTGCATCTTGCTAAGGTTCTGCTAGCCTGCGGCCGGTGCTTGGGGAGGGGGAAAATTCGTTACCTTTCACACATTCGCTTTCTCCCAGGCCACGGTCCATTGTTTGCAGGTCGGCTTGTGGGTTGCATCCGATTTGCTTGGTTTTTCCCAACCAACCTGTGTTGTTGGGTCCTCGTTTTGAAGAGACGGTCCCCGCGTTCCTCCTTCCTCCTTCCTCCTTCCTCCTTCCTCCTCCTCTCCTTCCTCCTCCCTCCTCCCCCTCCCTTCTAGCACACCCCTCACACGTTTCGTGGCCCCATAGGGAGCTCCACCGAAGGCCCCAGTGGCTGCGCCCGCATGCGGTTCCACCCCCCATTCTGGCACACCCCTCACACGTTTCGTGGCCCCATAGGGAGCTCCACCGAAGGCCCCAGTGGCTGCGCCCGCATGCGGTTCCACCCCCCATTCTGGCACACCCCTCACACGTTTCGTGGCCCCATAGGGAGCTCCACCGAAGGCCCCAGTGGCTGCGCCCGCATGCGGTTCCACCCCCCATTCTGGCACACCCCTCACACGTTTCGTGGCCCCATAGGGAGCTCCACCGAAGGCCCCAGTGGCTGCGCCCGCATGCGGTTCCACCCCCCATTCTGGCACACCCCTCACACGTTTCGTGGCCCCATAGGGAGCTCCACCGAAGGCCCCAGTGGCTGCGCCCGCATGCGGTTCCACCCCCATTCTGGCACACCCTCACACGTTTCGTGGCCCCATAGGGAGCTCCACCGAAGGCCCCAGTGGCTGCGCCCGCATGCGGTTCCACCCCCCATTCTGGCACACCCCTCACACGTTTCGTGGCCCCATAGGGAGCTCCACCGAAGGCCCCAGTGGCTGCGCCCGCATGCGGTTCCACCCCCCATTCTGGCACACCCCTCACACGTTTCGTGGCCCCATAGGGAGCTCCACCGAAGGCCCCAGTGGCTGCGCCCGCATGCGGTTCCACCCCCCATTCTGGCACACCCCTCACACGTTTCGTGGCCCCATAGGGAGCTCCACCGAAGGCCCCAGTGGCTGCGCCCGCATGCGGTTCCACCCCCCATTCTGGCACACCCCTCACACGTTTCGTGGCCCCATAGGGAGCTCCACCGAAGGCCCCAGTGGCTGCGCCCGCATGCGGTTCCACCCCCCATTCTGGCACACCCCTCACACGTTTCGTGGCCCCATAGGGAGCTCCACCGAAGGCCCCAGTGGCTGCGCCCGCATGCGGTTCCACCCCCCATTCTGGCACACCCCTCACACGTTTCGTGGCCCCATAGGGAGCTCCACCGAAGGCCCCAGTGGCTGCGCCCGCATGCGGTTCCACCCCCCATTCTGGCACACCCCTCACACGTTTCGTGGCCCCATAGGGAGCTCCACCGAAGGCCCCAGTGGCTGCGCCCGCATGCGGTTCCACCCCCCATTCTGGCACACCCCTCACACGTTTCGTGGCCCCATAGGGAGCTCCACCGAAGGCCCCAGTGGCTGCGCCCGCATGCGGTTCCACCCCCCATTCTGGCACACCCCTCACACGTTTCGTGGCCCCATAGGGAGCTCCACCGAAGGCCCCAGTGGCTGCGCCCGCATGCGGTTCCACCCCCCATTCTGGCACACCCCTCACACGTTTCGTGGCCCCATAGGGAGCTCCACCGAAGGCCCCAGTGGCTGCGCCCGCATGCGGTTCCACCCCCATTCTGGCACACCCCTCACACGTTTCGTGGCCCCATAGGGAGCTCCACCGAAGGCCCCAGTGGCTGCGCCCGCATGCGGTTCCACCCCCATTCTGGCACACCCCTCACACGTTTCGTGGCCCCATAGGGAGCTCCACCGAAGGCCCCAGTGGCTGCGCCCGCATGCGGTTCCACCCCCCATTCTGGCACACCCCTCACACGTTTCGTGGCCCCATAGGGAGCTCCACCGAAGGCCCCAGTGGCTGCGCCCGCATGCGGTTCCACCCCCCATTCTGGCACACCCCTCACACGTTTCGTGGCCCCATAGGGAGCTCCACCGAAGGCCCCAGTGGCTGCGCCCGCATGCGGTTCCACCCCCCCATTTCGGCACACCCCTCACACGTTTCGCGGCCCGGGGGCGCCACCGAAGAATAGGTCTTTCGTCAGGCTAATTTTTCAAGCCTCCAGGCTTGACACGCGCCCGCCGCTTTGGCAACGCGTAGACGGCCAACAGCGACAATCGAGGGTTTTCTTTCGTTTCGGTCTGGTTCAGGGGCTGCGGTTCGCAGGCCAGAGGGAGCCAGCTTGCAGGGTGTCGTCGTCAGTTCTCGGTAGCTTTCCAGCTTCGGGATTTCTTGTCTAGGTGTGGTGAGAGCGTCGCTTGTTGGGCGGGCGCGTTTCAAGCGGCTCGGGGCATTAATTCGGACCCGCCAGTGACGCCCAAATGGTAGTTCCCGCGTTCTGGCTGGGCGGCTCTCGCATGATTTTCCGGTTCCCAGCTTGGTGCTGATGGCCGCGGGCTGCCGTTTCGACTTAGGGCCCGTACATCTGGCCCCAAAGGAAAAATAATGATTTTATGGTTTGGGGTGTCTTGGCCGGCGACGGGTCTCATGTTCTTGACGGACGTTCTTCTGTCGTAGGTCCGACGGTAGGGGGGGGACTGGCTCAGTGGTGGGGGGGAACATCGACCTGGAATCGGTGATACATCGCCGATAGATCGGCGATAGGCCCCCGATGGCACGTTCCTGGGCGGGGTGGTGCTTTCGGGCACCTACGGCGATGAATGGGCGATTAGGGGTCGATGCGTCCCTCCCTGACCCTGTCTCCCCCTATCGTTGCCCCTGATCGTCGGAGGACGAGGAACAGGTACCGATACCGCTACCCCTGCCTCGTTTCCTACCGGACGTGCTCGCGCCGTGGAAAAAACACGACGGGAGGTTTTTGGCTGTCATCGGCCTTGTGGGGGCCCTCGCCAGCCCTGGGACCGTCAATCAACGGCTCGGGATGAAAGTCTGGCCCTGGGGAAGGGGTCGGGACTTCGGGGGGCCGCGTATTGGACGAAATGGGCGATCGCTGGAGGACAAGGTAACCGCTACGGCTACTCTTGCTTCGCTTCTGCCCTCTTTGGGGCGTCCTGGGAGGCCCTCGTCACCACGGCTGGATCCACCTCGACATTCGAGGCCCGGGGAGTACAGTCGGCTCGGATTAGTAGGTCGACCCTGCCAGCTCAAGGGTACCCTTGTGTCCTGTGCCTCGCGACGCGTGCCATCTTACACTCCTATGGCGATGTGGCCCTTGGAAGGGCCTTGTGTCCTCTCGCGTGTCCTGTCCAATCAAGTCCGACTGCAGCGGGTCCCAGACATGCTCGCGTCGCGAACCAGAATCATGACGGGTGTTTGGCTGTTTTTTTGGCCCCCTGGAGTCTTCGCTGGGCCTTGGGACGGGATGAAAAACCGACCCTGGGGACAGGGTCGGGACTTCCGGGGACCGCGCATTGAAACACTCAAGACGTCGCATCGGCTGCGCACGCACAGCGGGGGGGTCGGCGCTGACGGGCGTCCGCCAGTCTCCATTGCCCCCTCTCTGCCGACTCGGGCTTAGGGGCCACGTGCGCCGCCCCCATGCGGAATGGGTTATCCGAGTGCAACTAGCAGGCGCTGATGCATCGATCTCGGTACCCTCGTGTTGTAAGCCGATGTCCCTTGCCATTGCGCGTCCAATGGTGTGACTAAGAGCTCTCCAGATGCTCGAGACCTCGAGATCAAGCCTTGAAGCCATCCGCATGCGTAAACCATGCTTCCGCCATTCCCCGCCCTCCGCCGACCTGGGCTTGGGAGCTACTCTGCGGCTGGCGGGGGTTCGCTGCAGTTCCCTCGCCTGACCTGGGCTGGCGCCGGCCCGGGCAGGCGCCATCGAGGATCGAATTATCAAGGATTGAGCAATCGAGGATCGGGCAGAGCGAGATGATCGAGGAGCTAGCGATCCAGGGGGTCGAGGGCCAGCGGGAGTGGATCGAGTGGCAAGGGGATCGAGGATCGAGGGCCGCGTATCGAAGATCGAGGATCAGCGTTCGATGAGCGAAGATCGAAGGTTGAAGGTCGAGGGCCGAAGTCTGAGCGTCGTGGGCAAACTTGCAGCCGGCGTTTTTAGCAGCTTTCGGCCTCTGGGGGTCCTTGCGTCACCACGGGGCCGTCGCAAGACGCGTGGGGGTGAAACGCCAGTCATGGAGAAGGGATCCAGACCTCCAGCGTCTCCTAGTGAACACATGACGTCTCAGGGACAGCGTTAGCGGGGATAGGCTCAGGTGGGGATGCATCGGCCCCTGATCACCCATTCGTCGCCGATGGGGACCCGGTAGCCCGCCCCGCCCATGGACGTTGCATTATCGCCATCGGGGGCCTATCCCTGATCTACAGGCGATGCGTCGCTGACTCCAGGTCGATGTTTCGCCTCCTGGGCCAGTCTTCCCGTCTCGTTGCCCCTCCACGTCGTCGGGGGTCTGCGGGGCTCCAGGTCGGTGGGATGAGATCGAGGATCGAACACCGCCAGGAAGGATATGGGGTCCCGAAGGAAGCGCGGCCTGAGGTTTCTGCTGTCCTCGGCCCCCCAGGGCTCTCCTCCTCGCTCGCCCTCTTCCTCGTGGCCCCCCTCCTTATCAACGCTGCCCTCGTCCCTCTCGCTTTCCTTCTCTCCGTTCTCCTCTCCTTCCCTGTCCCCCTTGTCATCGTTATCCTCCCTCGCTCCCTCGTCTTGCTTGTCGTTTGCTCTAGTAGTCCTAGTTCCTTCCCCCTCTTCCTGTTCGTCTCTCTCCTTCCTCCCATCTCTCCGCATACCTCCTCCCTCCTTGAGAGTCCCCAGACCCGATTGCCCAACGACGGTACCGATTGGTCCGCGTTGTTTTTAGGTTCCATGTTCATGCACACTTGCTCGTACTATTTAATGAGCGGCGCTTCCCCTTCTTGTCCAGTCATGTTTGACTGGCAGCTCAGGCTACGGGTGTGTCGATGATATATTGTTGGCAGCCTTCAGCTTTTTGGCCACGGGAGAAGGATATTTTGCTGGCAGTTCTAGGCCAGAAGGGCTGAGTCTATTGTGGTGCAGTTTTATCCACAGGGGTGATGGTATCGTGTTGGCAGAGTTAGGCCAGAGAAGATATTACATGTTTGGGGCAGGTCTAAGTCTCGTCGTGAGGACCGTATCCGTTACTATACTATGCTGTGCATGCATACACACATACATACATACATACATACAGGCGCACATACATACATACATACATACATACATGCACACACGTACCCATATACATATACATATACATATACAAATACATTTACACGTACATATACACATACATATACATACACACATACAACCACGCACATACATGCATACATGCATGCATACATGCAGACATCCATACATCCATACCATACATGCATACATGCATAACGACACGCATACGCATACACATACACACACCCACACCTACATACCAGCATACCTACATACAACAACACAGACATACATGCGTACACGCATATATATATTTACGCACGTGCTTACGTACATACGTACATGCATACTGCATCTGTACAAACATACATACATGCTCAGTTACCTATATATATATATATCTACATATATGTACATATAGATATCCGTGCATGTCTACATACATATGCAAACGTACACACATGCGCCCATACATACACACATGCATACATCCATGCATACAAACCTACATACACGCATACACACATGCATGCATGCATACATGCAGACACACATGCACGCATGCATGCATCCATCCATTTATCCACATATACATGCACACATACACATACCTACACGCATACATATACACTTACACTCGTAAGCACGTGCATGCACACATGCAAACACGCATACACACATGCCACCATCCATGCATACACACACGCATACGTACATACACACATACACATACATACAACCATACATACATGCGTACGTACTTACGTACACACATACACATGTACATTCATACATATACACATATCTGCATTCATATATACATGCGTACATACATACATACGTGCACAACCAGACACACATACACATACATACGTACACACATACATACATACATACACTTCTATATATAGATATACACATGCATGCAGATATAGACATATACTTTGGCACATCTCTCGCTCTCTCTCCGTATTCATATATCAAGCTACAGATGCAGAAATAATGTCCGTTGTCGATCCCGCCACCTCTCCTAGGTTGTGGGTCATCGTGCTGAGGGATGTTCGCTGGGACGTCGCGGGGGTCCTCTCAGGGGCCTGTTGTGGGCCGCTTGGAGGTCTCTTTGGAGCCGTTTTCGGGCCTCTTGGGGTTTTGGGGCCAGTCGGGGGTGTCTTGGGGCCTCTTGGGCTTCCTTAGAGCCTCCTGGGGCCGTCATGGGGCAGAAGACTTGGATTTTCCGTTCGTGTTCCCTCTCTTGGGCCCTTCTTGGGGATGTCTTTGGGCCTTCTTTGGCTGTCTTGGGCGCCTCTGGGGCCGTCTTGGAGCCCTCTTGGGCCGTCTTTGGGCCCTCTTGGGGGCCTTTCGGCCGTCTTGGGGCGGTTTGGGGGGCCTCTTGGGCCCTCTTGGAGCTTCGGAAGCTTGAAAAGTAGAGAAACCCCAAGTAATTGAAATACCGATGGCAAATCATTGATTTGGGCCTCTCGGGGCTCTCTTAGGAAATCTCTTGAGGGTCTCTTGGGGCGCCTCGAAGGCTTCTTGGGCCATCTTGGGGTATGGTGGTTTTTGACCGGTCGTGCGGCGCGTCGGGGTCCTCTTGGCCCGTCTGGGTGCCCTCTTGGGGCCGAACAGGTCACGCGAGAAGATGCCCGGGGCCCAGGGGGCACACCGGGAGCCCCAGGTGCCACGCGGCGCGCCCCAAGAGATTTGCGAATGCGGGGTCTAGGCCTTGTGAAGAACTTGCAGGATTGAAGGCTGAGCATCCAGGGGATCCAACGAGGGACCCGGACACACTCCAACTCGTGCCTCAAGGGCACGGTGGCGAATCTTGTACACATACATACACATACATTTTCATAATTTGTACATACATACAGACAGACAGACAGACAGACACGCAGGCAGGCAGGCCGACAGGCAAGCAGGCAAGCAGGCTCATACATACATACATACATACATACATACATACATACGTATATATATATATAGATACATGTGTACATGTATATATATATATACATAGTTATATTCATACATACATACGTACAACCATACGTCCATACATACATCCATAAATATGTACATGCATACACATGTACATAGATGCATACCTCCATACATACACACATGCATACATACATACATGTATACGCATATATACATACATGCAGGCCATACATGCACTCACACACATCTATATGTATACATATATGTATTCATCCATACACACACCTACATGCATGCATGTACGCATACCTGCATACATACACAGACATACATGCATCCATGCATGCACGCATACTTGCATACACACATACATACGTGCATACATGACATGGTATGGCATGGCATGGCATGCAACCATACGTACAAACAAACATGCATACATACATGCACACATACATACATACCGGCATACAGGCACGCTTTTATGATTTCTCACACACAAACACATTTACACGTATATATGTTTAGATGTACATAGTTACATATATACACGTACATATGCCACGCCGTGTATCGATGTACAAAGTGCGGAACGCATTATGCACGGGGTCGAGGATGTTTAGCGGTTCGTTTGATGCTGGTGGGCGAGAATGGTTGGTTCCAGTTGGTAAGTCATGTGGGGGGACAGTTGGTACGCCATGTGGGGGGGGAATTATATATACATATATATATGGCAGTTTTAGGCCAAGGGTGTGAGGCAACGTTGCAGGCTATTTTAGGCCAGGGGGGTGAGGCCATTTTGCTTACAGTTGTAGGTAGGCCAAACGGTTTGGTCATTCTGCTGGCTTTTTTAGGCCAGGACACTGAGGTCGTGTGGCTGATAGTTTTAGGCGCGGGGAGCGAGGACTTGTTGCTTGCAGCTCTAGACGAGGGGAGGGAGGCCATCTTGCTGGCAGTTGTAGGCCATAGGCCAGTTGCTGAGAGTTGAATAACATGTGGTGGTGAGGGTAATCATATCGCAGTTTTAGGTAAGGAGTTCATGCTGTTGTTCTAGAGTTTTAGATTAGGGTTGTTGAGGATCGATGGTTGGCAGTTTAGGCTGAGGGTGATGATATGTGTCTGACAATTCTTCTTTGGGGGGTGAGGACACGACTTTTGTTTTTCCAGCCTCTAGGCCTCTAGGCCAAAGTCGCTCACCCGAGCCCCGGACAGAGGGGTGGCGGCGCCCCCTTTTGTCCGGGGCTCGGGTGTGCGATTTTGCTGGCGCCACCACTCGCACCAGCCAGGCCTTGGCAGGCATCTTGGGTCACTCTGAAGTGCCCACCCTGATCACATCGCGGTGCCCCCACGCGCCATTTTGGCCGCGCCGCAGCTTCTGCTGCCCAATTCACTCGCATCCAATTCATGTCGTGACGGTCGGTCCACCTGGCTCTGGCCCCCCCGGTACCCTTGCAGGCCCGTGGTGGTCAAGCCCCTGCATACAATTCACTTCGCAGCTTGCAGACCCTGGCAGCCGGCCACCCTGGCAGTCCGCCATTTCCTGCAGCTTGTTGCATGCGTGCACCCCTGGCAGTGCAGCCACCCTGGCAGCCACCGCCATGCTTGCATGGACGCTGTGTGAGCGCTTTCTGCCCCTGGCCCTGGCATCCTCACTCAGCGCAGCTTGCAGCTCACTGAGGCGCCGCTTAGGCAGCTTAGGCAGTTTAGGTGCGCGGCTCTAGTTTGCTCCTGTTGTCAATTAGTAGGCCCGCGCCCCGGGTTACGACTCGCCGCTTGCGCTTTCGCCCGCTGCCGCGACCAAAAGTATCCCTATAATTACGCCATGCATACTTGCACGCTGGCAGTTCGACTCAGTCTCAGTTGCCCTTGCCACCCGCCGGTCCGCCGCTGGGTTGCCGCGTGAGGCCTCGGTTAGCCGCGTTAGGCGTGGCCTGTTGCCGCTGCTTTCGCCTAATTCGTCGCTGCGTAGCCCGCTTTGACTTGACTCGCCGCCGGCGCGCTCGCCCGCGGCCGCTGATTAAAAAGTATCCCTATAATTCTGGCAGCCCCGGCAGCTTGCCGCCCCCGCCCCCGGCACCTCTTGCAGCCCCGGCGCTGAGGCTTCCCCGGGCGGTAGGTCCTGCTCTGCTCCGCGCTAGGTAATTAGGCCCCCGCGCGGCCCGCTCGGACCTTACTCGTCGCTGGCGCTCTCGCCTGCGGCTGCTAACCAACAAAAAATCCCTATAATTTCCATCCAGACAAGGTACATAGGCGAGTTGCCTTGATCAGGACATTGTCGAAGCATGCAGTGGAGCACGTTGTGGTTCGCCTGATAAGACCCAGGACGAGGGCGATAACTAGGAAAAGGAGGCGGAGGAGGACGTAAACAAGAAGGAGGACAATGAGGATGACGAGGAGGAGGACGAGGAGGAAGAGCAGGACGGGGAGGAAGAGGAGGGCGAGGATGAAGAGGACGAAGACGAGGGTGATGAGGAGGAGGACGAGGAAGAGTGCGGCCGCCGTCGTCTTGGAGTCCTTTGGAGGCCCTCTTTAGGGTCCTCTTGGGGCTCTCGCGGCTCTCGTCGAGCCTTCTTGGGGCTAGTTTGGATGGTCTGGTGGTCCTCCTTGGGCACTTCAGGGGTGTCTTTGGGCTCTCTCGGAGCCCTCGTCATTGGGGGCTTCTTGGGTTCCCTAGAGGGACTCTCCGGCCGTCTGGGACGGCGTCGATCAAAAGAAGGGGGTACTCGATTTGCCTTGCCCCTCTGGGACCAGCATCGCCTCTTGGGGCCCTCTTGGGGTGCTCTCGGGGCCCTGTTGGGCGGTCTTGGGGCCGTCTTGGGGGCTTGGGCCCCTCTTCGGGCTCCCTCGGGCCATCTTGGCGCCGTCTTGAGGCTCCAAAGCCGCATCGGAAGCGAAATGTCGTGAAGGTAAGAATCATTGATGTTCGTTAGGCTTTTGATTGAGTTTCGCGAGAGCACTTGGAGCCGTCTTGTGGTCCTCTTGGGGCCACTGGAGGCACGTCGGGAGCCATCTTGAACCATCTTCGGCTATACTGAGCCATACTGGGGGCCATCTTGGAGCATCGGGGACCCTTTTGGAGCCATCTTAAGCCAAGAAGGGCCCTCTGACGCATCGCGGGGGGGTGGGGGCAGTAGCCTCAAGGAGGGGGGGGAGGGTTTTGAATGAGGAGAGTCCTGTTAGACCACTTACGCCCAGAGGGCGGGTGGGCTTCTGCTGATACTGGAATGCCATAGGGTGAGGACATGCAGCTGGCATTTTCAGGCCACAGGGGCTCGGATATTTTGCTGACAGGAAGCTCCTGGCCCCATGTTACCGCGAGCTGCTCTGGACGCTTTGGACCGTGGGACGACGGCCGACGACCGCGTGCGCTTGGGTCCAGAGGTCTCGACCCCCCAGGCGCCGCGAGGTTGCGGATTTTCGAGCCTCGCCGATTCGGCACCGCCAGCGTGGTGCCGTGCCGGTGCAGGTGCTTGCCCCCTTTGCGTCGGGCTGGTCGGGTGGCCAGGGACGCGAGCCGTCCAGTGGTGTGTGTGTGGTCTCGTTCTGCATCTTCGTGTTTTTCTGTCGATAGCCTCGTGCATCAGTTTCCGAGCTTCTCCAGCCGCAGTTGCTTTGCTGGCGGATCCCGGTCGTTCTGCTTCGGCGCATTGTGCCTACCCTCTTCGGCAGCCCGAGCCGCCTCCCTTTTCGAAGTCTGCAGGGAAGTTTCCTGAGACTCTCTGCCGTAATCGTTACGCCTGCTTATGGGGATGATGAGGATGATGAGCAGGATCGTTGTTGAGGTTCATGGGAGTCCTTGCCGTTGTGCACATCTCTGTGTCCTAGCAGGCTGCTCTGCATATCCAATGCTTGCCACCCTTCTATGTAAGTCTAGTGCACGCGCTGGTTGTATGTGCTTTGTGTTTGATCGAATGCTGCGTTCCGATCTCGTTTGTTGTTCTGATCGCGGCCCGCACGCTACGATGATTGCATCCACGTAACTACGAAAAGCAAGCCGATGATGCTGTGTGTGGAGAAGGGGGGGAGGATGCGAATGCGGGGGCGGAGGTGGAGGAGACAGATGCGAGGAACGCGTGGGATGATGATGATGTTGATCATGATGAGGATGATGACGATGCTGCTGATGATGATGATGATGATGATCGCGATGATGATGCTGATGATGGTGTTGATGACAGTGATGCTGGTGGTGATGATGAGGTTGATGATGACACTGATGATGATGCTGATGATGCTGACGATGATAATGATGCTGCTGGTGGTGATGATGATGACGATGATGTTGAGGATGCTGCTGATGGTAATAATGATGATGACGATGACGATGACGATCATGATGACGATGCTGATGCTGATGATGATGCTGATGTTGATGCTGATTATGATGATGATGCTGATGATGACGACGCTGATGATGGTGGTGGTGGTGGTGAGGATGATGCTGATGCTGATGCTGATGATGCTGACGAGGTTGAGGATGCGGATGAGGATGATGCTGGTGCTGATGATGATGGCGGTGATGAAGATGCTGATGATGATGATGATGATGATGATGATGATGATGATGACGCTGTCGATGATGATGATGCTGATTCTGATGATGATGTTGTTGTTGATGATGTTGATGTTGATGATGATACTGATGATGATGATGCTGACGATCATGATGCTGATGCGAAGTGATGATTGTGATGATGATGTTGATGCTGATGATGCTGGTGATGATGCTGATGCTGCTGTTGTGGCTGATGTTGTTGTTGGTGTTGTTGTCGTTGTTGCTTTTGATGATGATTCCGATGCTGCTGATAATGATGGTGATGCTGCTGATCATGATTCTGCTGCTGCTGTAGTGGTTGATGTTGTT
>CAUYUJ010017315.1:175431-179414 GCA_963575745.1 Prorocentrum cordatum
ACACGGGTGGGTTGGGTCCCCACCCCCGTCACACCAGGCGGACACCCAGGCAAGGGTCCTGGGTCGTTCTACTCCTCCCTGTCCTTCTCGTCCTCCCCGTCCTCCTCCTCCTCCTCCTCCTTCTCCTCATCCCTTCCCCGCCTTTCCGTGCGTCTTTAGGTTGATGTTGAACTACCGCTCTCCTCGTCCTCCTCGCCCTCCCGTTGCGAGGGGCTCGCCAGCTCGTCGGTGGAGCCGTACCGGCCGCGCAGCGGCTCGTCCCTGCGGGAGCTGACGGCACTGGCGGCCGCCGCGGCGGCGGAGTGTGCGCCCGTGTGCCAGGCGTGCCGCCGGGCGGGGAGGGTCACCGCCCACCAAACCACCCCAAGCCAACCCAAGGGCTCCGATGTGCGCTCCATTTCCAGTGGTGGGGGTCGGGGAGCATTGAAAATACAAACATGAAGCCCGTACACCCCCCAATCCGAAAGTCGGATCTTCGTGTTGGGTTGAGGTGGTCTGGTAGGTAGTCAGAGGGTCCAGAACCCTTCGGGTCGTGACGAAAATCACGACGCAGAGTCTTTAGCCCTTTTCGGCCTCAGGGCCCCGGGGCTGTCAAAAACGACTCGGCATGAAAAGCCCGTCCCGGGTACGTGATCGAGACCTCCTAGGGGCCCATGTCATGACAAAAATCATGGCGTGGGTGGTTTGGGAAGCTGGGCGGGAAGCGGCCGGGCCAGTCAGGGGGTGCGGGTTCCGTGGGCGGAGGCGGAGGCGGGGCGGGGACAAGATACCAATGCCGCTGGGCCTCCGGGGAGGCCCTCGTCCCCACGGCTGGATTCGCTTCGGAAGTCTGGTCAGGATGCGCGCTGGGTGAGGTCCAGGGAGTTGCGGTATCAGTATCTTTTAGTTCCCCTAGGAACTGCAGAAGACGTGGGCTGGGGCGGGGGAGGGGTGTAACAGGGGGATGTGAAGATGGGGTGGTCCTGGGCAGGGGATGGGAGCGATGTGCGCGACAAGGGAGGACCGCCCCACGACGGCCCAAGAGGCTCCCAAGGGGCTCCGAATACGGCCCAAGAGGGCCCCAAGACGGCCACGGCCCAAGAGGGCCCCAAGACGGCACCCCAAACGACCCCAGAGGGCCCCAAGACGGCCCCAGAGGCGCCCAAGACGGCCCAAGAGGGCCCCAAGACGGCCCCAAGAGGGGGACCACGAACCGAAAAGTCTAGCCTTTCGCCCCAAGAAGCTCCCAGGAGGCCCCCCAGAGCCCCCCACGAAGCCCCAAGAGGCCCCCAAGAGGTCCCCAAGAGGCCTCCAAAAGGGCTCCAAAAGGGCCCCAATAGGACTCCCAAGTTGGCCCAGAGACGCCAAATAGAGAGCGATCGGTAACGCAAAAAGCTCTTCACACCAAGGCTCCCAAGAACGAACGGTGACGTACACAAGCTGATAAGACCAAGGCTCCCTGCAGAGAGCGGTGACGTAACAAGTTCCTGACACCAAGGCCCAGCCAAGGCTCAGGAACGGGCGGCAACGCAACAATCTCTGAACACCAAGGCTCCCAAGAGCGAGGGGTGACGTAACAAGCTCTCAACGCCAAGGCTCCCAGTACGAACGGTGGTGTGAGTAATTTCGGTTTCTGTTTCTGCAGCGCTCTTTCCGTTTCTGTGCCGGTCCAGGTAACGAAAAGAGTGAGGTACGAGTGATGATGCTGTGTTTTGGGCGAAGTTCTTAAGGGGGGGTTCCAGGGGGGGCGTAGCGCGAGCGGATGGGTGACGGAAAGAGCGAGGTACGAGCGAGTGACGTTGAGTTGGGGCGAAGGTCTTCTTAGGGGGGGTGCAGGTGGGGGGCGAGGCGGGCAGGCGCAGTCTAATGGTCCTATTTTTCCCCACATCCAAACTGGGGTTCTTGTTTTCTCTGGGCACCCCGCGCAGGAACAGGAACACACACACACACCCACTCACACTCACTCACACTCTCTCATCATCAACCTCATCAGCATCATCGATGATGCTCTCTCACATGCTTAGTCACTCACATACTCATCATCATCATCACTCGCATTCTCACACGACACTTCACGAAACTTCATCATCCTACCACTGCTCATCATCATTCATCGGCATCGGCATCATCCTCATTCATCATTTTCATCATTCGCACCACCACTCCAATCAATCTCTCCTCTTCACCACTATTCTTCACCACCACTATATCCTCATCTCTTATATGGATCCTGAGTAAATTTGTGAGGAGTCCTGGAGGAAGGGAGGCCCCTCCCTAGGGGCCCGCAGATCATATTTGTAATCCGAGGGGTTCATCGGAAACCTATTAACTGTCGTCTTTTTTGGGCCCGCAAGCCTGGGGTTATGGAGGAAGTCTCAGGCGGGAGCCTCGTCTGTGAGTGAATTGGGGAGGAATGGAAGTCTCAGGGCGGGGAGTCCCTCCTCGCGGCACCCGCAGATTCATGTTGTTGGGAATCGAGGGGGGGGTTGGGTTATCGGAAAACTTTCTGTAACTGTCGTCACTTGGGGGCTGCTGAGGCCTGAATATGGGGGAAGTATCATGCGGGAGCCTCGTCTGTGAGTGAACTGTGAGGAAGTCTCAGGCGGGAGCCCCCTCCATATGGGGCCCGCATTGAATGTTTTTGATTCGAGCGGGTCATCCTCAATCGTGTAACTGTCGTCACTTGTGGGCTCCCGAGCCTTGAATATGTAGGAAGTATCAGGCGGGGAGCCTCGTCTTTGAGTTGCGAGCAAGTCTCAGGCGGGAGCCCCCTCCCTATGGGGCCCGCAGATCATGTTACTAATCCGAGCGGGTCATCGGATTCCTGTAACTGTCGTCACTTTTGGGCTCCTCAGGTCTGAATTTGGAGGAAGTATCAAGCGGGAGCCTCGTCTGTGAGTGAATTGGAGGAAGTTTCAAGCGGGAGCCCCCTCCCTATGGGACCCGCAGATCATGTTACTAATCCGAGCTGGTCCAGGGAAAATCTGGCTGCAGGTGCACGGCTTCAAGGAGTCTCCGATCGACCAGGAGGTCGCCGAGGTGCTGCGACAGGGCGCCGAAGACGCCGACGACGACGGCCAGGCCCAGGCGCGGGCGCGGAGCTTACTGATGTTCAGGCCCAGCGAAAGAAAGTTCACATGGCAAGAGCTCGGGGGCGCACGGCGTGCGCCGCTCGGGGTTCACCCTGACGCACGCGTCGTACCTGAACTCCACGCTGTCGCAGGGCCAGACGCTGCGCAAGGGCGTCACCATCGACTGCGCGAGAGACGAGGACGCTGGCCGCACGGGCATGTCGGACGAGGAGTTGTGGCTGCACCTCTACGTCATGCTCTCCCGCGCCACGCGCATGCGGAACATGCTGATCCTGCGGCCGCCGCCGCGGGAGTTCCTGGAACGAGGGCCGCCGGCGCCCCTGCGGAAGGCACTCCTGGAGTTCGACAAAAGAGCGGTTTTGTCCAGGGCGGAATCGAAGCAACTCGCGGCAGAGCTGGGCTTCGTGCTGCCCGCCTGAGCGCGGCTGCTCCCCGCTCGAAGCCCGCGGGGTTGTCCCAACGGTTTGGTCTTGCGCGCAAGCGGCTCGCGGGGTTGTCCCGACAGCTTGGCCCGCGGGGTTGTCCCAACGGCTGCGCGACGTGGCCGTTAGAGAACCCGCCTGTGCTGGCCGAGGCGGCGACGGCGCCGAGGAAAACCGACATGCGCGCTCATGCAATGGAAAGGCGAGGAGGTGGCGGGGCGCGAAAAAAAACAGGAGGGCGAAGTCGGGGGCAACGTGGGGAGCGGGGGGAGGGCCCGCGCCAGGGCGAGAAGAAATATTACGCAGAAGAGACACCAGGACGCCTCGCCAACCACGAGGGCGACGGTGATGTTTTTTTCAGATGCGCCCAAGGGATTATTATGTGGGGTTCTTTCCACCACTGGAGTTTTTTTTTTTTTTTTTTTTTTGTTGTTCCTTCCTGTAGGGTTTTTGTATGTTCCCTACCTAGGCTATGCCTAGAAGGCGTTCT
>CAUYUJ010017315.1:179514-195651 GCA_963575745.1 Prorocentrum cordatum
AGGAGGAGGAGGAGGGAGGTAGTCAGGGGCGGCCTGACCGACCCCCATCGAGCGACACGGCGTCCAAAAGTTCCCGACCGCAGATCGATTCAGCGTGTTATGGAGCGCTCTCGGGGCGTCTCCGGAACGCCCTTGCACGGCCGCGGCGCCCGACGCATTTTCCAGGATCGCCAGGTCTCAGAGGTATTTCCGACTTTGTCCCGGTCGGTCCCCGTCCCAAGCCTCTGCCCTGACTCCACATCCGCCGTACGTTGGTGGATCCTCCGATTTAGAGGGGCGTCAGAAAGGCACCCCAAACGATGCGACAAGGTAGGGCGGACACTCCTGCCTCAGCGGAGTGGTGCGGATGAGTCCACAGAGGCATGCCAGAAGCAGCGACGGCCAGGCTTGATCGGAAATCGGCATCAAAGGAGCTTGAAAAGTAGGGCGCGAATTTTCGACCTGCTTGCGAACTCGCCCAAAGTACGACGGGTCCGGAGTCATGGTTGTGGAACGCTCAGAGCGGTCCGGATCGCCATGACACGGCTGGCCGCGGCGCCCGACGCATTCTCCAGGACCGCCAGGTCTCAGAAATATCTCCGAGGTCGTCCTGGGCCGATTTTCTCCCGGTCCCAGACCTCCGTTGTTTGGATTTTTTAGAAGCGCGGGGCCCCCAGAGTTCTGGACCAGTCTTCCTGGAGAACCGTGCTTCGTCGAGGACAGTTTTGGACCGTTCTGGGGCTTGGTAAGGGCCTCCAGGGGCCGAGAATTTAGAAGCAAGAACCTCCCGTTGCGATTTTCGTCGTGATTCGAGGGGTCAGGGCTCGTCTCTCGAGGATGACAAAGTATCAGGAGGGGAAGAACACACAGACACAAGGAGTCGTCGACTCCCAGAAAATATAGGAAGTGGTGGGGTGGGGGGGGGTGAAGAACAAAACCCAATGAAATGTCCCAGAATATGGGGGTCCTGGGCTTTGTGTCCATTCATGTGTGTGTGTGTGTGTGCGCGCATGTGTCTATGTCTATGTGTGTGTGTCTATGTGTGTGTATGTGTGTGCGTGTGCGTGCGTGCTTGCGTGCGTGCGTGCGTGCGTGCGTGCGTGCGTGCGTGTGTCTGTGTGTGTGCCTGTGTGTGTGTGTGTGTCTGTGTGTGTGTGTGTGTCTGTGTGTGTGTGTCTGTGTGTGTCTGTGTGTGTCTGTGTGTGTCTGTGTGTGTGTGTGTGTGTGTCCCTGGGCCCCTTTTGAAGAAGTCTGCGCGGACCTCCGACAGTTTTTTGGGCATGTTGCTTTGGTCTCTCTCTCCATCGGCGGCCCCGCGGGGTCCAGGGCCCGCTTTCCTCGCGGGCAGCCCCCCCCCCCCCCTCCACCGGAGGGTTTCTCCGAAGGGCTTTTTGGGGCGACCCGTCCTCCTCCTCCTCCCTCACCTCCCTCCTCCGCCTCTCCTCCTCCTCCCTCCTCCTCCTCCTCCTACCTCCTCCGCCTCCCCCTCCTCCTCCTCCTCCTCCCCTCCTCCTCCCCTCCTCCTCCTCCCTGCTCTTCTCCTCCTCCTCCTCCTCTCCTCCTCCTCCTCCTCCCTCCTCCTCCTCCTTCTCCGCATCATCTCAGCATCAGCATCCTCCTCCTCCTCCTCTCCTCCTCCTCCTCCCTCCCCTCCTACCTCCTCCCTCCCCTCCTCCCTCCTCCGACCTCCTCCCCTCCTCCTCCTCCTCCTCCTCCTTCTCACTCCCCCTCCCCTCCCTTCCTCCTCCTCCTCCTCCCCCTTCTCCCTCCTCCTCCTCCTCCTCCTCCCTCCTATTCTCCTCACTCCTCATCCTCATAGAATTCCTCCTGATCCTCCTCCTCCTCCTCCTCTCCTCCTCATCATCTCATCATCATCATCATCGTCGGTCATCACATCATCATCATCATCCTCATCCTCATCCCATTATATCATATCATTTATCATCCTCATCCTCTCCTTCATTCTCATCCCATCCCCCTTCATATCCTCTTCCTCCATTATCCTCTTTCCTTCCTCCCTCCTATTCTCCTCCTCCACCTCATCCTCATCCTCCTCATCAGGCTCCTCCTCCTTCCCCATCCCCTTCTCATCGTCAATCCCCTCCTCCTTCTATAATCCGCCTCCTCCTCCTCATCATCACATCAGCATCATCATCATCACATCATCATCTAGCTCAGCATCATCATCATTCATCATCATCATCATCATCTCATCATCATCATCATCATTCTCAATATTCCTCCCTCATCATCCTATCCTCATCTCTCACCCATCCTCATCATCATCCTCATCCTCATCCTCATCCTCATCCTCATCCTCATCCTCCTCCTCCTCCTCATCCTCATCCTCATCCTCATCCTCCTCCTCCTCCTCCTCCTCCTCCTCCTCCTCGGGGCGCCTGCGGCCCGGGACCCCGTGCACCCCCGCCCCCCTCTTCCCCCTCGCGTGCCGTGCCCAGGCCCTGACTCCAGATCCGCCCTGCTTTGGCTTCTTTTCCAACGTAAAACTGCGTCGGAAATCCTCCTCCTCCTCCTCCTCCTCCTCCTCCTCCTCCTCCTCCTCCTCTTCCTCCTGCCCTGACTCCAGATCCGCCCTACTTTGGCGTTTTTTCCCACTTGAATTTGCGTCGAAAATCCACTAAGAAGCCGAAAGAGTAGGGCGGACATTTTTTTGCACCCAGCATAGAATGGGGCGGGAATCCACGGAAGCAGGGCGGAAACGGCCACAGAAAAGGAGGGCGGAAACTGGCATCCGCGGGGCTCGAAAAGTAAGGCGGAGGTTCCAAGCCCTTCCTGCGCGCGCCCAGAGATCCAGCGCAGTGAAAAAAACAGGACGGAGGTTTTTCGCCAAGTTCGGCCCCTGGGGGCCCTCGCCGGGCCTCGGGGCCCTCGCCGGGCGCGCGCCCAGAGATCCAGCGCAGTGACAAAAATCAGGACGGAGGTTTTTCGCCAAGTTCGGCCCCTGGGGGCCCTCGCCGGGCCTCGGGGCCGCGAGAAAACGACTCGGGATGAAGAACCGCTCCTGTGGAAGGGGTCGAGACTTCCGGGGACCCCGTATTGAAAAGATCACGACGTCGGATCTCTGGGTGTGCGTCACTGTTTGGTCCTTGAGTCTCATCGGGTATAGCCAGAACCCCAGGTAAGGGGGCACGGTCAGCAGTAGGGCCCCAGGGCCCCTAGATTGGCCAGAGTCACTGAACCGGGTCTGCCGCAGTTGGTGTTATGTCGGGTGGCGGCAGGAACGTTCCGGTTGGTGGAACGAGGCCTGGGAAGGGGGGGCGCCCCCCCAGTACATATCTCCAAACCAGGTACCGCTAAACCCAGTTCTGCCGACGCCCGATAACAGTCTTGGCATCGCTCGGACGTGTGCACTTTTTTCACGGCGAGGGCCATGGCGGAGCAGCCCGAGGCAGCTGGCACAAAAAAGCACACGCACGAGATCGAAGAGCGCACGGGGAGTGGACGTTCACTGTTTGCGCTCCATTTCTCCACCCGTCCACACCCAGGATGGGTTGAGAAATGAAGTGTTCCCCTTTCCTTGCGAGGAGGAGGAGGAGGAGGAGGAGGATAAGGAGGATAAAGGAGGAGGAGAGTAGGGAGGAGAGGAGGATAAGAGGAGGAGGGGGATATGGAAGAGTAGGAGAGGAGGAGGATATGAGGAGGAGGATATGATATGAGGAGGAGAATATGAGGAGGAGGAGAATATGAGGAGGAGGAGGAGGAGGAGGAGGAGGCGGAGGAGGAGGAGGAGGAGGAGGTTCCCCGAGTCTCAGCAGCCCCATCCGCCAGAGGTCCGGGACGCGGACTGCGCGCGCGCGGTCGGCCGCAAACAGGCCGAGCGCGTGGCCTCGGCGGCCATGGACCCCGGTCACGCCGCCGCCTGCCGGGCGGACATCGAGGCCTCGAGCCCCAAACCTCCTCGAGTCATGACAAAAATCACGACGGGAGGTTTTTCGCTTTTTTCGGCCTCTGAGGGCCCTTACCGGGCCTCGGGACCGTCAAAAAACGACTCGGGATGAAAAACCGGTCCCTGGGAATGGGTCTGGACCTCTGGGGGTCGCGTCATGAAAAAATCATGACGTCGGGGGTCTGGGGCAGGGGATCGGCTACAGAATCGGCTTGCCCCAAACTTGAGTTTCCCGCCGAGCCTGCACAAAAAGTACAGTCGGTGCGCTGAAGAAGGAACCCTTTTCGTTGTGGAGGGGCTCCGTGCTCCTTAATTGTTTCACAGCTTGCCTCAGGGTTTCCTTATGTTTTTGATGGGAAATTGAAGTTTAACTTATGGAAAAAAGGGGCCTCGTTCCTTATTGAGGGTCCCTTGGGTCAACGCCCCGACTGTACGTATCGTGTCCCGTAGATCTACGATTCTTCTACGTGCTTCCTGCATGCTCGTCGGGCCAACCAAAATTCTGGAGCAAGTCCATTCTGCAGTCGAGTCCCCAATGCAACGAAGGCCCACTGCCAGGCGGCGGAGCAGGCGGCGGTGCGCTCCCGCGGCGCGCCGGAGGGCCTCGAAGTACCCTGAGATCCTGGCGCTGCAGCTCTGTTCGCGCCCCGCGCTTTCGCTCCGCCTCGGGCCCGGAGGCCCTCACGGCTCGACTGGGCTCGAGCAGTGGCGCAGGAAGATGGGGCCCAGGGACCCTGGCGCTGCCACTCTGCTCGCCCCCCGCGCTCTCGCTCCGCCTGGAGCCCTGGGGCCCTGGGGGTCCCCTCGCAGGTCGAGCCGGCTCGGAGAGCGAGGCAGAAAGGTGTGGTCCAGGGTTCCGGTGGCGCGTTGTTCTTTTGCGATGCTGCGCTTTTTTTCGCAAAGGTCGGATCTCAGGGCAGACACCGCGGCGTTTGGTCGGCCAGGGAGATCGGCGCACGGACGCCCCGGGCCCCCCCCCAAAGGCTTTGTGCGGGGCTGGAACGTCTCTGCTCCGGGTCCCTTTGCCAAAGTGGGCTCCCTCCTCCTCCTCCTCCTTCTCCTCCTCCTCCTCCTCCTCCTCCTCCCCTCCTCCTCCTCCCCCTCCTCCTCCCCCTCCTCCTCCTCCTCCTCCTCCTCCGCCTCCTCCTCCTCCGCCTCCTGCTCCTCCTCCTCCTCCTCCTCCTCCTCCCCTCCTCCTCCTCCTCCTCCTCCCGCCGACAAAGCGAAGTAGCGTAAATGCCTAGACCCCCGACGTCATGTTCTTTCACAACTTTGACTCTGGATCCGACGTACTTTCGGCGATGTCGTAGGTAGGGCTGAAATGTCCGCCCCGTTTTTCAGCTCCCGTGGTGCCGATATCCGCCTCACTTTGCCGTCGATGTCTCCGCCATCCCTCCGCGGAAATATCCGTCCTACTCTGCTGAGGCGCGAATGTTCGGCGCCAGACTGGAGGGTGGGGCGCTCTAGGCCCCTTAACAGGCTTCAAACGGAGACGCTCTCTTTCCAACTCCGTTTCCTTCGTCCAGTCTCTCCCTCTTCTCAACTCCTCTCCCCTTCCTCCTCCTCCTCCTTTTCCGGCCCGCTCTGGAGATCAGCGTGATATTTTCGCGAAAGGGCACCCGCCCCGTGGCAACGTGTTCTCTGTACAGCGACTGAGCATGGTCTCGCGCCCTGCATGCTCCCCGAACCCCGCGCGCCCCGCGGCCCCCGACGTTCACTAGCCCTCACCTACCTCGAGCACAAAGCAGCGAAGAGGTCGGCTCCATGGCGCCTGGCGCGCCACGCCCACTCGTGGACGTGCTCGGCGATGCCGTCGTGGTCGGAGCTCTTGATCGAGGACGGGAGCGCCGTCTTGACCTCGTCCCAGCTGCCGTCCGCCGCCTCCGTGCCGTGCTTGAGCTTGACCATGCGGACGTTCCCGTTCCTGTCCTGCACACGCACGGCCCTCACGAGAACCCACTCCTCCTTCTCGTGGCCCACCACGCCGTGCGACATGGCCAACTTGCGGCAGTGGGCGCGGAAGCGCTCCCGCCCGTGCCCTGGCCGCGACCCCAGGCATTGCCTGGCGGACCCCGCTGCCCTTGCGCGCCCGAGGCGAGCTTTGCGGCCGCGGCAGGGCGAGCAGATCAAGCCGCCAGCGGCGAAGGCCTCGCAGCAGTCGGCGCCGTCGGTCAGGGCGATCGCACCGTGGCCGAGGTGCTTCCTGACGGCCTCGTCGCACTGGACCCCGCTCGCGCGCTCGTCGAGCTCCACGAGCATGCCGCCCTTGAGCTTGATGCGGGCCTGCACTTCAGGTCAAGCTGGGCCATGCGGCGGCGCACCTCGTCCAAGTACAACACCATGGAGTCTTTCGAGATGCCCTGCGCGACCGCGCAATCTCCGCGACTCGGGTGGCTCCAGGGCACGCGCGCCAAGTGCACAGCGAGTAGCCCTTCGCCTGCTGATGCTCTCCCTTTGCCGCCGAGAGAGATGGGGGCGCCCTCCTCGCTCTGGGCCGCGATGCTCCTCTTGTTCCCGCTGCAAGTCCAATCGCCGCGGCGGCACCGGCACAACGTCGGAACGCACTCACCTGAAGACATAACATAACGCACAACCCATCTCACATAGAAAACAGCCCCTCCCCACAACGCCCAACAACCCCAAATCAAACGGGAGGGCACTGCGCTGCGTGATCTCCCAGATACCTGCACGTCGCCCACGTTGACGGAGATGCCAGGCCGCAATCGCGCGGGCACTTCGCGCCCTCCATCTGCGGCAAATACCCGAGCTCCACACCAGCGCGAATCCTGTTACGACGTCGATGCCACAGAACCCTCGGAAGTCAATGCGCTCCGCCTTGGCCTTGCTGGCGAGGGGCGCCGTCTCCCCTTTGCGGGCGCGTTTTCCACTGTAGCGGGGGCCAGGCAGTTCCTTCGCCCTGGCCCTGCCGACTTTCGATTGGGCCCCAGGCCGCGTCATCGTGCCAGACGGCGCGCAAGCGGGCCCCTTCACGCGCCTCTTGAAGTGGGCATTCCCCATGGACGCTGGGCGCCCCGAAGCGACGCGCTTCTCGGCGACCTTCATGGTCTTGATCGCTGTCTTCGCAGCCGTCTTCATGGCCTTCATCGCCGTCTTCGCCATCGGCGGGGCCGATGGATGCGATGACAATGCCGACGGCGACAGCTGAGCCAAAATGCTGCGGGGCAAGTGAGGCGATTAGTGGAAGAACAGCGTGGCCGTTCTGGCGCAGAGGCAAGGGCGCAACGGCGTCACCGCATGCGAGATCTATCATTGCCAAGAGCGCAGACTGCATATAAAGGCTGACACATGTTGCGTACATCCCCCAACGATCTGGATGCGCCACAACAGCCGCATGCCTCCCCAATCGAATTCGGCTACCAACCGCAGCTAGACTCATCTGTTACGCCTGGCCCCCCGCTGCTGCGGCCGTACTCAGTCCGCGCCCGAGTCGATCGTCGCGACGCCTGTTGGGGGCTCAGCAGCAAGGCTGCATAATGAGGGCGCAAAAGAATCACCCGCTACACGATGCCAGGAGGGGCAGCCGTGCCCGCGGCCAAACGGCGCGCAACTCAAGCACCCGCTGGACAACCAACGGGCGATTCCTGTGGCGCCTCGCGAGCGCCGCCCGACTTTTGCACTCCCCGGGCCTCGGGAGATCCCCCGGGTCGCCCCCCTGTCCGCGGGCTTCGCCTCGAACGCCTCCCGCTTGGCAGCCCTCTCGGTCGGGTCCAGCTTGGTCGGCGCGCGAGGCGCCTGCCCCCGCTCGGCGCTGCGCTCCCCCTTCTTGTTTGCGCGGCGTTGAGCTCATCGCTGATCGCGCCCCTCTTCAATGCGTTGAACTCCCTGAGCCGGATGTCGCCTGCCTGGTGGAGCCCCCAGAGCCGCTCGATCTCCTGCGCGGGGGTCCCGAGCGGCTGCTCTTCCTCGTCCTCGGAGTCGCCGCGGTCGCCCCCGAGGTGGTCGCACCTAAAGCCGCCCGCGACAGGGTCGGGGGGCGCCGCGCACCCCTCCTGGGCACCAGGCTTCGCCCGCTTGGCTGGGGGGGCCCTCATCTGGCGCGGCTGGGGCCGCCATCGGGGCCGCGGGCACGCCCGCTGGCGGGGCCGCGATCTCTGGCTGAACCCTGCGCACGGGCTCCCCGAAGAGCGAGGTCGTGGTCGACGCAATGGGCGCTTGTTCGCCGCGCATCAGGCGCTTCGCGAAATTCAGGGACCACTCCGCCTTCTCCATGAAGTCGGACGGGTAGTTGTTCGGAGAGGTCGGGCCGCCCTTGTACTTGCCGAAGCACGCGCGCGCCTCTGGCGAGTAATTGCAGAGGTCAGGGCACGGCGCCGCCCTCTGGAAACTCATCGGATGCCAGGCGGAAATGCACGCGCGTGTCCGTGGTAGCGACGACGTGGGTGCTCGCGAGCAGGGCCTTCATGTCCTCTTCCTCCGTGATCTGCTTCAGGGAGGGCGCGATTGGATCCATGAGCTGCTGGATCGTGATTTCCATTGGTTTCGTTTGGTGCCATTATGCCACCAACCGCTTCTCCAAGGCATCGTCGTAGCTGTGGCTCGCGGCCTGGCGGGGCGCTCCTGGGGCGAACGCGCTGGGCCCCCACCTCGCCCGCAGCGTGGAATCCTCCTCGCTCGGGCTGAGGGGGGCCTCCAACACGGACGCGTCTCGCGCGTGCAAGTCCCCGTCGTCGAGCACCGCGGGCAGCACCCTCTCCGCGGGCTTGCCCTTGAAGAAATTAGAATGCTCGGCGGTGAAAATTGAAGGCTCGGGCGCGCCCTCCCAGGCATCGCCCTCGAGGGCATCGACCTCGAGCATGGGCATCAAGGACGCAAGTGTCTTCGACGCCGTCGACTTCCCCGCGCTGGTCTTGCCGCGGCGAAGAGTTGGTAGGATCCTCGCGGGCACCTCGTTGATGCGCCACGGCTCGAAGTCCCTCAGCGTGAGCACCCTTGCAGAGCGAGGCGCTTGGCTTCGATGCGCCCGCTCGCATGGTTCCGCAGCGCCTGGATCTCGCGGGGCCCTTCCCAACCGCAGATTTTCGATCGGGGGTCGTTGGTCTCCTCTGGGACGGGGGAAGAACGGCGCTGGTTGGCTGACCGCAATCGCTCGGCGGCCGAGAAGGTCCGCGCGGTCGAGGATGGGGGCTGGAAGGGGCAAAGGTGCTCACCAGATGGCGCCGTGTTCCTCTGCCCTGATGTCCCTGCCCTCGAACTCCATGAACTGATTTTGGCCGTTGCTCTTCGGGCCTTTCTTCTCGATGCAGCGGTGCCCCTCTTGCTTCTTATCCCACTCGGTCGAACGCTTGCCAGGCCTCGCCGTGGCGGTCAGCGCGGGAAAACGAATCTGTAGGCCGCCGAGCTTCTCCAATCGCACTGCGGCCTGCCCTCCATTGGTTCCCATGCTGATACACGACGCCCGTATCATGACACATTGGCTCACAGTTGGCCATCTTCAGGAACTGGCCCTTCAGGTCAACGTCCTTGGAAATGTGCACTTCGCCCTCGCCAGCGCCCGCGACGAACATCTGCATGGCGCACGGCCCACCAGGTTGGCCCCTGAGGTTGGGCGGTGGAGGGGGGCCACTGAAATTGAACTTCGTGGCAAGGTCCTTGACCACGTCCAAGCGGCACGGTTGCCCTTGGGGGCCCTTCCGGTCAGTGAGGACACCGACCGCTTTCCCGTCAGAGCCCCGAATATCCTCGTAAGCCTGGTTCATCAGCAAGTCCCCGAAGTAAGATATCTTCGTGCCTGCGTGGTCGTTCATGGGCGCAGCAGGAAGATCCTTGATCGTCGATAGCCCCTCGTGCCCTACGTGGCCGTGTGGGAGGGCAGCGTGGAAGTGGGGCCTCATGCCGTCGGCGCGCGCGAGGGCCTCTCCGAAAGTGATGATCTCGTCCCCGACGGCGTCCCCGATATTCTCGCGCAGGGTCTTTGGGAGGGTCGCGTTCTCCTTGGCCATGACAGCCGCAAGAGACAAGGGTCGGCGCGAAGGACGCGCGCGATCAAACAACTTGGGCCGATCGGGCACTACGGAGCCCCAAAGCGCTCTGAAGCAAGTCATTCGAATGATAGTTTCTGGCGTTTTCGGAAGCATTGGAAGTCGACAGCTGTCGACTGAGAAGCTTGGAGTCGGGACGTGTCCCAGGCAGCTGGATAACCCTCCACCGCAATAGGCAACTCCGAGGCGCCCTGGTGGTACGGATCCCAATGCCTTGCTTGAAGCGCTCCTCCTCCTCCTCCTCCTCCTTCTCCTTCTCCTCCTCATGTTCATCCCTCTCTTTTTCTCAACCTCATCGTCGCCCTCCTCCTCTCATTCTTTTCAGGTTTCCTCCTCATCATCATCCTTCTCCTCCTCCTCCTCTTTCTCCGCCTTCTCCTTCGTTTCCTCCCACCATCAGCATCTTCATGCTCATCAGCATCCTGGTCATGATCATCGCCGTCGTCGGCGACGTCGGCATCATCATACGCACCACCATCAACATCAGCATTTCGTCGTCAGAATAACACACCTGAACACGAGGGGCTGCAGGGCACGCGAGGGGATCGCAGGGGACACGAGGGGGGACACAAAGGGGACAGCAGGGAACACGAGGGATGACAACAAGGGAAACGAGGGGAAAGTGAACCTTTTTCAAGTTCTCCTTCCCACGCTTGGAGAATGAACCCCTTTTTCAAGTTCCCTCTCCAGACCGAGTACAAGGGGGAAGTGAACCGTTTTCAAGCTCCATTTCCCACGCCTGAGAAGTGAACTTTTTTTTTTTAAGTTCTCTCTTCAGTTCAGACGCAAGTGGGAAAGTGAACCTTTTTTTCAAGTTGTCCTACCCACGCCTGGAGAGTGAACCTTTTCAAGTCCCCTCTCCAGACCGAGTACAGGGGGGAAAGTGAACCTTTCCAAGCTCCATTTCCAACGCGTGAGGAGTGAACCTTTTCAAATTCCCTCTTCAGTTCGGACGCAAGCGGGAAAGTGAACCTTTGCAAGTTCCCTTTCCCGCGACTGAAGAGTGAACCTTTTCAAGTTCCCTCGCCAGACCGAATACAGGAAGGAAAGTGAACCTTTTCAAGTTCCATTCCCCACGCCTGAAGAGTGAACCTTTTTAAGTTCCCCCTTCAGTTCAGACGCAAGCGGGGAAAGTGAACCTTTTCAAGTTCCATCCCCCACGCCTGCGGAGTGAACCTTTTCAAATTCCCTCTTCAGTTCAGACGCAAGCGGGGAGAGAGAACCTTTGCAAGTTCCTTTTCCCGCGATTCCAAAAAAAAACAAGAAACAAACACACAAAAAACACAATGCTACGCAAGGATTCGCCTCGCTGTCTGTACTATCCCAGAATATTGTTGTTTTTGTTGTTTTTGTGGTGTGTTGTTTGCTTTTCTGCGTCTTTGCTCTGGAGCAGGAGTTCTGCTTCTCTGCTTCTGTGCTCTCTCAAGATGCCCCGGATGCGGGCCCTCTTAAGAACAATGGCAATGACGAGCGGAGGGAGGTGGAGGAGGGAGAAGAAGGAATGACCAGAGGAAGGAAGGGGAGACGGGATGAGACCGGTTCCATTTCAAACCCCTTGAGGGCCTAGTGCGCCCCACCCTCATCCAGTCTGGTGCTGGCGCCCTACCCTTCCGCATCCTCTGGGGTGCATTCACGACGCATCTGAGGGCGGAAAATGAACCAAAGTACGGCGGGTCTGGCCCCAGGGGGTATACCCAGATCCCCTCGGATCATCACAAAAAAAACGCGACGGGCGGTTCTCGACAATTTTCGGCGCCCGGGGTGCCAACGCCAGGCCCCGGGGCCGTCGAGACACGAGTCGGGGTGAAAAGCCAGTCCCTGGGAAGGGGTCGAGGCCTTTGGGGGTCGAAGTTGTGAGGCAACATGACGTCGGGGGCCTCGGTATTTCCACTGCGTTGCTCGGTCGGGCGTCGGTAGGTTCCGGTCGAGGTATTGTGGGCGGAGGGGTCTCAAGGACAGAGCTGCCGTGGGGCGAGGGTGTCGGGGCGTGGTGGGGGCGGGGGGGGGGGCGTCGGTAGGTGCTGGTCGTGAAATTGTGGGCGGTGGGGTCCGAAGAACTGAGCTGCCGTGGGGTGAGGGTGCCGGGACGTGGTGGGGGTGGGGGGCCGCGGAGCCACCCACTGGCGAAGGAATCCGGAGCAAAGACGCTCCAGCATCCCATAGCCTGGGGGGCCGGGGCGGAGGAGGAGGAGACGGAGGAGGAGGAGGAGGAGGAGGAGGAGGAGGAGGAGGAGGAGGAGGAGGAGGAGGAGGAGGAGGAGGGAGGGAGGAGGAGGAGGGAGACAGGAGAGGAGGAGAAGAGGAGGGGGGGAAGGAAAGAAAGACAGGAGAGGAAGGGAGGGGGGGGAAGGAGAAGGAGGAGGAGGGAGGCGGGAGGAGAAGGAGGAGGAGGAGGAGGAGGAGGAATAATAATAATAATGCTAATATTAATAATAATAATAATAATACTAATGATAATAATAATAACAGCAACAATAATAACAACAATAATATTAATACTAATAATAAGAATAAGAAGAATACTAATAATAATAATAATAATAATAGTAATAATCATAGTAATAATACTAATAATAATAATAATAATAATAATCATAATACGAATAATAATAATAATCATAATAATAACAGTAATAATACTAATAATAATAATACTAATAATAATAATAATAATACTAATAACAATAAGAAGACGACACATAATATGAAGAAGAAGAAGAAGAGGAGGAGGAGGAGGAGGAGGAGTCTATGCACCGATCTCCGTATTGGCCGACGAGGCGCCGTGGTGCAGACTTCGAGGCCGTCCCAGGCACCCAGGGTCTGGTGCACCTGTGCCTCCAGGAGCTCCCGGAGCGCGAGCAGCGACGTCTGCAGTCGGACCGAGGTGCCCTGGCCGAGGTCGGCTCGGGGAGGCTGCCCTGGTGTTCTTCCTGCTGGTTGGGTGTGCGGGTGCATCCTGGGGAGGGTATGCCCTTGGATGCTCTGCGTGCCCTGGCCGACGGAGGGCCCCGCGCTCTGGAAGGATGTCCTCCTGGCCCCGGGTCCGACTGCAGCCCCAATTTCTCGGCGGTCCGCGCGGGCTTCCCGGGCTCGGCGCCTCCGGCGCTGCCCCTGCCGGGTGATTCCTCCTCCTCCTCCTCCTCCTCCTCCTCCTTCTCCTCCTTCTCCTCCTCCTCCTCCTCCTCCTCCTCCTTCTCCTCCTCCTCTCTCCTCTCTCCTCCTCTCTCCTCCTCTCTCATCCTCTCTCCTCCTCTCTCCTCCTCTCGCGCCCGGGACCCCCTGGCGGCACCTCCGGGGCTGCCCCTGGCGCGCGCTCCGCGCGCCGGGGGGAGGGAGGGGGGCCCAGCGCCGACCCGAGAAGTCGGTGCGGACCTCCGGCGCGCACCGTGCGGGCAGGGGATCGCCTGCAGATTTTTGGTTTCCCTCGAGCTTCCTGTCCCCGTCGACTCTGCAGTGAGAGGTGCAGAAAATGTTGCGCGGATCCACGGGGCGCTCCTCACGTGTTTTCGGTGGAGAATCACGTTCTAGGGTATGAAGCAATTCTGCAGTCGGTCTCCCACTCGAGCTGTTCATGCCGTGCTCTTTTTGTTGCTCTGTCTGCCCTCCCCTAGGGGAACGATCAATGACATGAACATAGGTCCGCGCGGATACCTCAGATCGGCGCTGGACCCCCCTGGTGGCGCCTCCGGCGCCGCCACTGGCGCACTCCGCGCCCCAGGGAGGGGGGCCCAGCGCCGACCCGAGAAACCCGCGCGGACCTCAGAGTTTTTATGTTTATGTCGTCACTGTCCGTCTGTCCGTCCCGCCTATCTGTCTGCCCCCCGCCGCTCCGCCGCCCTCCCCTCCAGTCTCCGTCGCCCCCCCCCCCCCCACGTTCTGTTCTTTGTTGCCGCTCTGCCTGCCCTCCCTTCCCCTCTCCGTCTCTCCTCCCCCGCCGCTCCGTCTCCCCCCCCCCCCCCTCCTTCCCGTCAACCCCCCCTACCCCCCATTGTCTCTCCTCCCCCTCCAGCCTCTCCTCCCCCGCCGCTCCGTTGCCTCAGTGCGCCTCGCTCGCTCCGCCGCAGGCCCCTCGGGTGCAGCTCGGCAGCAGCCTGGGCCAAAAGGCGCCGCAGATCTCGCGTGGGTGCGTCGCGCGCCGCGGTCTGGGCCGGGGCGGGTGCGGCCGCACTCCCTCCTCCTCCTCCTCCTCCTCCTCCTCCTCCTCCTCCTCCTCCTCATCCCCTCCCCTCCTCCCTCCCTCCCTCCCTCGCCTCCTCCCTTCCTCCCTCCCCTCCCTCCCTCCCTCCCTCCCCCTCCCTCCCTCCCTCCCTCCCCCGTAGCCATTTTGGCTCAAGCCATTTTGGCTCAACTTGCCACCGCTCAAGCCAGCTGGGCAGGAGCAGCCTGCCCCCCTTTTCTCCTACACCCACGCGCCGCAGTTCCGCCATGTCTTCCAGGACGCCTTGGGTTCGCAAAGAAGGAGTAGGAGCTCCTGTTGTTTCGCATTCAAAGTTACTTTGCCCGCGTGGCAGACCAGACTGTTGGATCTGGCCTAATAGAATTGCTTCTCAGCCGTTATGTAAGTGCGGCCTTCCGTGGCATGGGAAGAGTTCCCAGCCACTTCCCCCACCTCCGCCACCACCGTCAGCAGCGAAGCCTGGTCGCACAGAAAGGATCAAGGCTGAGGTAGTAGTTGGCAGGGAGAAGTCTCAGTCCAAACACAAGCCCACTGTTCAGGTAGAAGCCGACAGTGAGAAGACGCAGCCACCGCCGCCTCTTGTGGCAGTAAAGGCCAATCCCAAAGATAAGGCCGCTCGTCAGGTAGAAGCCGACAGAGAGCAGGGCCAGGATTTCAAAGTCAGGCATCAGTTCAAGCTTTTGATCTCGGAAGTCTTCCAGCAGTACGAACCGCAGATGCTGGATCAGTTGGACCATTTCTTGGACAAGTACAAAGGGCAAGAACAGTTTCTTTATTTGGCAGTATGCGAGAAATTCAATGTGGAGCCTAAGGTAAAGGTTCAGATCACCAAGAAGGAAGACAAGCTTCCAGTTTTGGACAGCGATAGCGTGTCCGACTCACCCTCTGCCAGTAAACATGTCGACAGTCCTCGTTCGACTTCTCCAGAGCACGCTAGTAAGCGTGCAAAGGTTGGGCACAGCGACGCCGCCCCTTCCAGTGGTTCTGCCCCGTCCAGTTCAAAACTGTTGGAGTTAAAGTGTGGTCTCCAGGATATCAAGATCAAACACCCCCAGCAGAAGCTTGAGACACTCCAGGAGGAGCTAAATCGTGTTAAGAATCAAAACGCAGCTTCAGGCAGTGCGCCTGTTCCTAGGAGGAGCAGGTCCAGCTCAGACTCCACTTCTTCAAAGTAATTGGAGCAACTATGTTGGTAGTATCCAACCTTCTTTCAGCGGCAGAATGTTTATTGCATCTTGGGCGAAATGGCAACTTGAGTATTGGCTTAGTGAGCATCATTATTTGGCTTCAGTTGTGGTAGACTCCTTTTGTGTTGGTCCTTTCGTTTGGGTAGGGCAGTTGTCAGCTACCCAGCGTTCTTTTACCTTCACGTCTTGTTTCCTTGGCCAGATCGGCAGAACTGTGAAGCAGGTAGCTTACCTGCAGTTTCTTCTTCATGCGCTAGTTGGGCAGCTGTATTCAGCCCAGTTTATTTTACTTTTCAGGGGTCCAGGAAAGTCTGGCGAAGTAATCCCCTAGTAGTCTCTCTTCCCTTTGGGGAACGGAGGTCTCGCTCTGCTAGGGGACTCCCATTAGTATGTGGGAAGAAAGTTTACCCCAGTGCTTTGCAGTCTTGATCTCCATCCCCTTCCCTAGTCCTACTATTCCCCCCTCCCTCCTTCCTCCCTCCAGACAGTTCAAGGAATTGGCAGCCAGGTCACAGGCGAAAGCAAGTGGCCTTCCCTGGCGGGTCTTGCCATGGTCTCACCATGCTCGAAAGTCCGAACCTGCAAGTTGGCGTTCAGGGTTTGCTCTTGTCTGGGGAGGGGGTCACTGGTGGGTGGGATGGGATTCTCCGCCCCGTTCTGGGGAAGTTCTGCATTGTTTCTGTTCTGGCCTGGGAACGGCTCATTAGAAGGTGGGCAGCGTTTAACCCGGGCGAGTTGTGTTTCATGCATGTCCTTCTCCTCCTCTCCTCCTCCTGGGGTAGGGTTCTTGGCGCCGACTCGGAACTGGCAACGCCCCAGGCTTGGACTGGGGGTCAGTTGCTGTCCGCGGAACGTGCTTGAGCTTTAGTTCAGCCCCGAAGCGAATGT
>CAUYUJ010017315.1:195751-200751 GCA_963575745.1 Prorocentrum cordatum
GTGTCCCGCTGGTGTCCCGCCGGTGTCCCGTCGGTGTCCCATGGTGTCCCGTGGTGAGATCGACAGTGAGATCGATAGTGAGATTGATAGTGAGATCGATAATGAGACCAACAGTGAGATCAATAGTGAGATTTACAGTGATATCGATAGTGAGATCTGGAATGAGATCGATCGTGAAATCGATAGTGAGATCGATAGTGAGATCGATCGAGTGGGATCGATAGCGAGATCGATAGCGGAATCGATACTGAGATGAATAGTGAAATCGAAATGAGATCGATTGTGAGACGGCTAGCGAGATCGGTAGTGGGATCAATCGTGAGATCGATACTGTTGCAAAATGCTCGCCCCCTCCCCCTCCGACCTCCTTATCACCCGCAGGGTGGTCGTATTGGAAAAAAATCATAACCATTCAAACGCTGCTCAAATTCAAAGCGCTCGATAATTCGGGCACCTGTCAGAGAACGTGTTCTTCAATGCTGTAGGGGTACTCAAAGATTTCGTACAGGCCTGAATCGTGATCGTGGTGGTGGAAAAAAAGAAGTAGTAGCAGTAGCGGTAGTAGTTGTAGTAAGAATGCTAGTAGTAGTACTACGAACAGTTGTATGAGTAGTACTAGTAGCAGTAGTAGTAGTAGTAGTAGTAGTAGTAGTAGTAGTAGTAGTAGTAATAGTAGTAGTAGTAGTAGTAGTAGTAGTAGTAATGGGAATAGTAGTAGCAGTAGTAGTAGTAGTAGTAGTAGTAGTAGCAGTGCTAATACTAGTGCTACTAGTAGTAGTAGTAGTAGTAGTAGTAGTAGTAGTAGTAGTAGTAGTAGTAGTAGTAATAGTATAGTGGTAGTTCTAGTAGTAGAAGTCGTAGTAGTAGTAGTAGTAGTAGTAGTAGTAGTAGTAGTAGTAGTAGTAGTAGTAGTAGTGGTGGAAATAGTAGTAGTAGTTGTTGTAGTGGTAGAAGAAGCAATAGAAGTAGAGGCAGTAGTAGCGGTTGTCGTAGCCGTTGTAATGGTAGTCGCAGTAGTATCCGACGTAATCGTGATATAAGTATAAGTGGCAGTAGTAGTAGTAGTAGCAGTAGTAGTAGTAGTAGTAATGGGAATAGTAGCAGTAACAGTAGCAGTAGTAGTAGTAGTAGTAGTAGTAGTAATAATAGTAGTAGTAGTAGTAGTAGTAGTAGCAGTCGTAGTAATAGTAGTAATAGTAGTAGTAGTAGTAGTAGTAGTAGTCGTAGTAGCAGTAGTATAAATCGGAACCGAAATAGTCGTGCTCGTACGAGTGAAAATAATGACAAGAGGGATGGTCGAAGCAGTAATAGGAATATTGATCGTAGCTATAGTACTACTACTACTACTACTACTACTACTACTACTACTACTACTACTACTACTACTACTACTACTACTACTACTACTACTACAGAACTAATACTAATTACGCTACCGAGGAACCCCACATACTTAACTTAAATCTTGTGTGTTTGCTTAAGTTTATAATATATGCGCAATTCTGCGTTCTCAGCCCTCGTCGCGAATGTTCCCCTATGTGTCATCCAACGCCATATTGCTTGAACCTCCTCCCTCTTCCTAGCCTTCTATCCTCCGTCGAGGACAGATTTGAGCCAGCCAGCGGCCGCGGTGAGGGACCACCCCTTGCGCACCCTCGATGGTGTCGAGAAAGTGTCACGCCTGCTATGCCCTGGACGACCGTCGTGCGTAGCGGCCGCGGTGAGGGACCACCCCCTGCGCAGCCTCTATGGTGTCGAGAAAATGCCGCGCCTGCTATGCCCTGGACGACCGTCGTGCATAGCAGCCGCGGTGAGGGACCACCCCCTGCGCACCCTCTATGACGTCGAGAAAGTGCCACGCCTGCTATTCCCTGGACGACAGTCGTGCATAGCGGCCGCGCTGAGGGACCACCCTCTGCGCACCTCCTGTGGTGCCGAGAAAGTGCCACTCCTGACACGATCTGCGAGCGTGTCACGGATATAGGCCGCGCTGAGGGACCACCCTCTGCGCACCCCCTGTGGTGTCGAGAAAGTGCCACTCCTGCCACGATCTGCGAGCGTGTCACGGATAGAGGCCGCGCTGAGGGACCACCCTCTGCGCACCCCTTGTGGTGTCGAGCAAGTGCCACTCCTGCCACGATCTGCGAGCGTGTCACGGATAGAGGCCGCGCTGAGGGACCACCTTCTGCGCACCCCCTGTGGTGTCGAGAAAGTGCCACTCCTGCCACGATCTGCGAGCGTGTCACGGATAGAGGCCGCGCTGAGGGACCACCCTTTGCGCCCCCCCAGTGGTGTCGAGAAAGTGCCGCGCCTGCCACGCCCTGCGAGCGTGTCACGGATAGAGGCCGCGCTCAGGGGCCACCCCCTGCGCACCCCCTGTGGTGTCGAGAAAGTGCCACGCCTGCCACCGATCAGCGAGCGTGGCCACGATAGAGGCCGCAGCTGAGGGACCACACCCTCTGCGCACCCCCTGTGAGTCCGATAAAGTGCCACCCTGCCCCGAACTGCGAGCGTTCACGGATAGAGGCCTCGCGCGGGCCACCACCACTCTGCCCCACCCCTTGGCGTCGAGAAAATGCCACGACCCTTGCGCCGGCCCTGCGAGCGTGTCACGATAGAGGCGCGCTTGAGAGAGCCAATCCCTCTGCGCACCAACCCCACGTGGTGTCGAGAACTCCCACTCCTGTAACAACGATCTGCGAGCGTGTGGCGCGCATAGCCCCGCTGAGGGACCACCCTCTGCGCACCCCCATGGGGTGTCGAGAATGTGCCGCGCCGGCCACGCCCTGCGAGCGTGTCACGGATAGAGGCCCCGCTGAGGGACCACCCTCTGCGTCCCCCCCCAGAGGTGTCGAGAAAGTGCCGCGCCTGCCACGCTCTGCGAGCGTGTCACGGATAAAGGCAGCACTGAAGGACCACCCTCTGCGCACCCCCATGTGATGTTGAGAATGTGCCGCGCCTGCCACGCCCTGCGAGCGTGTCACGGATAGAGGCGCCGCTGAGGGACCACCCTCTGCGCCCCCCCAGTGGTGTCGAGAAAGTGCCGCGCCTGCCACGCCCTGCGAGCGTGTCACGGATAGCGGCCGCGCTCAGGTGCCTCCCCCTGGCGCACCCCCTGTGGTGTCGAGAAAGTGCCCGCCCTGCTGTGCCTGGACGACTGTCGTGCATAGCGGCCGCGGTGAGAGACCACCCCCTGCGCACCCCCTATGGTGTCGAGGAAGTGCCACGCCTGCCACGCCCTGCGAGCATGTCACGGATAGAGGCCCCGCTGAGGGACCACCCTTTGCGCCCCCCCAGCGGTGTCGAGAAAGTGCCGCGCCTGCCACGCCCTGCGAGCGTGTCACGGATAGAGGCCCCGCTGAGGGACCACCCTCTGCGCACCCCCTGTGGTGTCGAGGAAGTGCCACGCCTGCTCGCCTGCCGCATGGCTTGCCGTGTGTATGTGTATGATGCGTGTGCGGCCATATCGCGACATATCTCACGTGTTGCCCAGTATGTCGTGCAGACGTCTTGGGTGTATAATGCAGTGAACATGCGTCTTGTATGTGCGAATGTGTGCATGCGTGCGGCTGTGTGCGAGTGTGTGGGAGAGGAGGCGGGAGGTGTGTGAGACGCGGGTGCGGCGCGGCAGGGAAGAAAACCAGAACCCCACGACGAAGCATGTGGGGAATAACACTGGTAACCTTACCCATCGTAGCATTAGCTGTGGTAGTGGTAGTACTTGTAGTAGTGGCAGTAGTAGTAGACGTAGCAGTAGTAGTAGTAGTAGTAGTAGTAGTAGTAGTAGTAGTAGTAGTAGTAGTAGTAGGGGTAGTGGTAGTAGTAGTATGTAGTAGTAGTAGGTAGTAGTAGTAGTAGTCGTAGTAGTAGTAGTAGTAGTAGTAGTAGTAGTAGTAGTAGTAGTAGTAGTAGTAGTAGTAGTAGTAGTAGTAGTAGTAGTAGTAGTAGTAGTAGTAGTAGTAGTAGTAGTAGCGGTGAACATAATCGAAGTAGTAATAGTACTAGCAGTGGGAGGCCGTTCTGGGCTCCTCTGGGCATCCCCCCCGGGGCCCGTTTTGTGAGGATGTCTCAGGCGAGGGCGCCGGTTTGGGATTCGTCACCGGATCCAGCGGATCCAGCGGATCCGTCCGGAAACGGTGCCGGAGGCCGCTCTGGGCTCCTCTGAGCATCCCCCCCGGGGCCCGTTTTGTGAGGATGTCTCAGGCGAGGGCGCCGGTTTGGGATTCGTCACCGGATCCAGCGGATCCAGCGGATCCGTCCGGAAACGGTGCCGGAGGCCGCTCTGGGCTCCTCTGGGCATCCCCCCCGGGGCCGGTTTTGTGAGGATGTCTCAGGCGAGGGCGCCGGTTTGGGATTCGTCACCGGATCCAGCGGATCCAGCGGATCCGTCCGGAAACGGTGCCGGAGGCCGCTCTGGGCTCCTCTGGGCATCCCCCCCGGGGCCCGTTTTGTGAGGATGTCTCAGGCGAGGGCGCCGGTTTGGGATTCGTCACCGGATCCAGCGGATCCAGCGGATCCGTCCGGAAACGGTGCCGGAGGCCGCTCTGGGCTCCTCTGGGCATCCCCCCCGGGGCCCGTTTTGTGAGGATGTCTCAGGCGAGGGCGCCGGTTTGGGATTCGTCACCGGATCCAGCGGATCCAGCGGATCCAGCGGATCCGTCCGGAAACGGTGCCGGAGGCCGCTCTGGGCTCCTCTGGGCATCCCCCCCGGGGCCCGTTTTGTGAGGATGTCTCAGGCGAGGGCGCCGGTTTGGGATTCGTCACCGGATCCAGCGGATCCAGCGGATCCGTCCGGAAACGGTGCCGGAGGCCGCTCTGGGCTCCTCTGGGCATCCCCCCCGGGGCCCGTTTTGTGAGGATGTCTCAGGCGAGGGCGCCGGTTTGGGATTCGTCACCGGATCCAGCGGATCCAGCGGATCCAGCGGATCCGTCCGGAAACGGTGCCGGAGGCCGCTCTGGGCTCCTCTGGGCATCCCCCCCGGGGCCCGTTTTGTGAGGAT
>CAUYUJ010017315.1:203251-240312 GCA_963575745.1 Prorocentrum cordatum
GATTATGACCCAGTGTCCGTCCTACCTATGATATCGTACAATCCCAACCAAACCGGTGCCGGCCCCCCCCGCCATCCTCTGCAACACTTACTACTCGCGCACGCGTCTATCAAACATCAAAGGTTTACACAAATCCCTTGCAGCAGAGAGAACGAAGTACACACGCGCGCGTGGTCGCGCGCGCATGCCGAAATCCTTCAAAAACCATCGGTTTCGGGAGATCTCCACAATCGACCGTCCAAACAACATACAAAAACATATGGTTTCGCAACACGGATTTTCAACAATAGCGTGCGCGCGTGCTCTTGCGAATCTCAGCTAGCGTAGACTCCAAGTAGGTAGATGGACAGGAGAAGAGCGAGAGAAGAAGACGAGGAGGAGAGAACAGGAGGAGAGGAAGCCAAGCATAAAATGGTAAGCAAAAAAAAGCGTGCAAAAAGAAGCCAGCAGCCACGCAAGTACGGATAGGCATTGGCATGGGCATTGGCATATAAGCATCGGTATAGGCATAGAAATCCATACGACTCATGGGGGTCCATCGGACTTCATGGGACTCGCCATTGGAAATAGCTGGGGGGGTGCCATTGGAAATAACGGGGATGCCACTGGCAAAAAAGGAAAGGGGAGGGGGGTGACATTGGAAACAAGGAGACCCATTGGAAAAAGGGGGGGGACTTAACACCTGTTGCTGATGATGAGCTAGGACTCCTACAAGTCAAATCTATTATTTGGAGAAGTTTTACGAATACCAAAAGGTGGTTCAACATCAAAAAAAAAACAGAAGAATACTACCACATGGGCTTCGCGCGCACATGTCGAAATCGTTCGAACGCCCTCTGCGCGGGTGCCGCGGCCAGAATCATTTGCACCAAACGGGACGAAATGCGCACGCGCACGTCGTCGCGCGGGCATGCCGAAATCCTTCAAAAACCGTCGGCCCCAGAAGGATGTTCAAATCGAGTGCCCTGAGAAGAAAAACACATTCAAAAACACATGGCTTCGCACCACGGATGTTCAACAAAAGCGTGCGCGCGCTCTTGCGAGTTCGAAAGAAACCCATAAGTTGTTCAACATGTTCACATAATGCTACCAATAGAGCTTCGCGCGCGAATGTCGAAATCGTTCAAACGCCCTTGCGAGCGTGCTGGGGTGGCACGACCCGTGTCAAATAATACCATGAGAAGTACTCTCGCGCGTCTGCCGCGCGCGCATTTCTCCCAAAACCTTCATCGCCGACGCGAAAACGCCGTCATCGTCGTCGGCGTGATCGGCATCGGCGCCGTCATCGCCACAATCAGCGCCATCGTGTCTACAATTGTCGTCACCAGCATCGCCACTATCATCGCCATCGTGTCTACACTTATCGGCGTTGCCATGGCACTGCGCCCGCCCAAGACGTCGCACTCAAGTGCCCGCTGGGATGTGCCGAACGGTCGGCACCTCGGCGGCCTCGTCGGTCGCGCCAAACTACCTTGCTGCTGCGCGCGCGCATGCGCGGGCTGGCGCAGCCGCAGAGAAGCACCAGCCAGCGCCAAGCACTCATCGCAATCGCCGCCGCATGAGGTTTGCAAACCAAGTTGAGAGTGGGTGGGGGGGGATTTTTGCGCGAGCGCTGAAGTGGACAACTCACTGCGAACAGACATGAATTGGACCACATATATTGCACCGCAGTGCACCACATAAACGGCACCGCAGATATTGCACCGCGCAGGCTGCAAAAACCTACTGTCTGGGGGGTCACGCTCGCTGAATGGAGTGATTTTGGCGTGCGCGCGCGACGACGCGCGCGTGTGCACTTCGTTTTATTGTTTGCAAGGGGCTCTTGGAAACTTATGGTTGTTGATCGACGACGGCCCGCGCATAGTAGTTTCTGAAGAGGATGAAAGGGGGGCCGTTGCTGGTTTGGCTGGGATGGTATGAACTGATATGTAGGATGGACACTGGGGCAGAATCGTGTGCACATTGCAATACGAAAAGGGGAGCGGTGAAATCCGAGGGGGGCATGTCCCACTAATAATTTAAGAAAAAATTCTACGCGGTGTAATCTAAATGGTGCTAGTTTTGCGGTCCAGTCGATGTGGTGTCATCTAGGGCGGCGGCGAGGCGGCGACGGGGCGGAGACGGGGCGGCGACGGCGGCAACATAGCCGCCAGACCTAAGGCACGGCTCAGACGACGGACGGCGACGAGGCGGCGACGGCGGCCACTCAGCCGCAAGACCGAAGGCACGGCCCAGTTCCTTAGAAAAATGAAAGCCATTAAGTGCAAGCATCGTTTGGGTGAATATATACGTATATACATGAAGCGCGAAGGCGCAGCAGCTTCCAGGCATGTGTGTGACGACCTTGCAAGACTGGGGGTGACGGGGTTCTCTTTTTGCCCTCGGGAGGGGGTGAGGCTATGTTCTTTCTCCTCGGAGCTTTTGTCTCTTCCTCCTCGGTGTATTTTTCCCCCCCACCCACCCCCCTCGGATGGGAGCCGGGGGGGGGGGGCGGAGGGGAGGGGCCATGTGCCTCGAAGCTTTTCTTTCTCCTCCGGGGCTATTGTTTTTCCCCTCGGGGGTGGGGGCCACTAGGGCGAACGGGGGAAACCTGTGAAGCGCTCCAGCCCAGGAGGGGAAGAAATCAACTGAAAACGTCTGGCGCAAGTCGAACACTGTCGAACACCTGCCAATCGACCTACGCCGACGGCAATGGCGACGGCAACGGCGAGGGCGACGCCGACGCCGACGCCGACGCCGACGACGACGACGCCGACGTCGACGACGACGACGACGACGACGTCGACGACGACGACGACGACGACGACGACGACGACGACGACGACGACGGCCGCCTGCGGGCGCCAACCGCCCCGACGCCGCCCCCGCCGGCCGCGGGCGCGCGGCACCCCGGCGGCCACCTGCCGCCGCCGGGGCGGCCCGCGGCGGCGGCAGGGCGCCGGCCGGCGCGGGCGGGCCAGCGGCGGCAAGCATGGCCTCGCGGGGCGGCCCTGGGGAAGACGCGGCAGGCCCAGACCCCCTCGCGCTGCGCAAGAGGCGCGACGGGAGGCGTTTCGCTCGCTTCGGCCTCCGAGGGCCCCCTTGCCGGGCCTCGGGGCCGTCAGAAAACGGCCCTGCAGTGGCCGCGAGCATGGCCTCGCTGGGAGGATCTTGAGAAGAAATCAGCAGACGTCCCAAAAATATATGACAACTGGATACCCTGAGATCCTGGCGTCTCGATTACTTCGAGCTGGGCGTTTTTGCTCTCATTCGGGCCGCGGGGTCCTCACATATCGATCCGCTCGAAGGATGACGCGGAAAGAGAGGGTCCGAGGCTCTGGTCGTGATTATTTGCGACGTTGTTTCTTTTGTTGGCAACGTCGGATCTCAGGGATCCCAAATATCGGACAGTGGAATACATGCTTTCCACCGTTTTCGGACTCGGGGCCCTCGCCGTGCCCCGGGGCCGCCAACAAAAACCGGCTCCAGATGAGGATCTGGCCATGGGGACGGGGTCGGGACTTCCAGGAACCGCGAAAAAACCGGCTCCAGATGAGGATCTGGCCATGGGGACGGGGTCGGGACTTCCAGGAACCGCGCACTGAAAGAATCCAGGCATCGCATCACTCGGGCCTCACGCTGCAATTCGGGACGGTCTGAGCTCCCCCCCCCCCCGGAACGCTCTCAGCGAGGCACAGCTGCTGGGAAGCGTCCCGAGGCTAGAGAGCCGCGGAGAGCCCACGAAAGCGCCAGAAAGCCTTGGACCCCTATCAGATGTCGTCCGCCCCGATCCTCTCCCTCCAGTCTATCATTGTTCCTCCTGCTCCTCCTGCTCCTCCTGCTCCTCCTGCTCCTCCTCCTCCTCCTGCTCCTCCTCCTCCTCCTCCTGCTCTTCATCCTGCTCCTCCTCCTCCTCCTCCTCCTCCTCCTCCTCCTCCTCCTCCTCCTCCTCCTCCTCCTCCCTTTCTTCCACATTCTCACCTCCTCCCTCCTCTGCCCCTCCTCCTTCTCTTGCTCCTCCTCCTCCTCCACCTCCTCCTCCTCCTCCTCCACCTCCTCCTCCTCCTCCTCCTCCGCCTCCTTCTCCTCCTCTCCTCCTCCTCCTCCTCCTCCTCCTCCTCCTCCCTTTCCCTCCCCATCCCCCTCCCCCTCCCCTCCTCCTCCTCTCTCCTCCCCCCTCCCAGGCCTGGAGCCGGGGCCGCCCGCCCCCCGGACAGGGCCAGCGCCTGGCCGGGAGGCACAGCGGCCGGTGGCGGCGGGGAACCGCACAACGGCCGCCGGGCCGCTCGAGCCGGGCCGGCGGCGTCCGAACCTCCCAGCTGGTACACGTGCAAAAGAGGACGACACGTTGGAGGAGGAGGAGGAGGAGGAGGAGGAGGAGGAGGAGGAGGAGGGGGGGAGGAGGAGGGAGGAGGAGGGAGGAGGAGGAGGAGGGAGGAGGAGAGGAGGAGGAGGAGGAGGGAGGAGGAGGAGGAGGAGAGGAGGAAAAGGGAGGAGGAAGAGGAGGAGAAGGGAGGAGGACGTAGGAAGAGGAGGAAGGAGGGAAGACGAGGAGAAGGGTTGAATAGTGAGGATGGAGTAGGACGAAGGAGGAGGAGGAGGAGGAGGAGGAGGAGGAGGGGGAGGGAGGAGAAAGAGGAGGAGGAGGTGCAGGAGGATCGCTGTTCTTGTTCCACCAGTGGACTTCGTTTCTCCTCTAGGGGTCGGCGGAATGGCGTAAGCCACTTGAATAAACGCGGGCCTGTCAACATGTTTTGGTTCAGGGCTTCTAGGATCTGACAAGAGGAGAGCATTATTTGATTCGCGGCGGTAGCGGGCGTTACCCTGAGACTCTGGCTTTGCAATTTTTCACACTCGGCGTTTTTGCCAAGTGTCGGGCCCTGGGACCCTCATAGATCGATCCGGACGGCTCAAACAATGACGCATAAAGCTGGGGTCCGAGGTTCAAGATGTTCCGTTGTGATTTCTACGATGTTGCAAGATTTTCGCTGCGTCGGATCTCAGGGTATGGGGGGAGGGGGGATGCGGGGGGGCCCTCAACGCAACGCTCCCCCCCGCCGTGTGGGCCTGGCACTACAGACTGTGGTGCCGGACAAACTGCGGCAGCGCTGACAACGCACTTTGGGAAGGCAAGCGCTACACGTCGTTCGTTTCTAATCGTGCTCATTTCTACTTGTGCTCGTTTCTAATTGTTCCTGGCCCCCTAGTGGCCAGGAAGAGGCCCAAGATAGAACAATTAGAAACGGAAAGGATCTTGGCCCCCCCAAAAGCAAAGAACCTTCGAATCATTAGCAAGGAACAATGTGTACGCTGGTTCATGGGACGCAGAAGGACATACGAGCACGATGTGCCTCTGCTGTGGACCCACGTCCGACCCGAACATATAGTTCGGCGGTGGACAAACCTCTCTTTAGTCGACCACCCTTTTAGTGAAAGCGGCCTAAGACCGAAACCGACGGACCTGGACCCGCAAAAATGATGGCCGCGACGCCCTCTCGCGAACCGAAAACGGCCAATTCGCCAATCGACGCGTCAGGGTAGGAGGTCTATCAACCTCCGCATAAGGACATACGAGTACCATGTGCCTCTGTTGTGGACGCACATCCGACCCGAACATCCAGCACAAACTCTTGTCGCACGTCGTGTCCCGACCGGACAGTACGGCCGGACAGCGCCCGACACGGAGCTTCGACAGTAAGATTCCCGAGCGTGCGCGTCACCCTTTGCGTGGCCGGCGCACATATAGCATCGGAGGTTGGGGGGTGAGAACGCAGTGGAACGGAACCCCCCAACTGGGATATCGTTTCGTTGCGTTCGTGTCGTGCGCGCGGACGAGGCGAAGCTGCGTGGGCGCGCGAGAGACATGAACCCGCCGTTGCTAGGGCGAAGTCAAGACAAATGATTCTCCCCCTCCCGCCCGTCCAGCGGTGGCCCGCGGTGTCCCGTGGTGTCCCGTGGTGTCCGCCGTTGCTAGGGCGAAGTCAAGACAAATGATTCTCCCCCGCCCGCCCGTCCGTCCGTCCGGCGATGGCTCGCGGTGTCCCACGGTGTCTCGTGGTGTCCCGTGGTGTCCCGTGGTGTCCCGTGGTGTCACATGGTGTCCCGCTGAGTGAGGTCGATTGTGAGATCGACAGTGAGATCGATAGTGAGATCGATAGTGAGATCGATGTGGTGCCCTGTGGTGCCCCGCTGAGAAAGATCGATAGTGAGATCGATAATGAGATCGATACTGAGATCGATATGGTGCCCCGAGGTGTCCCGTGGTGTCCCAAGAAGTGAGATCGATAGTGAGATCGACAGGTGTCCCGCGGTGTCCCGTGGTGTCCCGTTGAGTGAGATCGATAGTGAGATCGATAGTGGGATCGATGTGGTGTCCCGAGGTGCCTCGTGGTGTCCAGTGGTGTCCTATGGTGTCCCGTTGAGTGAGATCGATAGTGAAACCGATAGCGAGATCGGGAGGTGTCCCGCGGTGTCCCGTGGTGTCCCGTTGAGTGAGATCGATAATGAGATCGATAGTAAGATCGACAAGTGTCCCGTGGTGTCCAGTGGTGTCCAGTGGTGTCCCATGGTGTCCCGTGGTTTCCCGTGGTGCCCCGTTGAGTGAGATCGATAGTGAGATCGATTGAGTCAGATGTTGGTTCCCCCCCTCTCACCCCCCACAACCTCCTCATCAGCCGCAGGGTGGTCGTATAGGCAAGTATGTTTTGGCGGTGCCGAGTTCAGGGCTTCCGGGCTCGGACAAGAGGCTGCCCTGTAGTCGGCTGGTGCTGGAAACCCTGAGAGGGCTCCGCCACTGACAGCTGTGGCGCGGGAGTGCCACCACTTCCGCCGATCCCTGCCAGGCTTGCAGCCGCGAGGCCGCTTGAAGGACGGCTTGAAGTCGTGAGAGGATCAGGGCGGAGCTAAGAAACCGCCACCAGATCTCTCGACCCCGCCTTTGCACGGGACTTCTCGAACTGGATCGATCCTTGAGGCCCCTGGGCCCAAAAGAAGGGAAAAACGCCCCTCGCATCCTGTTTCAAAACGACGCCTGGATCTGAGGAGAGGAGGAGGAAGAGGAGGAGGAGGAGGAGGAGGAGGAGGAGGAGGAGGAGGCCGAGGACGAGAAGGAGGAGGAGGAGCGATGGCATCGCCCTTCGACGGGTTACCATGCTGCCAGCGTCAAGGAGGAGAAGGAAGAGAAGGAGGAGGACACTGCTAGCCTTGGCGAGGGTCCCACTTCCAACGACCTCGCTGGCCTTCGGCCGGCCTGCGCCAAGTGAGAGAAGTCGGAAAGGCTGCTTCTGGAGCTACCCACCTGAAGTAGACTCATGGTCATGCGTGCACGACGGTTGAGGGAAGACGTCGCAGAAGGTCCAGAGGGCCTAATCCCCCTCGTCATATTCCTCGGCATGATAGTCGCCTCCTCGTGGTCCTCCTCCTCCTCCTCCTCCTCCTCCTCCTCCTCCTCCTCCTCCTCCTCCTCCTCATAGTCCTCCTCTGGGGTTGCTGGTAGGTCCCGTCTCCTCTTGCTCCTGGCCTCTCTGCCCGCTTGGATCTCACGAGGGCCCCCTTGCCTTCCCCCCCAGAAGCAGCCGTGTACCCGCAGGTGGGCCGAGCTGTAGATCGGCGGCGAGCGAGGGAAGGTGAGAATTATGTCGGGCGTGTCCCCCTACAGGCGAATCTTGGACGAAGAATGAAAAGTACCCAACAGAAATTCAAACATAGACAAACATATGCAACACAAAACGTCCCCAGACTATGCTTCTAATATTTTCGAACATCCCTCCTGTAGAGGGACAGGCACGACTGGAGGCGAGAAGGAGAAAGCCCTCTCAGAAGTCGGCTGGTCTTCTCAGAGGCCTTCTGGCCTTCGGACAAGTGTTCTGCGTCTTCGGGGGAGGTTTAGAAGACCTCTCGGGAGGCCCGTGAGACTTCCGAGCCTTCTGAGCAGACCCGCCCCCTGACCCCCCCCCCCAGGCTGACCGCCGCGTAGATGCGATACCTTCGGGGTAGAGGCAGCAAGGCCAGGCTTGTCAAGAAGAGGCCGATCGGTCGCTCAAGACGCCGTCAGCCGTGATACCTTCGGAGTAGAGGCAGCAAGGCCAGGCTTGTCAAGAAGAGAGTGGGCCGATCGGTCGCTCGAGGCGCCGTCAGCCTTTTCTTTTTTACTGCCGTTCGGGTATCTCCGCCGCTGATGCAGCTCGTGCGGAGAGGAAGGGAGGGTAACAGGAGGTGGAGCAATCCCGAGGAGCCATCTTTTCTTGGGCGCGCGAAGATACAGCCGCGTGAAAAAAACACAGGCGCCTTCAGCGTTGGAGCGACGATACCCTCGTGAACACCACTGTATACCATGCACCGGTGCTGCACCTATCATTCAGCAGCTCGAATGCCCAATAGCGATCGTCGAGAGAAACGTAAGCTATCCAGACCAACAAACAAAGACAACGTTTCCACCGCAGCAGTGCGCACTCTCGCTGGCTCATGCACGGTAACCAGCACGAACTCCCGAGCTTTACTCAGGGAGCTGCAAAAGACAAAAGAAGACAGCAGCAGAGCAGTCATATTGCAACGCACATTCAATTCGCTATCGCAAGACACTGCGCACTTGATCACTGGACCGGCCCTCCCCCAACAACGAGCTGCCGGGATGCCCACTGGACCGTCACGGCCGAGACGCGCATCTGTCTGAAGCGCCGAAGCCCTGAGGAGGCGGCGCTCTGTGTTGGCAAGTCCCGCCCCGCGCGTGCAGCGGCAAGAGCGCCACGGCCGATTTGTCGAGTGGGGGATCGACTACAGAATTGATGTACCCCAAAATTCTGTTTCGCCAGACCTACGTCAAAACACCTAGGATTAGGTCGAGCATGTCCCCCTACAGGGGGAATTTAGACGAAACCAAAAAATAGACAAAACATATCCAACAAATACCCAACAGTACTAACAACAGCGTCCCCATACTACCTTCTAGCTACTTTTGAATATTCCTCTTGTAGAGGGACAGGCCCGACTTAAACCCAGAATGTTCAGTAGATCTACTAAACACTTCCCGCACTCTTCGTAGACTCGACGAGCACCCACTCGGACTTGAGCTCCCTCGCCCTGCCCAGCTGTCCGAGACGCTCCCAGCCCTTGACTCGCCCACCCCTCCCAGGAGCCCCGCCCCCCAAAAAAGACACACACACACATTGGAGGCCTGGAGATTGGCACCAACACCAGCCCAGGGGGTTGCCTCCACATGGGGAAGATGATCCTAGATTTCGGTGTTGGAGGTAATGTTTCGGCCACCTTGGAAGCCATGATATCACCACCATCACCGAGATCGGGATCGTCTTCCCTCGGTGGAGGCACGCCGCCGATATTGGTGTTGGTGTCAACCTCTAGGCCTGCACAACACACACACACACAACCAATACGCCCGACGGCCGAGGGCGACGAGAGCCCCCGACGCCGCGCGGCCCACGCTCCGTCCGTCCGCCCCGTGCTCCTTCCTCCGTGCGAGCGGCGGCGCACCAGCGCGGGAGGCGCGAGCGAGGGGTGGCAACGCGCTCGGCTCGCGGGGCTCTCTCTCCCGGGACGGTCTCCTGGGCCCCAGGCCGGGGGCACCCGCGCCCCTCCGAGTCGATCCGTGGGGATCGCCCCGTGCCGCGCCCCCTGGCCTCGCCCCCGCCCCCAGGGCCGGGCTCCCGTGTCGGGCCCGCAGCTCCTGGTGCTCTGCTGGAGCGCCTGGCCGGGGCCTCTCGAGCCCAGGGGCAGCGTCCAGGGGGGGCGGGGGCGGGCTCGGGGGCAGCCTTGCCATGCAGACCCCCGACGTCGTGCTTGTTGCCGCAGCGCCGACCCTCGGAGATCTACCGCGGGGGGAGGAGGAGGAGGAGGAGGAGGAGGAGGAGGAGGAGGATGAGAAGGAGGAGGAGGAGGAGGAGGAGGAGGAGGAGGATGAGGAGGAGGAGCCTGCGTCGCCCCGGGAAGGGAGCCCGGAGGCCGAAACTAGCGAAAGGCTCCCCGTCGTGGCTTTCTCGCAGCGCGAGGGGGTCTGGGGACGGTGTGGGGACCTCGGAATCCCAGGAGACCTCGCCGCACGCTCCGACGCTCCGGGACCTCGCGGCTCTCGGGGCTCGGGAGGCCCGGGCCGCCCGAGACGTCCTCGGAGAACGACCCCGGCCGCAGATCGGGCACGGGCAAGAGGAGGGCGTCCAAGAGGGGGGGGCGCAGATCATGGCCGGGGGCATGTGTGCGGCTCAAACGGGGCCAGGGACGAAATGAAACAAGAAGGGGCGCCATGAAATCTGGAGGGATATCGTGGCCCACGCCATGATATCCTCGGGGGCGCGCAAACATGGATTAGCGATCCATGGATTTTGCGCGCGGTCGCTAAATCCACGGATCGGGGAAGGTGCCCTCCCCAAAATGCGGCTGGTGCCGCCTCGTTCGGCGGCGAAAATGCGCGGGTTCCCATGGAAGCGAGACCTCTCGCTAATCAACGCCCCCTTGATCCATGTTTGCGATCGCCATGATATCCCCCCCCCTAGTCATCACCCCCCTCTTTGCCGCCCCCGAGGAGAGCCGTGCGGTGACCCCGAAAGCCCCACAAGCTCACCACACGGTGTGGTCACCGCACCGCCAGGGGCCCCCCGAAGGGAGGAGGGAGGCGAGGGCGAGGAGGTGGTGGAGGGGGCGGGGGGCATCACGAGGAGGAGGAGGAGGAGGAGGAGGAGGAGGAGGAGGAGGAGGAGGAGGAGGAGGAGGAGGAGGAGAGGGAGGAGGAGGAGGAGGAGGAGGAGGAGGAGGAGGAAGGGGGACAAGGAGGAGGACGACGAGGACGAAGACGAGGGCGAGGAGGAGGGTGGGGCAAAAAAAACCTCAGAGCCAGGGCAAGGAGTCAGCTGATCGTTGGCAACGCTCTGCTCAGAACGTCCATTATGTTTCTTGATGAGCGCGTGCTTGCTAGAATACCCATGGTGACCGAACATCCTGAACATAACAATGCTCCCGTAAATTTGGCTCCCAATAGAGATAGCACGTCTTCTCTCTGATGCGTGCATAAGGAAGGTTGACATGCACCAATGCCGTTTCGGGTCCCAGGCGCTTAAGTCCACCTCGTTATTGCGCGTGCATGCCCCACCCGTTCAGGCTGTTACTAGTTCATAGTTCGGAGAAGGAAAGTGTGCCCGGGATCATCAGTATCTTACTCTACACGGGATCCAAGACAATGGCGAGTGGACCACTGCGAATGCTAAAGCATACCCACCTGGTCTGTGCCGCTTGCTTGCTATGGCGCTTGCTTGCGGGATCGGGGCCAAGCGGGGCTCGTGGGAATCCCCTGATGCCCTCAAGCACTTCTACGTCCCCGTCGATCCCTCCTTGGGTCGCGTGATGATGGCGGACTTTCGGGACCACTCGTTTCGTGGTCAGTTTCCGTTTCGACATCGTCAACGTTGCTGCTCTCTTGCCCTCCCCCGGTCTTTCTCTCTCTTGTGTTATATGAGTAGGCCGCGTTCATCGAAGTCAGATGTCTTCAAAGTTGTGTGCGTGATGTGGAGGGGGTGGGCCAGGCCGCTCACCCGACGGCTCGCGGGAAGGACCTGCGCTGCACTGCGGCGGGCCGCCACGGCGGCGCGCATCTGCCGCAGGCGCCAACCAGCGGTCGGACGCCGGGGCACAGGGATGAAGGGGAATTGGGACACACAAATAAATACACACAAATAAAAATAACCCCCATATTTTCCCATATTTTCTGGGTTCTTGTCTTCCCCCCCACTTCCCATATTTTCCCATTTTTTCTGAGAATCGCCGATTAATTGTGTCTGTGTGTTTTTTCCCCTCCTGAAGGGAAGCGGCCGCGCAGGAGTCGTGCGCGCTCCGCCAGGGAGCCCGCCCGTGCCCATGAGGGCACGGCGTCGGGGCACGAGGCGGGGGGCGAGGAGGATGCCAGTTTTTGAGGGCCTGGTCAGATGAGCAGGGGAGTGTGCATCGCTCGGGGGCCCTTGGACTGCAGATGCGATGCTGTTGCGTCCCTCGCTCGCCGATCCCAGTCGATGGAGCCAGTAACGGGCTCTCGATGTCATTTACCACTTCCCGAACCCTCGATGTCTGCCCCCTTCGTGCCCCCCATCGGGGGCACATCCTCCTCACCTGCCACGTGCAGTTGTAGCTTGCGAGGCCCCGCAGACAGGGGAAGGGCGGGAGGAGGGAAGGAACAACAGGGAGGAAGAAGGATGGAGCACGAGAGGGATTAGCACGAGAAGGGGGGGTGCCCCCTTGGCCCAGGGTCGCCCCCGCGCGCCGCCGAAGCAGGAGGCCGACTACATGATCATGGCGTCGGAGGAGTGCCCGCGGCGCCCCCCGAGGAGGAGGAGGAGGAGGAGGAGGAGGAGGAGGAGGAGGAGGAGGAGGAGGAGGAGGAGGAGGGTAGGGAGCAGGAGTGCAAGCGGCAGAACCAAACAGGCACATCGGGCGGGCGAGCCCTTTACTAGGCGGGTCGAGCGGGCGGGCCCGAGACGGCCGGGTCGAGCGGGCGGGTGCATTGTGAGGAGGTATCAGGCCGGAGCCGCTGTTGTGTCGGGTCGGGCGAAAGGGGGGGATAGCAAAGGGGGGGTTTGAGAATCAGCTCACGTAGCTGATTCTCCCGGCGCCTCCCGGCGCCGGAGGCGACCATGTATCGAGGAATGGGCCCCTCGGTGAGGCCGAAACCAGCTGCATGCAGCAGATTTCGTAACCCCACCTTTCCCAATCCCCCCCTTTCGCCCGACCCGATTGTGGTAGCTCGGGGGCGAACAGCGCACTCTGAGACCCAGAACTCCCCCATTGCAAAGAATAGGGTGTGTGTGTGTGTGTGTGCCCCAGGAGGGGCACTTCGACTGAAAAAGCACAGTGGGCACCAGAAGAGGGGATCAACAGTAGTCATCCTTTAGAAATCCATTGTAAGCTGCTCGCTCTTATCTGATCGATGTCCCAAACCCTCGATACCCCCCCTCTTCGTCTTCGATCGTACCTCCCTGGGTGTATATCCTCCTTATCTGCCACGTGTGGCTGGCGCAGCCCCTCAAACATGAGAATACAAGGAGGGTGGAAGGAAGGAACAGGGGAGAGAGAGAGAGAGAGAGGAAAAAGGATGGAGCACGAGAGAGATTAGCAAGAGGGGACTTAGGAAAACAAAAACAAGTGGCAGACCCAGACGGGTGAGTCTGGCGGGCGGACCCTGACGGGCGGATCGGGCGGGCTGGCCCAGGAGGCCGGGTCGAGCGGGCGGGTCGCTGAAGCGTAGAGCGAGAGCGAAGTGTCGTGGACACGGCGTATGCGAAAATTGCAAAGAAGTCCCACGCGAGAGCGAGATTCCATAAATTGTAAGGTGATACCGCACGAGAGCGCGATTGTGACTAAACTGTAAAGAAAAGTCAAGCCGGAGCCGTTGTTGTAGTCCGGTGGTCAAGAACGCAGTATGAGGCCTAAGACTTTCCCTTGCAAGAACCAGGTTGCGAGCCCTGGGAGGGGCGCTTCAGCTAAAGCACCATAATTTGCATAAGAGGGGGGATCAACACCTTTTTTTCCTAAAGATGAGAACGCGACAACAAGAAGACGAAGAAGCCAAGTAAGAAGAAGTGTCGTCAGTGAGTTCGCTCAGAGAGGCACTGCGGGCATGTACGTTAAGGCAACTTGCTGTACGAAAGCTAGGGGAGCATCCGGCGTCGACTCTGAGCAGGGGGGAGGTGCCCTGGGGCTCTTCGGCCGCATCGGCAGATCAGAAACTCTCGTGGGGCACCCGCTTTGCAGTCCAGGTTCTCAGTTGATGCGCTCGCTGAACCTTTCGACTACACGCAAGAGCGGCCATGGGTAAGAGTGACCTTTGGTGCGCGGCTTCTTGGGGGGGCCGCGGGGGGGACCAAACAAAAGCGCGCAAGACGCTACTGCCGCACCGCGTTCGGCGATCGGGGGAACCACACCAAGAGTCACCCTGGCGAAAGGTCACTCTTATGTGTATAGAAGAAGAAAAAACAACATAAACATAACATGTAAGAAATCCGCGCGGAGCGCCACAAGCTTATGTTTATGGCGTCTCTTCTCCTTCGAACTCTTACGTGCAGTCCCAGCTGTTCCTCCGAGGCTCCAACGGGGAGGGGGGAGAGCACACCGGGCACGACCGAGTGCGCGCGCGCAGCGGTGCGCCAGCTCCGCCTGCCCCCCCACCCCGATGGCCCACCCAGGCGGCGCGGCCGCGCACTGCCGACTGCTGTGCCTCTGCGCGCGCGTGCTCCCTGTTCGTCTGAGCTCTGAGCACGTCTCCTGGAGCCGGGCAGCGCGAAGGGGCCCAGGGACACGCAAATCCATCGGCGCAAATCTCAGGATGACCCCTGATGCTCCATGGTGGTCCCCTCCACCGTCCGCACTTTCGATCACATTTGTCCTGGGGATCGAGAGCTGTTTGTGTCTGTGCTCTTGTTCCCCCTCCTGGTGAGCATCGATTGACCGATCCTCATCCCCAGCGGCGTGGCCTGGCCGATGTACCCCCCCCCCGGATGATGATATATGGTCCAGGGCTTGGGCCCCCCCCCCTCCCCTCCAATGCTGATGCCATTGGGCCCCCCCCCCCCGCGCGATGGTCCCCCCCGCCCCCCCCTGTGGGCGTGGCGTGGTGCTGCGCTGCGGTGCCCCCCTCCCCCCCCCTGTGGATGTGGTGTGGTGCTGTGGTGGTTCAGAGGTGGGCGTGGCGTGGTGCTGCGCTGCGGTGCCCCCCTCCCCCCCCCTGTGGATGTGGTGTGGTGCTGTGGTGGTTCAGAGGTCGTCGTCGTCGTCGTCGTCGTCGTCGTCCTCGTCGTCGTCGTCGTCGTCATCGTCGTCGTCATCGTCGTCGTCGCCGTCGTCATCGTCGTCATCGTCGTCGTCGCCGCCGCCGCCGGCGTCGTCGCCGCCGCAGCCGTCGTCGTCGTCGTCGTCGTCGTCGTCGTCGTCGTCGTCCGTCGTCGTAGTCGTCGCCGTCGTCGTCGTCGCCGTCGTCGTCGTCGTCGTCGTCGTCGTCGTCGTCGTCGTCGTCGTCGTCGTCGTCTCTGGGACCATACCATCTGGGGGGGGGGGCCCGAGGAATCCTGGGACCATACCATCTGGGGGGGGGGGCCGTGGGCCCAGAGCCCGGGATCATATGTGGGTCGTTCCCTTCGTGTCTCGAGGGGCGTATCCCCAACCGGGGTGGCAATTCGGTGGGGGTCTCGAAGGGGCCCAGGGGCACATCAATCCATCGGCACAGATCCCAGGATGACCCCTGATGTTCCCTGGTCGCCCCCTCCATACCATTTTCGATTAGATTGTCGATCATGTTGTCGATCACGTTGCCCTGGGGATCGAGAGCTGTCTGTGTCTGTGCCTTCAGCTCCCCCTCCTGCGCCTCCCCGCGGCAGGCGGGAGCAGGTTGGCGGCGCCTCTCCTCTCGCCCCCCTTGCGCGCGCTCGGCGCGGCCACGCTGCTGGGGCAGGGGCTGCGCTTGCCTCCGCCCCCCCCCCCCCCCCCCGGGCGGAGCCAGAGGCAAGGGGCCCGCCTGCCAGGCCTCCATGACCACAGCGAGAACGCACCCTTCGAGCAGGGGATCGACTACAGAATCGATGTGCCACAAAACTGGTTCTTCGTCGCCGAATCCGCGAAACATGCTACGCCTTTCTGGTAGATTCGACGAGGGAATGAGGTTTGGGGTGAATGAATTGTGTATTCGATCCCCTTCTCGAGCCCTGGGGGGATGTCTTGCGCATGCCAAGAAATCGCCAGAACACCGAAACCAGCTTCGTACTGCTTGTGGCCAATGTGGCCAAATCGGCCACAACCAAAGCCCCAAAGTGCTCATGTCGAGGTCAGTGAGTTTTCCCCCAAGAGGCCATCCCGAAATATCCACTTAGTTGTGGTTGTGGTTCTGTGTTGTGCCATGAATAAGCGCAGTCCTTAGGCCGCCATCCACTTCGGGCTTCCACTTCTTATTCGAGGCGCCACGAAAAGGGGGCGGAGGAGCACCTCAGAAGGGGTAAATGTCAGTCGCGTCCGGCCCCCTGGCTCCTTGGTATGGTGCTGGGGTGGCAGGGCTGACTCCCCAGTCCCACTCGTGCACGTGTCATTTGTCTGGGCGTGTACCCCTCCACCTCGATCGTTCAGCGGGAGGGGGGCAGGATTGTGCGACCTGCATGCTTCGCAATACGTCGCACGTCGATTAATTCCTGGCAACACCGACGTGAAACGACACACTCGATTTGATAACTCGTTGTGGCTGCCTACACGCTTCGGCGTATGCCATGTGACACAACAAAAACTATCACTCTCCTCCAGCTTGCATTCTGCCGAAGAAGACGCAGTCACACTGCTGACGGCGGGGATCCGCCCAAGCTATGCGTGCGCATGGGCACCATGCACCCGATCATCATGACGAGGAAGCCAATACCTCCCAATACAATGAGCACAATCACGGCCGTCTGCCAGGTGCCAGCTGCCTTGGTCGCAATCTTAGGGGATCAAGCAATGACATAAACATAAACGTTCGGAACTCCGCGCGGATCTCCGCAATTGTATGTTTCTGTCACTGATTGTTCCCCGAAACCTGCTCCGCTGTTGGGGCCACGTATGTCGAAAGCGTCGTCGAAGAAGATGAGGAGAGCGTGGTACCCGTCGTTGTTGTTGTGCTTCCCTCGCAGACGCTCCTGTAGTCGGAGAACTCGGGATGCTGCCCCGACACCGCAGATGAGCTGAACACCACCTGCATCACAGGCCCGAGGTACATGCAACCATAGAGGCCCATCTGGTCGCTGACGCTAAAGTTGAGACCGAGGGCATTCGCGTACGACCGGCAAATCTTGCCGTCGCTCAGCGTGGTCAGGGAGATATCCGCGCAGGTGGTTCCTTGGGGAGCGACTGTGTAAGCCTCAGGGTAAATGTGGTAGACCCCGAGGCAGATACTCCTGTTCGGGCATTGCCAATGGAGCCCCACAGGCCAAGGCGTCCCCAATGTTTCGGGCCACCCTGGAGCGCCCCTGGCCCCCTGGGCGTCATCAGGGGTGCCCTGATGGCCGTGGGGGCGGGCTCCCTGGAAATCCTCGGGCCAGGAGCAGTCCTATGGAGAAACAACAAGCACCATATGCAGAAACGTTCGGAGGTCCGCGCGACCCCCTCGGCTACACGCAGGGGTGGCCCTGGGCAAGAGTGACCTCCGCTGCGCTGCTTTGAACGGGGGACGCGGGGGTGGCCAAACGACGCGCAAGCCGCTGCTACAGCTTTGCGTTCAGCGACCGGGGGAGCCCATTGGCCCGCATCAAAGGTCACTCTGGCGCAAGATCACTCTTGCGTGCCGTCGAGCTCCTCGGGTCTGCGCTGGACCCCCTCCACGGCGCGTGGAGCGCACCAGAAGCGTGAGGCGCCGCCGGGGGGGGGGCCCGGCGCAGATCCGAGACATCCGCGCGGAGCTCAGAAAAGTTCAGTTCGTGTGTTTTTGTTTCGGCTTTGGCAACGCCCGGCCTTCAAGAGAGCCCAGAATCGAATCGCTAAGTCGGATCGGCGATCGACAGGGATCGGATCGGCGGACATCGGCAGCCAACTCGGGAGGAGTCGAGAGCGATGGGAATCCGCAAGGCAATATAGGCCTCCATTGAGATTCGGAATCCCGACCGGAATGCGACGTCGAATCGAGTCGGAATCGGAAGCCACCGAAATCGAATCGAATCGGAGAAGTCGACATGAACCCGCTGACCTGTAGTCGGTGAACGAGGCGTCCGACACGCCCGACTGGCTGAAGATCACCCGCTGCGTGCGTTCGAAATACCAGCACCCCTGGGCGCCGAGGTCCTGCTCGTCCGGCGACGCCTGGCCAGAGGGGGGCAAGCTGTGGGGGAGGCGGGAAGAGGCGAGGGGAGGAGGCGGAGGAGGAGGAAGAGGAGGAGAAGGAGGAAGAGGAGGAGGAGGAGGAAAAGGAGGAGGAGGAAGAGGAGGAGGGGGAGGAGGAGGAGGAGGAGGAGGAGGATTGTATTGGATTGAATTGGATTGGATTGGATTGGATGGGATTGGACCTATCGCGAAGCGAATCTACGTGATCAGACCACTGCCCGAGCAATACTCGGGCTTAGTCGGACTACTTACTTGGGCATCAAGCCCCTGCGAATTCTCTCCAGATAGGATTGCCTGGTCCTGGTTATAAGTTCAGGTTTACAAGCTTGGGCCAACATAAGGCCCAAGCTGCTGACTCGCATACCCGCAGGACCACAAAACCAAATCCGAAGGCCCGTGTGGTACAACATTGCGCGAGACCCATGCGTCCATCCACCCCCTATGTGGACGGAATGACCCGTCGGCAGCCTCAAGAGGCTCGCATTCGCCTGCGACTCGAGCTCCGTGCACCCATTTTCCCTCTAGTCTGTCAGCGACGCAGTGGCAGCGCTGTCACGACACACGGTGCAGCTGCGGCCATCTGCAGAAGGAGCATGCTCGGGCCCAAAGAGGGCGAGGGAAGCGGCGGAGGGCGGAGGAGGGCACGACCTCTTGAACGGGGGGCGACCGCTCCTCAGACCGCCACCGCTTCCAGGCTGGCCCCGGACGGCCCTCCTTCTGACCGGGCGCGCGCCTCGTGCTCCGCCTGTGCTGCCCGACTCCGACCACACTCGCCGGCACGACACTCTTTCAGCTGCAAGGCTCGCTCCTCCTCCTCCTCTTCCTCCTCCTCCCCCTCCTCCTCCTCCTCCTCCTCCTCCTCCTCCTCCTCCTCCTCCTCCTCCTCCTCCTCTCCTCCCTCCTCCTCCTCCTCCTCCTCCTCCTCCTCCTCCTCCTCCTCCTCCTCCCCTTCCTCCTCCTCCTCCTCCTCCTCCTCGTCGGCGGCCCCATTACCCTCGGCCATCCACACGTGCGCGTGCCGGTACGATCTATCTCAGGTCCAGGCATGTGTGACCTGACCTTCCGAAAACTTACGAAAACGGCTCAGATCACCAAGCTGCTTCCAGAGACCCAAGCTTCCCCCCGCCGGGGATTCGAAAGGCTTCGACTGCCACCCATCCATCACCCCTCGGATATCAGTGGCGTACACTGGGCGGCCAGAAAAACTGCCAGCTCACCTCTTGAGACAGGCTGGCGTGGCCCAGGGAGAGGACTACGCCTAGTCGCAGCCAGCGCGGAAGGGGTGACAGAGGCGTGCGACACACGACCGATGTCAGGGCGGCGGAGGCGCTCGCCTCTCGAGCCCCCTCCCCCCGCCCCCGCCGCCTGCACCGCCGACAACAGGGACGGCGAGACGTTCAGTGCCACCGCCGAGGGCGATCTGGTTGCGCTGGCGGGCAGATCCGCGGCGCTGCCACCGATGCTCGGCCGCAGCACCTTCCACCTTCGTCCAGCTCGCTGGCAAGATGCCGCGCAACCGAACACACGCATCGGATCGCGTTGACTCACCGCTTGAAGGATCAGCTCGTCGGAGGCGGCGCAAGCCTCGGAACCACTGCGGCACCTGCGCGACCAGGCGCGATTGAACGCAGTTTCAGGCTCGGCTTGGCACCTGGGACAGAGGTTATCCGCCTCCTGGCTGGCCGTCTCTGACACGCTGCCTGGGTCAGGTCCCCCCGGCAGCAACACGCAACATCATCTCTGATAACTGATGGCCATGCTCGGCCTTCTCAAGAGCGAGAAGATAAGCACGATGCGAATGGTTGTCGGCTCCTCCTTCGAGGCCTGCTCCACAAAAATGCGTGGCAGCTGTCTGCCAATTCTGCAGCTGTACCACGTGCTCGAAGGTATCCAGCAGCGGGGCTACTAAGTCCTGCGGGGTGGGCTGATCAACAATAAAAAGCCTCGCGGACTGGCTGACCGCAAGCCATGGTGCCCAACTCAGTAGGGCTGACTGGATCCCAACCGTGCTGCAGCAAGTACGTGATGGCTGAGCTGATGGGCACTCGAACGCGTCCGCTCCTCTGCTGCACTGGCAGCGCCTGCAGCTTGGAGACCAAATTGGGCCAAGCAGCCCGAATGCCTCCCTGGGCGCTCCGCGCTGTGACCCATGTGCGCAGCCATGGCCGAAGATAGTTAACTGGCAGTCGCGCACCTGGGTTTTGCCGCGGGCAGCGTAGGTCGAGCACCGATGTAATGCAACATCCTCACTTCGCCGAGCTGGACACGTGGGCCAACTTCCTGCGCGTGGACAGCATGGCGGCGCCGAAGACACCGCATGTGCGGCGCCCGTAGTGACCCGCTAGTTGGGTCCCCGCCTTCTCGAGGCGCATCGCGGGCCTGTGGCGACGAGCTGCCTGGGCAAAGCGGCGGATCTTCGCGCTCATGTCCCCGGCCTCCGCTGTCGTACCTCCAGCGTGCCTACTTGCACCGCAATCCACGCAAAGGTATCCTGCCTGGGGTGCTGGCTGACTGGTGACTCCACGCCGTCGTAGGAGCCTGGCCACCTCCTTGGCATCCTGGTGGCGCAAGCACAGCAGGACACTCTTGGCCGCCATCTGCATGCCCTCCTTCTTGAAGGAGGCTGGACGTCAACTCGGCTACCTGCAGCAGTTCCTTCTTGACATGTATGCGAGATCCAACCACCAGTCTAGATAGATCGTCGATCCAAAGTCTCGCGCCCGAAATAGGATGGAGGAAGGGGAGGAGGAGGAGGAGGAGGAGGAGGAGGAGGAGGAGGAGGAGGAGGAGGAGGAGGAGGGGGAGGAGGAGGAAGAGGAAGAGGAGGAGAAGGAGGAGGAGGAAGAGGAGGAGGAATGACAGCGCCCTGGGGGCGACGAGCGTCTCCGAACGCGCAAATCAGCAGAGCAAATTTGGCGGCTGGCAGCGCGGCACAGGAGATGACTGGCACCAATGTAGGGCAGGGCCTGCACTGGAGGCGGGCGCTCACGCGTCGGCCGCCGACGAGGCAGCAGCTTTGATTTGGTTGTAAATGTGGAGAGCGCGCGCCACGCGTTGGACCGTCCGCCGCAGTGAGACGTCGCTGGCGGGGCCAAGCGGATGCGCGGCAGCTGGGCCGAAGCCTCACGTCGCGAGACCGGAATGGAAGGTGGGGGACGGGAGGGGCGCAGGAACCACCCAAAAAAAAACGGGAGAACTGGGCGGGAAAGGTACAGGGAAACGAGACTGAAGCCTGCGCTCAACCGAACACGCAGCGCCTCGGGGCGAGCACGCGCGCGCGGGCGATGGTCGACCAGTCACCGCTGAGAGTCTTGAGCGTAGAACGGCGCTAGCTGGGGCAAGCAGTTCGGAGCTCCTGGGCGAGGACGGACCGGCACCTGGAAAGCTCGCTGGGCGGGGGCAGCTGGTCGACGATGCCCCGCGCAACCAGACGTGTCTGAAGAGTGACAGTAGTAAAGGGCGAGCTGAAGGCAGCGCGGCGCGGCACCGCAGTGGATGGCCAGCGCGCTGGACTTGGGGTCGGCGCGATGACGGCGGCGGCTCCGCCGGCGGGGCCTCGCAAACTTCCGGGCGAGCAGCGCGCTTCGCCGCGGCCGGGACTGCCGCTGAAAGTGGGCGCTGGCGACGACTGTTCGCCAGAGCATGGCGGCACCGCGCGGTGGGGCGCCGCTCGCTCCAGGAACGGCGGAGGCCAGTGACCAATATCCACTGGCGAACGTGAGACAGCGCGCGTACTTCCCACGCAGTGTCTCGGAGACGGTCGCCGCGGCCGTGGCGCACGCCGAGCGCGGCACGGGTGGCGGGCTCAACTCCGGCACGACACAACGGGGCCCACTTTGCGGAAAGAGTCTGGCGGCATGCTCGACGCGTCAAAAAGGCACAGCTCGCTACGGGAAATGATTTTATTTTTAGAGGGAATAGATGAGTCATATAGCGGAGCGTGAACGGGGTGGAGGCGGTATATCAACGAACCGTAGCGTCACTGCCGCCTTGCTCTGGATTGAGAAGATCTTTCGTTTGCCACCACGTTTGCCCAGGCGCGAGCTATTGACCGGCGCGGGGGACGGACGACGCATGGAAGGCCCCGAGGCACTGGGCCCGCCCAGAAACCGAGAGCCCCCCTTCCCCCGCGACGGGCGGGAAGCGGCCGAGGGAGTTTGGGTGCGAGCAGTGATGGCCGGAGACGATTCGGGCCAGAGTGGGGCGACTCCGAACTTGCCCGTCTTCTGAGATGGGAGCGCCAGTTCCTCGGCGACAGCGGAAGGCTCAGACTCGCGGCGCAGCGCGTCGAGCGAGCGCGCGAAGAACCCGAGGTCGTCAGCGCAACCACCGAGGTATAGCCCTAGTCGAGGTTCGGGGCGCCGTCGTCATGCTCGACAGAGGGCGCGATGCGGCGGGCGAGCGGGCCCGTCGAGATGGCCCGCGCGGAACCGCTCGCTGGGCCTCCCTCCCTTGGCGGCGCCAGACTCGATCGAGAACGCGTCGCGGCGGGCCCCGACGTAGCTGCGCGGCGCGCAGCGCATAGCGCGCGCCAGAGATTGAGGGTGCCAGCCGGGGCCCCGGGGCGCCCCAGTGCAGCAAATAACCCGGCGCGACCAAGAGAGACGGGGGCGCCGCGGCGAAGTCGAAGCGCACGCTGGGCGCTAATCGAAGCGCCCGCTGGGCGCTGCGAGCGCGGCTGGCAGCGGCCGACTTCAGGGGGGGATCGGCCGCGCCGGTGATGGCTTTGACGCCCGTGTTTTTGACCGATCAGGGTCTTGGATTCCAGCGCGGGTCTGTTACTATAGGGAGGGTCACGAAACAAAAGATGAAACGCAGATTCTGCCTATCGGTGCACATGAGGTCTGGCGAAGCGGGGCGGCATCAGCGTGGCGCCAAGGAGCGTCGTCGACTCGAGCCTTTGGCCCGGAGACAATCAAGGTCGCGTGCCTTCGGGGGCCTGGTCCGCAGTGGGCTCGCCCGCGACGTCGTCGCCATCTGTCGGCAGGAAGGCGAAGTCGGAGTCGCCGAGGCTCCGCGGGCGGGGCCGGCGCGCCCAGGTGCTGGGCGAGAGGGCCTCCGAGATGTCCAGCGGCGCGCCGAAAGCCAGCCAGGCGGACCGCGGCAAGCAGTCGGGGCCAGGCGCGGAGTCGTCGACGGCGGCCACCCGCGGCGCGCGGTCAGCAACGCGCAGTTGGACCTTGGCCGCGTTAACTTCGTCCGCGGCGAAGACGGGCTGCCAGAGATCGCGGAGCACGTCGACCATGGAACAACTCTTTCCGGCGCTCCCTCGGGCCCCCTGAGGGCCGCGGATATTGACCCCTAGGGGGGCGAAGCGACGCTTCCACGGAACCTGCAAGAGAGCTCGACGCTGACGGGGCCGAAGGGCCCGTCAGAGATTCCGGGCGGCCAGCGCGACAGCATGCCCAACAGGGCACCGGGCCGCTAGCTGTGCCGGGGGGCGCCGCCAGGCCTGGGAGTCACGGCGCAGCGAGGACGAGAGTCACGCAGACTCGGCGGCACTCGCGAGGGCGATGGCGCCGCTGTCGAAGGAGGGGAACTGAGCGTCCAACTCGGCGGCAGACTGAAGACGGCGAGCCAGCTGGAAGTGCTGGCGCGGAATGGCGAGCGATATGGGGCGAGCGGCGATGGCGCTGCCGCCGACGCGCCCCGGCTTGCCGGCCGCCCCGGCGGGGCGGCGCGCCCGCCCATCGCGGGCGAGCCGCGCGGCTTCGACCCTGAGGCACTTGCGGGTGCGCAAGTGGTTATGGGTCGGGACGCGCTTGACATTCACGGCGCCGATCAGCCGCCGCGGAATGATCGGGGAGCTCGGGCCGCGGAAGATGGCAGGCTCGATGGATTGATCGGCCGGTGGTGCCCTGGCTTGATACCGATGGCGAAGGTGATGATAGCGCGGCTGTCGGACAGGGTGGAGGAGTCGCGGCCGGTCGCGACGTTCGCGGTGAACTCCAGCGCGGCGCGCGACGGGAGGCAGATGACGATCCGGTCGATGGCGGACGCGGCGAAAGCAGCCCTGTCGATGCGCGCTGGGGGATCCGATTCGATCCCAAGCATCGCGACGAAGCGGTTCTCCCCGAGCGGCTGTTGTGGGCGGGCGCCGCGGTCAAGAGCAAGGCGCGCGCGATGTTGCAGAGGTCGAGGGAAGCTGCTTGGCGGGCGACTGGCCACGTCGACGTTCCCGTCGGCGATGAACGCGCGATGGCGGCGCGCAAGTTCTGCCCACGAGCGGCGGCGGCGCCGAGCTTGTCCGGCTGTTGCGCGGTCGGCCACGTTGACGCCGCGATTGCGCACGCTCATTATAACAACGCTGTTGCGGGAGATGGCGCGGGTGAAGGCGACGAGCTGAAAACGGCCAGCGACGGCCACTTCCCGGGGGCAGATTGGTTCTCGATGGGGTTGCGTCAGTTCAGGCTGCGTCGGCGTGAGCCACGGCGCGCGGATAGCAGCGCCGCCAGCGCAGCGCTGCGCGACGCCGTCGGCGGTCGCGAGATCGGAGGCGACATGATTGCAGGGGCGCGGCTGAGTATCCACCCAGGTGCGGAGCAAGGCCTCGGAGCCACGGGCCTCCTGGAGCATGACGACGCACTGGCGCTGCATGTGCTTGGCTAGAGCGGCCTGCTTCTACAGCGGCCTGCGTCGTGCGACGCCTCTTGCGCCTGTGGCACATGAGGGCGCGGGCGTGCCACGTGGCGACCGCGACCTGTTCGGTCGTCGCGGACATGAGCCATGGGGCCCACGGGCGGCGAGGAGCGCCACGCGGCCTCCTGGGTGTCTGCGCAGAGGGCGACTGTCAATGCCCGGGAAGAGGGCCAAGTCAAACGCTGCGTCGTTCTACTCAAGGATGGCGAGGTCGGCCTGGCCGCGGATGTCGAGGCGGACGAGATCTTGCCCTTCGCACGGATAGCGGATAGCGCGCCACTGCATTTCGGGGTAGCGCTGCTGCAGGAGCTGCTGGAGCTTCTTGCACTCAATACATGCGCGGATCTGCTCGGCGGACTTGTCAGGTTTGATGTAGATGACAGCGCACGCGCCCCTGGCTTCAGTAGAGACCAAACGCTTCCAGATGCCGGCAGGGCGAGAGAGCACGTGGGATAACGACTGATTTGTCATTTGTAATTCGCAGGATGGGGCGCCTGGCGGGCGCATCGCCGATGATCTCCACTTGGCCGGACTGCAGGCTGGCAAAAAGGATCCACTCTTGCAAATCGTCGAGGGGCAAGCCGGGAGCGACGAGTTGCTGGCTGCCGATGGAGAGGAGCGTGGCGTCTCGTGCCCTGTCCTTCCGGCAAGCCTGGAGAGGTCCGCGATCGGGGCCTGGGCCTCCGCAGACGCGATGGTGTCGCGCAACTAATCAACATGCTGCCACACGCGCTGCTGTTCAACACCTTGCCGGTCTGGCTTTCCGCGGGAGCGGACAACGATATCGTGGAGGTTGTCAACTCGACGTTCTGTTTGGAGTATTTGGTCTTACAGAAGCGCACGAACGCTTTCTCAATATTGCGTGCGGGGCTGATCTGCTTGAGCTTGAACTGTACTGGCGGCAGGCGCAACGTGTTTCTGCAGGAGGTTCTGAGAAGCGGCGTCGGCGGCGAGAAAAACAGAAACGTGTGCCTGGGCGACAAGTTCGGCTGCGTCAGGAGGCGTGGGGAAACCGTTAACTGCTTGTGCGTTTTCAGCTTGGGCAGAGGGTCCTGCGGGTCGTTCTCGATCAGGAAAAAGGAAGGTGGCGAAGCTCTCGATGTCGTCCGCGAGCTGTTGGGCCGAATGTGCGCGGTTCCACGGGCCATCGGCACCTGCGAGAGGGTGACCGTGAACGACGGCGGGAAGGTGTGGTGCTGCGGCTGCGTGATGAGGATGAGCCTTGCCCACGTCCATGGCTGATGGTGGCGCGCCAGCACATGCGGGGCGAGCGGAAGAGCGAGCAGGTCGTGCTGATGAGCGGGTAGAGGCGCGAGCTCCATGCTGGTTGTCAGTGTCTCTGACTCTGGCGCTGAGTGCTGAATCCTGCGCGGCTTCCGGCGGTGAGTGTGTCTCTGGCGGCAGCTCGCCGGCGGTATTGCGGAACGTCAGGGTGATCTTGTTTGCGCTGGCGGCGACGGGCACGTATGGACGGCTGGCTGCGCGCGGGAGGTTGAAGGCTCGTCGCCACTAGAAGAGCTTACTGGCATACTAAAATCAACGACTTGGCGCCAAGCGCCTAGGGCGATTCTGAACCAGCGCGTGACTCGGAGCTGGGCTCGACAAACAGGTATGGAAGCCCGCCTGCAAGGCCAAAGCGAGAAGCAGGAACCGCAAGCCCCTGATTGTGGTGGCGGGTCTGCGAGGACTGGTGGGGGCCTACCCCGTGGAGGCAGTGGAATGGACACCATTTTGGCCTTGAACTAAAAATGGCGACGGAAAGATGAGGAGGAGGAGGAGGAGGAGGGATGGAGAAGGAGGAGGAGGGAGGAGGAGGAGGAGGAGGAGGAGGAGGAAAGGAGGAGGAGGATGGGGAGGGGGGGAGGGAGGAAAGGAGAACTAGGAAGGGAGGAGGGAGGAGGAGAGAGGAGGAGGATGGGGAGTGGATGGGAGGGGAGCACGCTGCGGTGAGGGAGGAGGACGAGGGAGGCGGGCGCGGACGGGGAAGGGGGCCAAGACGAGGGCCCAGACCCCCGACGCCACCGTTCCCTCGCGGCGTGGCCTCCCAGGAGGCTCGTCCTCGTCCTCGCCGTCGTCCTCCTCGTCGTTATCGCCCTCCTCGTCGTCCTCGTCGTCCTCGTCGCCGCCGCCGCCGCCGCCCTCGCCCTCGCCGTCGCCGTCGCCGTCGCCGTCGCCGTCGCCGTCGCCATCGCCGTCGTCGTCGTCGTCGTCGACATCGTCGTCGTCCTCCTCCTCCTCCTCCTCCTCCTCCTCCTCCTCCTCCTCCTCCTCCTCCTCCTCGTCCTCCTCGTCCTCCTCGTCGTCGTCAGCGCCGTCGTGCGAGAATCGAAGGTCGGAGGTCGAGATCTCTGATGTCTGGGGCCCTGTTTGGGGTTCCCGGAGGCCCTGAGGGGGGCAGCCCGGCCCATGGAGGCCTCTGTGCGGCGCGCACCAGGGTGTATGGGGGAGGGGGGAAGGCTTCTTAGAAGGAGGTTGCTTCTTACAAGGCGCGGGCTTTACATCTAAAGAGAAAGCCCGCGCCTTCTAAGAAGCAGCGGTCGGAGGAACCACGCCGCACCGCTGATGCATTGCCGATGCCTCGGCGGAGCTCCGTCGACGTTGACGATGCATCGGTGACGTCGGCGTGGAGAACATCGGGCTGCACACACATTGAGTACCATCGCCGATGCATCGGCGATGCCACATGACCCTTCAACCCCATGGACGGGCAAAGGGGGGAACATCGACCTGGAATCGGCGATACATCGCCAATCGATCGCGCGTTCCTGGACGGGGTAGGACGATCAGACCCCTATCGGCGATCAATGGGCGATTGGGGGTCGATGTTTCCCTCCCCCTCTGCCCATCCCCCCCTATCGTTGCCCCTTCTGAGGGGGCCAGGGGGAGGGGAGCGCCCGGGCGATGCCTGGCCGTGCTCCTGCAACGCGTATCTTGTGCACAGCTCCAGCTCGGTGATGGTGTCCAAGTGGTCGACCTCCGCTCATCGGCGACACCGTTCTGCGGCAACTCATGGGAGCCTCCCGTACCGTACCATCTTGCTGGCTCTTGGGAAGCGACGCTAATCGATGCTCGCCGGCGATAGGTCGACGCTAATGGACGCCAGCTCGGCGCTACCCCATCGACTGCCAGACGCTAATCGACGCTGGTGCACGCTACAGATGACACTGCGAAGGCGTACAAGGCTCCCATGTTTTGGCGCATTCCGAAACCCTGAACCCAAAATTGTTGCCATCTCTTGGGGGCGCATGGTTTAGTTCCGCCACCTTCCGCCAGCCCTCCGCCGGCGTCCGCCAGCCTTCCGCCGGCGGAGGCGGCCTCGGCGTATTTCCGCCGACCTCCGTCGCCTCCCGCCGAGAAGAAACAACACCTCTGTTTACCCTCGAGGGCGAAGCCATTTCTGAACCGCCCCACGTGTTGCCGAAGCGCCTCTGGGATCTGCTAACCCGGGTGAGTCAGAGCATGGTCAGCACGAAACCCAACAAACTGCAATACAGGAGACACAACAACTGCAACGCAGGGCTTCGCAAACCTGGGTCAGCCAATATGTGCGGCCGCCTCGCGGCCACGAGCGGCTCGCTGACCCCGGTCAGCCAGGGGGGTCTTGGCAGGATCCTTCAGGATCTGGTGCCTTGGCTGACCCCCGTTTGCATTGACCTCCGTCTCTTACGCTCCATAGCACCGCCGCCTCCCGCCGAGGAAGAGACGGCACCTATGTCTACCCTCGAGGGCGAAGCCCATTCTGGAACGCCCCAGTGTTGCCAAAGCACCTCGGGGATCTGCTAACCCGGGTGAGTCGGACCCGGGTCAGCAGGAACCCCAACAAACTGCAATGCAGGCAAACCTGGGTCAGCCAGTGTGCGCGGCCACGAGCGTCTCGCTGACCCCAGTCAGCCAGAGGGGGTCGTCGTGCCCTGGCTGACCCCCGTTTGCATTGACCCCCGTCTCTTAAGCTCCAAAGCACCGCCGCCTCCCGCCGAGGAAGAGACGACACCGCTGTCTACCCTCGAGGGCGAAGCCCATTCTGGAACGCCCCACTTGTTGCCGCCTCGGAGATCTGCTAACTGGGGTGGGAAACCCAACGAACTGCAATGCAGGAGAAAAAACTGCAACGCAGGGCTCGCAAACCCGGGTCAGCCAATATGTGCGGCCGCCTCGCGGCTCGCTGACCCCGGTCAGCCAGAGGGGGTCTTCGCAGGATCCTGCAGGATCTGGTGCCTTGGCTGACCCCCGTTTGCATTGACCCCCGTCTCTTACGCTCCAAAGCACCGTCGCCTCCCGCCGAGGAAGAGACGGCAACTATGTCTACCCTCGAAGGAGAAGCCCATTCTGGAACGCCCCACGTGTTGCCGAAGCACCTCGGGGATCTGCTAACTCGGGCATGAAGCCCAACAAACTCCAATGCAGGAGAAAAAACTGCAACGCAGGGCTTCGCAAACCCGGGTCAGCCAATATGTGCGGCCGCCTCGCGGACACGAGCGGCTCGCTGACCCTGGTCAGCCAGAAGGGGTCTTCGCAGGATCCTGCAGGATCTGGTGCCCTGGCTGACCCCCGTTTGCATTGATCCCCGTCTCTTGAGCTCCAAAGCACCGCCGCCTCCCGCCGAGGAAGAGACGACACCTCTGTCTACCCTGGAGGGCGAAGCCCATTCTGGAACGCCCCACGTGTTGCCGAAGCGAATCGGGGATCTGCTAACCCGGGACATTCAGACCTGGGTCAGCAGGACACCCAACAAACTGCAGTGCAGGAGAAAAACTGCAACGCAGGGCTACGCAAACCCGGGTCAGCCAATATGCGCGGCCACGAGCGGCTCGCTGACCCCAGTCAGCCGGAGGGGGTCTTCGTGCCCTGGCTGACCCCCGTTTGCAATGACCCCCGTCTCTGAAGCTCCAAAGCACCGCCGCCTCCCGCCGAGGAAGAGACGACACCTCTGTCTACCCTGGAGGGCGAAGCCCATTCTGGAACGCCCCACGTGCCAGAGATCCGACGTCGTGATCTTTTCCATGCGGGGCCCCTAGAAGTCTCGACCCCTTCCCCAGGACCTTTTTTTTTGATCCCGAGTCGTTTTTCGACGTTCCCGGGGCCCGGCCAGGGCCCCGAAACCCTAAACTCGTAATCCTATCCATACTAAGCCCTGAACCCCGTAAAAACGGGTACAGACGGGCACATACGATAACATACGGTAACATACGACCCGGCATGCAAGCCGGCACCATCCCTTGCAAACCATCCTATTTCCTGATCATGCGTGCATAACCCATTACGGCTTACACTACAAATGCGCGTCCGCGGACGTAATCCCTCGCCATCCCTTGCAAAAATACGATGTCCTGATCATGCGTGCATAATCCATTGCGGTCCACAATGCAAATGCGCGTCCGCGGACGTAAACCCTCGCCATCCCTTGCAAACGTGATCTTTTCTGAGTATGCGCTCATACACCTCTGAGACTTTCCTTGCCAAGTGCGCCGCTGTCGCAGAATCCTGTGTTTTACCATATGACTTCCATGATGTTTCAGGCGCTCGCAACGCTCACAGGCGTTCCCAAGCGCTCCAGGGGCTCCCAAGCGCTCCCAGGCGCTCCCAAGCGTCCCAGGCGCTCCCAAGCGCTCCCAACGCTCCCAGCCGCTCCCGTGCGCTCCCAAGCGCTCCCATTCGTTGTACTTACAACGAGGGGAGAGATGATCTTTATGGTAGGGTGGTTTGCGGGTGGGACTGGCAGCCACCGCAGGTGGGCTCCTAGGCAGGAGGCGATCAGCTGCGGCAGAGCTTGTAGACCCAAAACCCTGAACCCTAGCCCCATATAGAGGCCGAAAGTCGAGAAAGACCTCCGTCTTGAGCTTGTCAATGCGGTGGAGGCCGAGGCCGAGGCCGGGGCGTCGCTCCTCCACGTCGGCGAGGGGCCGCTCTCGGGCCCCGCGGGGCCCTCCCGAAGACGGCGGGGGGGCGAGGCACTTCGAGCGGGACATCGACTGCCAGGGGGGCGAGGCACTTCGAGCGGGACATCGACTACCAGGGGGGCGAAGCACTTCGAGGGGGCGAAGCGCTTCGAGCTGAGGTGCCCAAGAGTTGGAGTTCTCGCCGAAGAGCTGCGAAACAGACTTCCACTGCCCGGCGATACACGACCATCCTACATAGTTCTGACAGGCTCGAAGGAGAAACAATACAGGGGAAATCGATTATGTAGTCGATCACCTTCTCGAGCACTGCCCCCCGGGGGAGTGGACCTCAAAACAAACGACACCACCCCACCTACGGCCCCGCGGGGCTTAGCGTATACCAGAAGAACTGGCGTGGGCTTTTGCGTGGTATGCGCTACGGCCCGCAATGTGCCGTAGCGCAACATGGAGGGCCGTAAGTGTAGTGGTGTCGTTTGTTTTGTTGATCGTGGGTTGAAAGCACAGTCCGTCGGAGGTCTGGGGAGGGCTCCTGGAGGGAAGGGGCCCAGGAAACTCGCCGCCGTTTTCGGCCTCCGGGGGCCCGGCAGGGGACTCGGGAATGCAACACGAAACAGCTCAGGCGTCGAGTAGGAGATCGACTACAGAAGTGTAGACTCTACAACAAATATGCAGGATGCCCGTCTGAAGAAGATTAAACGAAAAAATCAATTATGGGGTGAGTGAATGTTTTAGTCGATCTCCTACTCGAAGGCTGAAAAGCCGGTCCCAGCGAAAGTCCCGGGTCCCAGGACCCTGTTGCACCAGCCAGGAACCTGCTTCCCCAGTGCCAATGCCGCCCCGAGGATCCAGGATCCAGGTTGTCATAGACCTTCTTCGGCCCTCTCTAGGCCCACCGGATGCCCCTCTGGAGAGCTCCAGAGACATCCGACAGCGTCCATCGTTGGCCACCCCTCGGCGGCGAACGAGGGTGGGAAATGAGAAGGAGAAGGCCTTCTCACAAGGCGGCGGGACTCCTCAAAAATCCTCGCGCCTTCTGAGCAGATGCTTGTACGTCTTCATGGGAGGCTTGGGAGACTTATCAGAAGGCCCAGGGTTTTCTGAGCCTTCTGAGAAGGCCCGCCCCTTCTCACTTCCCCTCTGGGCTATTTTCTTACGCGGCATCTAGAATCTAGAGTCCGTGCCAGTTTCGGTCTTTTCCTCAGATTTCTGATGGATGTTTGTGTCCTCTTTGGAGGCGCTTGGTGGCAACTCATGGGAGCCTGCCCTACCATCTTGTTGGCTCTTGCCAACCGGCGCTCGTCGACGCGAATTCCGACGCTCAATCGGCGCTCATCGACGCCACATCGGCGCTATCTCATCGATTACCACATGGCCAATCGACGCTAGTGCACTCTGAAGACGGAATTGCGACGGCATACAAGGCTCCCATGCTTTGCTACCGAAGACGCGCGCGCCCGACCAGACCATGCAGCAGCACAGCAGTGTGACAGTACACCGCTACCCGCCCGCCACCGAGCGTGTGCTGTAAGAGCCCTGAGCGCGCGCGGCACCCAACTGCGGGCGACGCACGAGTAGCACAAGTACGTCTGCGCAACGCCGACCCAACCCACGCGTCGAGACGGAGTCGGTGCGGCCCCCCCTCACGAGCCGGAGGGTTCCAATGGGGCTTCTTGAAAGGGGCTTTTTCAGGAGGGGCCCCCCGGGGGCTTCGCAATCCCTGCTTTGACGAGGCTCCGAGGCCCATATGGGGGCTCTCTGGAAAACCCCCGGAGGAGGAGGAGGAGGAGGAGAAGGAGGAGGAGGAGGAGGAGGAGGAGGAGGAGGAGGAGGAGGAGGGGAGGAGGAGAGGAGGAGGAGGAGGAGGAGGAGGAGGAGGAGGAGGAGGAGGAGGAGGACCCCAAACCCCCTCTGGAGCCCTCCGGACGAGGGCCGGCCCCGGGCGCCCCGAAGACGACGGAGCTCGGCCGGCCTCGCCGTCCACGCGGGGCCCCCGTGGCCTGGCGAGGGCCCGTGCGCCTCCTGCCGGGGCCCTCTGCCCAAGGGCTGCCGCGAGGGAGGGGGCCTCCGAGAGAAGCTCGGGGGGCCAGGGACGCAACGAAAGAAGAAGAGGCGCCACGAAATCTGGGGAAATATCATGGCCCCCGCCACGATATTCCCCCCCCCCCCAGTCATCGCCCCCCTCTTCTTCTCCGCCCCCGAGAAGCGGGCGGGCCCTGGCCTCCTGGGCCCTCCCCGGGACGAGGTCTTTCTTTTGAGACATCTCCCCGGTGGCCTCTGGATGCTCCAGCCCCCGGGCGAGCCCCGACGCGCCGCAAACGGGGAGCAGCACTCCGCAGGGGCCCCCTTTCCCTCGGGGCCCCGTTCCGTCGTGCCGACTCGGAGCGGGGCCCCTTTCCGTCGTGCTGACTCGGAGCGGCGGAACCCCGCCTCCCCCCTCCCCACTCCAGCAAGGACACACACACACACAGCCATCAAAACTCGGAGCGGCGGAACCCCGCCTCCCCCCTCCCCACTCCAGCAAGGACACACACACAGCCATCAAAAAACTGAAAGCCTGCGGTCACACACACACACACACAGCCATCAAAAAACTGAAAGCCTGCGGTCACACACACACACACACACACACACACGCAGCCATCAGAAAGCTGAAAGCCTGCGGGAATTCACCCACGGGGCTGGCGCGCGCTGAAGGCCCTCAGGCAGAGACCAGGCAAGATGAGAGAAAGAGAGAGAGAGAGAGAGAGCGAAAAGGAGAGCGCGTGCGCGCGCGAATGCCGCAGCGCGCAGCGCCCTGGGGCAGGCATTGCAAAATGTAGAATGGAAAACTCGGAAGAGGCAAGCCCGCACATCCGACGTCTCGACTTTTTTCGAGACACGGGCCCCCGACCTCCCGACCACTTTCCCTGGACCGGTTTCTCATCCCGAGTCGTTGTTTGACGGTCCCGAGGCCTGGCGAGGGCCCCGAGAGGCCAAAAACTACGAGAGACATCCGTCTCGATTTTTCGAGACGCCCGATGTCTGGGAGGCGAGCTGCACGACTTACAAAACACCCCGGACCTGCGAGCAGGGCACCCCCGCGGGGAGCGCGTGGTAGTGGTCGTCGTACCTGCCGCCGGCAGGGGCCGAGCCTGTGGGCCAGGTTGAGAGGGCCCAGTGGCACACGCACACACAAATAGACACAGACCTCATGACTCCCAAATACTTTCCCATATTTTCTGGATCTCCGAGTTCCCTTCCACTTGCCATGCTGTCCTACGTGTTCATGGGGATCGACGTCTCTTTGCGTCTGTGCCTATCCTTGCTCCTCCTGACACGTCTGGGCCTCGGCAGGCCAGGGGGGACTCTCGGAGAGCGTCGGGGGACCTCCCCGAAAACGTCGGGCGGAGTGACTGTTCCACTCCCGGCGCTTTCATCTGTTTCGGCCTCTGGGGGGGCCCTTCTCGGGTCCCGCGGCAACTTCCGCCCTCCTCGGTGTCACTTGGACCGGGCCACCTGGAATGTTGGTTCACGCGCATGCCTTTCGAATGGAAGCCATCAGAGCTCGCGTTGATACGAGAACGTTCAAACCGTCACCTCAAGAAAAGGGTCGCGACGTCTGGGACCCGCGGACGAACACATCCCTCGGGAATCTGGGTCGGCAATGTGTCCTGGTCCCCTGGGCCTATGACCGCCGGTCGGTTGCCCTGTTGCCCAGGTTGCCCTGCTCCCCAGGCCCCTTGACCGCTGGTGCTTGCCAGAGTCAGACTAACACGACAGAGCGCGGGACTGAAAACAACAATACCTCCTCCAAGGCCCTGAGAGTACTTCCAAAAGATATCTCAAAACCATCCGTGCTTAGAAAGATCCCAGAGCCCGGGGGGGGCAACGGCACCGCTCTCCCAACTCATACGGTTTTTTAGTTTTCGATGCTCGTTAGGTCGTTCGCCTGATACGCAAAGACATTGGAAGGCGGGCGACCCGTGCTGTTCTGACCGATGTGGCGGTCGTCGTCGCCATCGTCACATCACCGCGGACTTCGTCGTCGTCGTCGTCCCAGATGCTCGAAGACAGCGAAAACCGCTGCAACGACGATGGCGACGACGAACCTGGTAACGAGCAGAGAGAAGGCGGAAGGCGAGGGCGTTGCTGGCGATGGAAATTCAGGAGGCACTGGCGGCGATAGCGGCGATGACTGACGAGGCTGTTCGCAGCGATGACGACGTCAGAAGCTTGCAAGCTCTCCAAGCATGCGCCCCACCCAGCGCCCTGTCAAGCGTCTCCCTCGACATCTTTCTAAGCTTTCAAGCTCCCCATGCTATCTAGCGTCCTCGCCAGCGTCCCTCATACGTGTTTTACGAGCTTTAGACTGCGTCTATCAGGGTTTTCTGGGCGAGAACTCTACATGGGGGAAACGGGTCATGAGGAAACGGGTCTCTTGGACCCTCCGGAGGGAAACGGGTCCTGAGGGAAACGGGTCCTGAAAGAAGCGGGTCCCGAGGGAAACGGGTCCTGAGGGAAACGGGTCCTGAGGGAAGCGGGCCTTGCTCCGGGACGAGATACTCCTCCTGAGCCTCTTCCTGACAGTCCCGGGGCCCGTCCAGGGCCCCAAAGAACCCGCCATATCGGCGAAAAACCTCGGGACCCGCTTCCATGGCAGGACGTGCTTCCCCATGGCGAGAGAAGCCGGATGACGCCAGCCAGCGGCAGACGGCGACGGTGGTGGCGGGATGACGCGTGCGAGCCGCCCCCCTCATAGAAATGCTGCGCGGCCGCGCGGTCGTGGCGGGTGGAGTGGCAGGATCCCGTGCGGTGGGGAGGGTGCCCAGCTGTAACTCGTCAACAAAAATTATCCCGGCAAAGCAACCTAACAGCGATGTGTAGAAGCATATCTGAAAGCATTCCCCTTAAGATTCAGATGATCAGATGAAAATCCAGTTGTCGAATTCTGCTGTTCTCGCAGTCGTAGTCGCATTCGCGATGACAGTCGCAGCGGCAACGGCAGTCGCAGTCACAGCCTCAGCCTCAGCCTGCCTCCTCCTCCTCCTCTTTCTCCTGCTCCTCCTCCTCCTCCTCCTCCTCCTCCTCCTCTTCCTCCTGCTCGTCCTCGTTCTCGTCCTCCTCGTTTTGCTCGTCCTCCTCCTCCTGGTGCTCTCTCCTCCTCCTCCTCCTCCTCCTCCTCCTCCTCCTCCTCCTCCTCCTGGTGGTCCTCGTTCTCCTCCTCCTGGTGCTCTCCCCCCACCTCCTCCTCCTCGTCCTCCTCCTCCTCCTCCTCGTCCTCCTCCTCCTCTTCCTCCTCCTCCTCCTCCTCCTCCTCCTCCTCCTCCTGGTAGTCCTCCCCCTCCCCTCCTCCTCCTCCTCCTCCTCTTCCTGGTCGTCCTCGTTCTCGTCCTCCTCGTCTTGCTCGTCCTCCTCCTCCTCCTGGTGTTCTCTCCTCCTCCTCCTCCTCCTCCTCCTCCTCCTCCTCCTGGTGGTCCCTTCGTGTCTCCCTCCTCCTGGCATACTCCCCCCCCCCCTCCTCCTCCTCCTCCTCGTCCTCTCCTCCTCCTCCTCCTCCTACCTTCTCTTCCTCCTCCTCCTCCTCCTCTCCTCCTCCTCCTGTACTACTCCTCCCCCTCCCATCCCTCCTCCTCCTCCTCCTCCTCCTCCTCCTCCTCCTCTTCCTGGTCGTCCTCCTCCTCCTGGTCGTCCTCCTCCTCCTGTTCGTCCTCCTCCTCCTCCTGCTCGTCCTTTTTCTCCTGCTCCTCCTGCTCCTCGTCCTGCTCCTGCTCGTCCTCGTCCTCCTGGTCTTGCTCGTCCTCCTCCTCGTCGTGCTCTTGCCCCTGCTGAAAATGTGGCCCAGGAATATGGGAGTTCTGTGGAAGTCGAAGAGCACGATTTTGCCTACAGTTGGCTACGGGGCATTTCATAATTGGCCCGTGAATGGATTTCTTGGACTCTAAGAGCACGAAGATGAGCCTACAGTTGGCTCTGGGCATTCAAAATGTGGCCCGGGAATGGAGTTCTGGGAACTCGAAGACCAGGAAGTGGCCTACAGTTTGCTCCGGGCATCCAGAATGTGGCCCGGGAATGGAGTTCTGGGAACTCGAAGAGCACGAAGTGTGTGACTGTTGCATCCGGGCATCCAAAATGTAGCCCGGGAATGGCGTTCTGGGATGTCGAAGAGCACGAAGTGTGTGACTGTTGCATCCGGTTATTCTAAATGTGGCCCGGGAATGGCGTTCTGGATCTCGAAGAGCACTTTGTGTGTGACTGTTGCATCCGGGTATTCAGAATGTGGCCTGGGAATGGAGTTCTGGGAAGTCGAAGAGCACGAAGTGTGTGACTGTTGGTGAAAAACGAGCCCGGCACCCTGCCGCCCGGCAACTCCCCAACACCTGCCCGGACCCCCCTGTGGAGTGATCTGTGAGCTCTTTTGAGACCACTAGAAACCTATCAGTCTTCGCTGTTAGGTAACTACACCAGAGAAAACCCAGATCAGTGGATGGCTTGATCGATAAAGAGATCGACCGGGAACCCAGAAACCCGGAACCCACCGAAATCGGCCCCGAACCAATGACCAAGAACCCGAGAACCCGGAACCGGGAACCCGAGAACCCAGCCAGCCACCAAACTCGGCGGGGCATTTTCGCCACATCTTTCCACTTCCGCTAGGACCCCTTCAGTGCAAGCACTGACTGGGGAAATACGGCAGCTACCTTCGCGCCTCGCGCTCCGCGAAGCGCGAGGCGCGACTATATTCCCGCT